>CM050173.1:69721065-70131065 GCA_027410445.1 Discoglossus pictus
AAATGTTGAAGAGAGTATATACTTTGAATTTATTTAATGATTGTATGTTTTTTTGTTTGATTTTTTTGCTGAATTTCATTAGTTTAATTAGTTGAAAGTGGAATTATTTACAGCCTTATTAAATTGTGATTCGGTACATTTAAAAGGGCTCTATATAAGCACACAGCATATTTTATTTACAGAAGTTTTTAGTTAGTGAAGACCTTGCTTTTGGATAAAAGTTCACTAACTAAAAACTTCTGTAAATAAAATATGCTGTGTGCTTATATAGAGCCCTTTTAAATTTACAGAATCACAATTTAATAAGGCTGTTAATGTTTTAACTCCACCTCCTATATAGTTTATTGATCAATTTGGCATAAATTGTAACAACTTTGATAAACAGGAATGGAGCAGGAACTGTAGGAAAACAGAACAGGAAATCACAAGAGCAACCAGAATACTCCCAATCACAGGAACCTACAGCAGGTACTGATAAGAGACTGGAGCAGCAATAAATAGTTCCAGGTGAGGTGTGATTGGCTGGTAGAAAAACCAGGGCTTAAGAACAAATTAGGAGAAATAGCATCAAAAGCTAGTAGAGGTACTCCTGACTGATCTCTCTCTCTAAAACACATAGATGCTGGGGCGTAAAAAATGTTGTATATGTCAAATTCATGCTTAGCCATAAGATCTGCCATGAGCTTGAACCCATGTGTGGGCCCTGACAAGTTTTTCACGTTCTGAAGTTTTGTACTTTCCATCTCTAGCCTACTAATCTTATAATTCTGTTTCAGTATTGATTTAGGGGGAAAAGAAACAGTTTCCTGGAACTTAATCGACCTTGATTGTTGACAATTTCAAAAGGCTGAATGAAAGATAAAAAAAATAAAAATGGAAAAATGTATGTATAAAATATAAAAATAATAAATGTTTTTCAAATATTAGCATGAAAGTGCAATTGAGTCTCAAAGACACTATTGTCTGGTCATTTAAGAATGTAAAGCTTTCTTTAATGTAACTTTGTAGTCCTGATGGTGTTTTTTCAGATCCTGTAATGTAAGAGCTTTCCCAGGTGCTCTCAGAATGTTGTATATTGGATATGTCTCTATTGTTTTAGAAATACAGTGGTACCTTGGTTCAAGTCCTTAATCTGGACCCCAGAATTTTCACATTTTATTTAGAACTGATGGTCTTGTTTTTGGAATAAAAAAACCTTAAAACTAAACAGGCATCAATAAAAAACAATAATTATATCAAATAACAGAGAATTTAACTTCACTTTAATTGTACTGAGAACAAATAGCAGATAATTTAATTTCACTTTAACTGTAAAGAGATCAAATAACAGAGAATGTAACTTCACTTTAACTGTACAGTACTGAGATGACTTGAGGGACCAATGGGATGAGGGCAATGTTTAGAAGGAGGAAACATGTTATTGCTTGGAAGGGAGTCCTCTTCCATTACAACATCATGCACTTGCATAGGGGATATTTGTCCTGCCTCTTAACACCACCGCACCCTGCTCGAGAGTCTGCTGGAGACTGGGACGTAGGCAGTTTCACTAGAAACCTATCAAAGGGAACTTGCTTCTTCCTTTGTTTCAAAATGTTTCTGAAGTGAGACATTGCTTGATCATTAAACAAGTCCACAAAGCCAGTAGGTGTTTCCTCTCTTTCCTCCTTTTAACCTGAGGAATTAAGTTCCTCAGCCACTATCTGTTGCTGCTCCCTCTGAAGTTCCTGCAGCGCTCAATTTGTGCTCTTACAGGCACAGGCACAGGCTCGATGTAGGCTCTTCCAGATACATCGACATACGCACTTCCTGCACTTGTGCACCTCCCACACTTGTGCACCTCCTGCACTGCTGTAACTTTATTGTACTTCCGTTTCATGGACAGGTCAAGTGGCTTGTTCCAAACAAAAAAAATTTCCCTATGCAATGTGACTTAAAGCAAATTGGACTTCAACTGAAGCCGACTCCAACTGAGGTACCACTGTACTTGAACTGAAGCAGAAGTTGCATATAACTGCTCAAAGTATCTAAGCAAACAAGAAGGTTCAATAACAGGAAGTAATGGTCATATAATACTGATTTGTTATGCATGATAATCAATCCTTGTGAATTTTCACAGTGTATCATTTTCCCAACAATCTCTTTGTCTGATAAAAAAACAAAAACTTAATGCTTACCTGACAGCATTTCTGCAAACCTGCTGTTGCTTTGAAGCACCAATGACCAATCATGCACTTTTAGTGTCTACATCTATATACTAGATCTGGTATTGTGAAATGTCAGAAACATAGAAATATAATACATGTTTAAATGCCAGAGATAAAACTATAGGCCCAAATAGTTTACCAATTTCCCTTTTGATCTATAAAACATAGCCTTAATTATCCAACAGGATAGGCTTATCAATATCTGTGAATTTGTGCACTCCCTTATTGTATTATTTTGTACGAAACAAAAGAAGTTAGAGGGGCTCAAACTGAGAACGAACAACACCTAAGTAGGTTTGATCTATAAGCCCAGTAATAAAGGCTTGGCTTTGCGAACAAATATTTAGGAGGGGTGTCCACATCTATGGGCTCTCTGTTGGCTGAGAAGGCCAATGTGGGACAGGCAGACTCGACCGCAGTGGTTGCACGTGAAGGCTTGTTCTGGGTTTGGTGCTGCAGTGACACCATTTTTTCTACGTTTCCTTTTGTCCTCAAGACCAGCCCTGTGTGTGGTCTCGAAAGAGAAGACAGCCTGGTGAATGGTACTTCTCCATGCCATTTCGGTCTGAAGCTAAAGCGAACCATCGACGATGGTCAATATGACAGGCATCAAGGGACTTGTAACTCTTCTTCGGTTCTCCTCTGTCCCAATTGCCAGTGGTGAGCTCACCATATAGTACAATCTTTGGAAGCTGATCATCCTCCATCCTAGAGATGTGTACTGCCCATCGAAACTGCGTCTTAAACAGTATGGCCTCAATGCCGGTGACTCTTGCCTGTTCCAGAACTTCAGTGTTGGGGATTTGGTTGGGGATAAGCCCGGTTACCTACTCAGACAGCCGCCTCTTTAAGCTTACTTTTGCCCCTCACAGGGAGAAATATCCTAAAAGTATATCACTCTGGTCTCACTCAAAAGAGTGATCCAGCCCCGAAATAACAGGCAATTCTGACCAAAATGGGAGAAACAACAAACCCCAGACGTACATTTTGGCCTCTTTCGGCCTCTGCGAGGTGTAGCTGCATTCCCTAAGGCATAGTGAGCAAGGAGTCCACGTTTAGAGTGACCCAAATTGCCAGTCAATTCTACCCTGAACAGGAGAAAAAGCAAACCCAAGAAATACATTTTGGCCTCTCTTGGACCTCATCAGTGAGGTGTAGCTGCACTCCCTACGGCATAGTGAGCAAGGGTCCATATCTGGACATGTCTGTTTGTTCACAGTTTGAGCCCAGTTTATTTTCTGCTAGTTTTGCTAGAAAGATAATACAATGTTGTAATAAAATATTATTTCTGCAAATCATTTCAGAATCAAAAAGTATTTGATTAGAACTGACAACCTTCTGTTGTAAAATTCCTCTGGCTGCCCTGAACTTAATGTAATTCCTCAATATATTTGAAAGGTTCATTCATATCCCACCTTTCTGTTCTCTCTACGCTAAGCAATACATGCCAATATTTTCTTTCACGTTTTTTTCATTTATTACTTTTCCAATTTTAGTAGTTTTTATTTGATTGATTTCTAAATATTTTTTTCATTGTTAGGTGGAGTCTTACTAGATATCTAAAAGCTTCATTTTGCACTACACACACATTACACATAATTCTTGGCACTGTCTTGACATATCTTGGATTTTTTTCGGGATATTTATTGTACTGGGCTGCATATTCCTATAAATCCCCAAATAACTTGAAATACAATTCAATCTCAATCAGTTTGAAAAATTGAAACCGTATTTCATAAAACTAAAGTCAAAATCCTGATCCCTGGAACTTAAACCTCGAGTTCAGTTAAACAAACTGAAAATGCACCCTATTAACTCTCATGTGTCACTCTTGTCTCAGATTTAAAAACTTGACAATTACTTCTACTTGCCGAAATGAAATATACCACATGTTGTTTCATTATTCAGTATGTAAACAGCTGACCAGCAATGAAATAAAGCCTAAAAGTTAAGTTATTTTGGTATTATTCCTTTATCGCTGGTAGGGAAATAAAATGAATCACATTTGTACCATTTAAGTGATGAATACAAAGGGGATAGAGAACACAAGAACCTAAAAAAGTGATTTCATTTCAGCAAATGTAAATGAAAAATCTCCTGGCTCTGACATAAACAGACAGAGGGATTGATTCTTCAAGTAAAGCAAAGTAAATAAAGCTATTTGGCTTAAGCAGCAATATACTTCATTCATGGACCATTTGGTCTCCTAGCCTTATAGCCAGAAACTGATTGCTTATTTCTGTTTGATTTATATATCTAAGCACCTGCACTGGGCATAGGAATGATAGAGGTCTGAGGTAATATTATTCTGTGAATGTTGCTAAAATCAGATGTTTATTCAATTCACAACATTTTTGAAAATCACAATAAGACATATCTGATTAATAGACATTGGGACTTTGAATGTGTTGTAAGGTTGATTTATTGGTAAGGTTATTCATTGGTAGGATTAATATGGTTACAAAAATTGTGCACCATATATATGCCTTCTATCAAGCACAGTGGGGGGAATTTATTATTATTATTATTATTAATATTATTATCTTTATTTATATCGCGCCAATATATTCCGTAGCGCTGTACAGGGGTTTAGTACATGGCAAAAACAAACAAACTTAACACCTTATAAAGAATGGAGGGCCCTGTTTTTGAGCTTATAATCAAATGCTTGTTTCAAAGGCACGGACACACGATTGAAACTCGCAAACTTACAATCTAAGGGCCTCATTCAAATGCGATTTGGCCAATTGAATAGGGCTCTATATAAGCACATAGCATATTTTTTTAACAGAAGTTTTTAGTTAGTGAACATCTATCCAAAAGCAAGGTCTTCACTAACTAAAAACTTCTGTAAAAAAAATATGCTTATATAGAGCCCTATTCAATTGGCCAAATCGAATTGAATGAGGCCCTAAGGGTTTAGGTGTGATACAAGAGGGTGATAAATACAAAATGGCAACGTGAATGCAATTTTTTTTGTCGATTGGATTTAGTCGATCGGTTGTACTGTAGATTGTGGGTGTAAGTGTTATTAAGCTGTGGAGTGTGCAGTTGTAATTATAAAGGCTGAAGGTGATAAGATTTTTTAAACAGGTGTTTTTAAGGTTTTGAGGCAGGAAGATAATCTAATGGAGCGAGGCAAGGAGTTCCAAATAGTAGGGGCAGCACGAAAACATTTTTGAAGACGGGAGTGAGAGGAGGTGATGAGAGAGGAGGAAAGAAGAAGGTCGTTAGCAGAACGAAGGGGCTATTGGGAGAGTATTTTGAAACAAGAGCAGAGATATAAGGGGGTGCACTGTTGTTGAGGGCTTTATATGTTAGGGTCATGATTTTAAATGTGATTCGGGAAGCTATGGGAAATTTAGATGTAAAACCCAAAATAGAAAGGAGTTGGCTGGAATGTGACCTCTATGAAAGAATGATGCTAATATACCTGGAATGTGTTAAATCAAATTGAAAGTCATATTTGGGAACCAACCAATATTTGATATAATACTTTATTAACATTTAAACAACCAAAATATCACCCAGAACAGGCAGGGACAGAATGGAACGGATCCTTTATAAAATATTTCCTTCTAAAAGCATTGGTCTGTGTTAAATACAATTTAGAATAATATTTGAAAGCAAAAAAATATATGATTGTATGCATTATTAACCCTTTCCCAATACAGAACACAATGTTTCGTAAAATTACCTAGAAAGACAACTTCCCAGAGAACCAGAAAATACCAATTTTATCAGACACACATGACTAGATGGGATTCATGTAGTGAGCATCAAGTCCCATGGGGAGTCTGAATAGACACACATTTCTAGATCGGACTTGTGTAATAAGCCTCGCAAAATCCCAGGGAAACTAGTTTCAAGTACCTGTTCTGGGCCAAAACACAATTTGTCATAGAATAGCAATTTCCCAGAGTCAGAAATACCAAATTCTCATTGTGACACATGATTAGATGGGATTCATGTGGTAAACGTTAAACAGTGCACAGAAACTAGTTTCACTTCCCATTCTGGAAAAGAAACTGAAAGCGACCATTTTGAGAAGAAATTATGAGAAAATCCAAATGTAAAAGGAAGAATGGGTATGATATATAGATTAGTAAAAAAACTAGATGAAAACTCCTTCCAGAAATTAAAAAGAAGATGGGAAAATCATCTGAACATTCATATACACAATAGAGATTAAAATAAAAGTCTAGCCTTTCAAAGTAATAACTGTAGAAATTACACTCAAATGTATATTGTACCAACAAAATGACAAAAAATATTCAAAAATCAGTCAGATTGTTGCTTTAGAGGATGCAAACATTTAGATATTTGGCTGTTCGGTTCTTTTCATCTTTCTTAGTCAATGAGGACTGGCAGATATGATCTGACATGACATGGACCAGCACCAGTCCTAGGATCAGTTGTTGAGAACCAATGCTCTAGACATTGTTGTTATTGTTCAGTCCTTTTGTCATGTCCGACTCTATGTGACTAAATGAACGCAGCACACCATGTACATCTGTCTGTGTTTCTGGTTGTGCTTATCTAAATGGTTTTCTTGCCAAAAATACTGGAGTGGGTATACAGTTCCTTCTCCAGTGGACTGTAATTTTTCTGACCTCTCTGCCATAACCTGCCCATATTGGGTGACCCTACATGGTAAAGCTCACAGCTTCATTGAGGTTCACAAGCACCTTCACAACGAGAAGGTAGCGATAAAGAAGGGGGCTCTAGACGTTAGCAGCATGCTAAAATAGTTTTTTGAGCTTTTGGCTTAGATAAGGTCCCCTCCTGCATCTGGGAAGGAAAAATAGCTATGCAATTTATAATCTTAATGGAGCAGATCTAGGGGTATCGGATATTGAAAGGGATTTGGGAGTGCTTGTGGACAACCGCCTATGTAACACTGATCAGTGCCAAGCAGCAGCTGCAAAGGCAAATAAAATATTAGCATGTATTAAGAAGGGTATAGAAACAAGGGAAACAGATATAATTCTACCACTATACAAATGCCTAGTACGCCCTCATTTGGAATATGGAGTACAATTTTGTGCACCACTACATAAAACGGACATTTTAGAGCTGGAAAATGTACAGAGAAGGCAACAAAGCTAATAAAGGGGATGGAGGGGCTAAGTTATGAGGAAAGACTAATGAAATTAAACTTATTTCTTCTAGAAAAAAGTCATCTACGAGGGGATGTGATTACCTTACATAAATATATCAAGGGTCAATACAAGGCTTTGTCAAGGGAACTTTTTGTGCCAAGAGTTTTTCAACTGACAAGGGGACATCCTTTGAGATTAGAAGTAAAAAGATTTCACCTTAAAAAAAGAAAAGGGTTCTTCACAGTAAGGGTGGTTAATCTATAGAATTTTTTACCAAATGAGGTGGTGACAGCGGATTCGATAGATAACTTTAAAGGGATTGGATATATTTTTAAATAAAAAGGGCATTAAGGGCTATCCTGGATAAATAGAGAGGGAGTATTGATTCAGGGATGAATCCGATCGCCAGTATCTGGTGTCAGGAAGGAATTTTATATTTTGTCCCATGTTGTGACAATTGGCAAAGTTTCAATGTTTTTTTTTTGATCAACCAAAAACGGCAAATGTGACTCAAAGTAGCTTGCAAACTTACTCACAGGCTTAATAGCTTTCTCCGTGTGCTGTGTGTGAGTGTGTTAGTATTTTTTTTTATTATTTGACTGGTTTTGGGTGTCTTTCGAGTTACGCGGTTGAGACCGCGTATTAGAGGGAAAGTGCTACGCGTTTTGTTGGGGATTGCAGCCATTGACATAAGCGCCTCTTGTGCTCATGTGTAGGTTGTTTAAAGTCTTGCAGGGCTTGCGATGAGCGCCTTCAGAGCTCCTTGCGTGCCCTGCAATGAGCACCTTTGGCGCTCATTGCAGCCCCTATCATTTGTAAAGTCTTGTGAGCGAGCCCTGCAATGAGCGCCAAAGGTGCTCATTGCAGCCGCCTCTAACTCCAGCAAGTCTTCGGCACTCATTGCAGCCTCGCACATGCGCAAGGTCGTAACATTCCAGAGCGTTACAAACAAACTTGCAAGATCCACAACTAGTGATGTCCCGAACAGTTCGCCGGCAGACTATTCGCGGCGATTTTGGCATGTTCGCGTTCGCAGCGAACGGCGAACACATGCGCTTTTGGGTTCGCCCCCTATTCTTTATCATTGAGGAAACTTTGACCCTGCACCTCACAGTCAGCAGACACATTCCAGCCAATCAGCAGCATACACTCCCTTCCAGAGCCTTCCATCTGAAGGACAGCAACCCAAAAAGCCCTTTTTAGGGCTAGAACATCATTTATTTTATTTTATATTTTTTTTCTGTGTAATCTAATTGCATATACCTGCCTGCCAGCGTATGTGTGTGACAGGCTAACACCTAACAGCTTATATTGTGCTCAGTGAAATAAAACAACACTTTTTTGACTGTAATAGATTGAATAGCAATTGCCTGCCTACAGGCGAGTGTGAAGCCTATTGCATCTACTCTGCCAACTTTTGCCAGTGCACAGTGATACGTCATATCTTGTGCAACCGTAGTGTACAGTGACATAAAACAACACTTTTTTGACTGTAATAGATTGAATAGCAATTGCCTGCCTACAGGCGTTTGTGTGAAGCCTATTGCATCTACTCTGCCAACTTTTGCCAGTGCACAGCGACACTCATATCTGGTGGCACCTTAGATTGCACGCGCAGTGCCCCAATTTTGAAGTGGGAGGACCGACCAAGCATCTTTTTCCATCTCCCGCTTCCAAAAATCCATGCCATATACACGTCCCCTGATAGTGGATGTAACAGGGATTAAACCGATAGGAATAGTACTACTTACCACTACAGTGGAAGCCCCCAGACTCTGACCTGTGTATAATCTTCCATGCTGGGCAGTGGAAGCCCCCAGACTCTGACCTGTGTATAATCTTCCATGCTGGGCAGTGGAAGCCCCCAGACTCTGACCTGTGCATAATAGCTTGGTATCCAACCTTGTGCAAATGGGGAGTTTGCTGTTGTGCAAAGGGACTGTTTGCGGTTGTTTGCGGGGCATTAAATGGGGAGATTGGTCTGTTACTGTGAAGCGGGTGTAACCCTTACACTACCTGATCGATACAACATCATACCTGATGTTTTATAGCATGTTATTCCAAACAATTTAGGAATGTTAGGTAATTTATGCCCTTTATGGTTTAAAACCAGACTCTGCATTAACTATGTAATTTTCTGTGGGAGTTTTGCCATGGATCCGCCTCCGGCATGCCACAGTCCAGGTGTTAGTCCCCTCGAAACAACTTTCCCATCACTATTGTGGCCAGAAAGAGTCCCTGTGGGTTTTAAAATTCGCCTGCCCATTGAAGTCTATGGCGGTTCGCCGATGTTCTCCCGTTCGCGAACATTTGATGAAGTTCGCGTTCGCTGTTCGCGAACCCAAAATTTGATGTTCACGACATTACTATCCACATCTAATTTATGTGTTTGTTTATTTGTAATGCTCCAACATATTCTGTTGTGTTGGGTTACGTACAAGGCAAAAGCAATTTTAACAAAGCGGAAAAGAATGGAGGGCTCTGTTTTTGAGCTTAAAACGTAAAATGTAGGATTCTGTGTAAAATCTCCTCTGGAAGAATATCTACAATATGTAGGAATGTAACCCTGTGTGCCTCAGGCTGTTGCAAGCAGCTGATAAACAGTGGGGCAGTTGTGTAAGGAGATTTATTGCAATACAGATTTAAACATTCCAGTATAGAAGGCATGGTACACAATCTTACATTTTTTGCAAGCACATGTAATATCTGTACAATTATTATTTATATTGGTTGCTTTTATACAATGTGTTCAAATGCTGGACTTAAACATACAACAATGAAACATTTAGATTAATAAAATTTATATTTTCTTGAATACAAATGTAGATTTTCATGTTTTTAGTCATCTGAAAAATATATTTTGGAAGATAAATCTGAACTGATGCAAATATACTCATTATACACTTTCTCATTAGTTCCATGAATACCTTGAAACTTGGTACATATAGTTCTGAAATATTATCTTGCTAGATTTTGACACTGGAAATGTTAAAATACAGACAGAATCAGAACAAGCCAGACTGCCTTTACAGATGAAACGAACAAGCAGGCACAGAGCCTCATGGGATATCTAATCCTAGGCTGCTTAATGCTGTCTGTTATCTTACAAAGAAATCAGTGCTAACATTAGGGGTCAACAAATTCACAGCAAAGAATATTCAACGTTGTGTTTACAAATCCCCTTCCATGCGCTCTATGTCAAATATAGGCTTTATTGAATATTTTAATCTATAAACTAGTTTATAAAGTAGTGTTTTGACTTATGGAGGAGACTACTGAAATCTAAGATGCTAGAAACTTGAGACAATATAACATTCCACCACATATTCAATAAGTGGTCTCTTTACTGGAAAGGACATCCTGAGGTCACGTTAGTACCTGTTACCTGTCGAATATCCTCCAATACTGTATATTTATTAAAGAAGCACAAACAAATATAGCTACACTAATTTGTCTTGATAATCTGGAGTAAATGTAAAGTAAAACAACTTTTAATAACCTACTTTATACCTAGTTCACTGCCTTTAATTGATTATTCCACAAATAAGTCATGATTCAAGTGAACGTTTTTTCTTTTGATTAAAGAACATGAAAAATTGTCTACTTTTTGTGTAATTTTGTTCTAAAGTGAATCAATCCTGGGAGATTCCATGTTGTTCATGTTGTATGTATATGCTAATGAGCGGCTCAACATATTAATCAGCTGTTTTTTTCTTATGATAATTAGCATTACAGTTTGCTTGTCTGGCAGTTGGACACCTATCCCAGCCATATCAAGCACTCTGAGCTGCACATTAGCATTCAGGAGCGGTAAAATCAGCTCTTAATATTTTTTTAACATATTGCCAGTTTTTTTATTTTTTTATCTAGACATATTTTATAGCTCTTTAAAACTTAAATTAACTTTCTGTTGGGGAGACAGAGTGCCTTTAACTATTTTATTTAAACATTATACATCTAGAAATCCTAAGGAGGTACCTGTGTAAAAATGCATGAGGGAACTGGCTAGAATCAGGGTAAGCCAGGGGATAATTCATTTGAAGGATGGAAGGACCTGAGGAAGCATCAGCCCCCATACATACTATTTTTCCAGACACAGCCTCTCCTAAATTAAATATTGACTCCCTCCTTGATCTGAGCGGTAAAGTCATTTTCTGTCCACAGTCTCTCCAAATTGTTATCATAGTTGGGGATGATCTGGATTTTGTTCTCCCATCAATTTAGCCAGTCGTTCCTGCTTCCCCAGTTTTTTATCCTTTTACACCCATAGTCACACCATTATGGTATTTGCAGAGGTGTAGACTATGGACTATAGACTAAGGTTGACACAAGTGCCTTGTTGCAGTAGGACAGAAGGCTTAGCCCTAGATTATCTCCTCTAAATGTCTGCACATCAATGTAGCTTGGAACCAAACTTGGAGCATTATTGTGTTTTTTTATGGTTAAAAACAGAGAAAATATTAAAACATGTTGTTTATATTAGGTTATAAGGGGCATCTGATATTCATTGAGGTGGAAATGATCTAGGTGTAATTTCAATGCGCTAACTTATCTTCCTCAAGGAGAGCAATATAACTTGTAGGTTACAACTTTATCTTAATACATATACACCATCTGGTCTGATATAACTTCAAGACATGTTTGAAAAGCAACATAAGATCTTGCAAAGTGGGAAAATTGGGAAAGAATATGAATACCTCTGATGGTTTGCTTCATCAGGCATTTGGGAATATTTGCATTAAACATGCTGATGGAGAAATTGTTGAAGCCAAGTGCTATTTACTTACAGGATTGCGTCTACATTAAAAGACCACAAAAGTCACCTATATGTGCCTGCACTATTAGATAGAGGGTGAAAAAGCAGAGTGAAAAATGTTTTAATTTTAAAAACTGATGCTGAATTGGTGGAGTAATGAGTTCTGTACCGTGCGGAACAATGATTAATTAACTAATTAGATTCAGGTGCAGAAGCTTTCAGTGATTGAATCATGCTGTGACTGATTCTTTGTAACTACTTAGCTATATTCTAGCCACAAAAGCATTATCTGGTGAAATAGCTGCTTATGGAGCCAAAGGTTGTACGTTTTGTTTCAGCCAAAGATTAATATTACTTTACTGTTTAATAAATTGAACATATATTTTATTTATATTTATTATATAGTAAAATATATGGCAGTATAAATTACAGTTTTTTGTCTTGTGTTTTTTTTGCTTATGTGAATAATAATTATGTGAAAAATGTGTATACATATATATATATATATATATATATATGTGTATATATATATATATATATATATATATGTATATACAGTATATATATATATATATATATATATATATATATATATATATGTGTGTGAATTTTAAATAACTAGCGGACGGCTTAAAGAAAAAATGACAATATCTAAGTTCATTCTTGATCAATTTGAAAACATTTTCCACATGGTTTTCCATCCTCCCACTGATGGTACAGAGCACATATGGTGACTTTTGTGGTCCTTTAATGAGATTTGTTGCCCGATTTTTGCATTATGGGTATAAATAGAATTGACATTAGATGATGATCCGATTCAAGGAATTCAAATGCTGGTTGCTTGCTTGGCCTGGAGAAAGCAGATGTCCCCATGAATTACTGTTTTATGGCAGTTTAAGCCTTTGGAAAATAGTTTGAACTGGAATTGTTTAAAAGGAGGTTTTACACCGTGGAAAGATTAAAAATATAAGGTCAAGATGTTGACTAGATGTGATGAGAAAGCACAGCTATTCATTGATATGTCATGCTTAATTTTCTTAATTAAGCTGCAGATAAAGTTGTATGTGTATTATTTTGGGTACCTAGTTTATATTTTACATTCTTAGTTGACATTACATGAGTCATGAGTATGATGTATAATACAGTATATGGAATTCTAGGCAGTATGTTTAATCATGTATGGATATTCTAGCACTGATTTCATAACAAAACCCTAAGAGTAGAGAGACCAGCAATCAAAAAATAAACCTAAATAAAAAAAAAAAAAAAAAATGTAAATATTGTCTTTGGCTTTTTGGGGTTGGATCGTTTTTTTTTTTAGTGAGACCAGACTAATATACTACAGGATAAAAAATTGCGTTGTGGGCTCACTTGCATAAGTAATTGTGGGTAGGGTGATGAGAGTGGAGGTTGAAAATGTTTCATATTAATAGATATGTGCATCTTAATGTTTTGAAATCCTTAGGGAAAATATTACTACATGGAGAAACATTTTTTATATACGATGGATGATTCAATCTTATTGGATTTAAAGGAAGTTTCAGCTATCTCCTTTAGCAATTAAATACATTATCATTAATGATTGATTTCTTATGCTAGTTTATTATATTTGAATCAATATTAAACTATATAATTATTTTTATTTATTTATTATTTTTATGTTTATAATGTACATCCTGGTTCAGTATCTCACTTAAATCAGATCAATATCAGAAGAAATAAGAATCCCTGCATCGAACAGAGCTTGGTAACGGCTGGAAGTCCAAACAAATAGAAACCTTAACAAGCGAGAAGGCACTGTGCATCACAAGCTTGATACAGGAAGATGTGCAAATCTGTGTTGTCAAGGTCAAGAAGAACTGACGACAGCCATGTAAAGGCGTTCCAGCTGAGTCGGGGTTTAATCAGATATTCCAGAGACCTACAGACGCATAACTAGGCCTGACAGAATGTGGATCCAGAGAGTAGTAAACTGGAAAGATAAACCAGCAGGGAGCCAAGATTTGTTTTCTTCCATTTGGTTTTATATTTTCTGTACTTGGTTATTTTGGACAGTCTCTTTATATCAGCAATAATAGGTTTACAAGCATATGTTGCTGCATTGTGAACATCAATACTTAAAGGCTTTTGCGTCTGGCGTGTACCCTTGGGCCTCTATAACATCGACACATGTAGAATATAGACTGATAGTTTCTAGTTGCCAACATAAAGTATGTTTATGCACAGAGAATTTAATACCTCAAAGGTTTCTGTTTTAAGTGTTCTGGGGCAGAACTTTTTATGAGAGCATAGAGCCAGAAATGAGGATTATCTTCAGATGCAGCCAGTACTTTCGTCTCTTTGTACAGGCACAGGTCGTAGCACAATTACCATCAGTTTCTAAAACATGCAGTAACTAAACTCTTATGAGTGAGTTTTTTTCCTTAATTAATAATCACCAAAACTTATTTTTCAACAAAAGTATAAATGTTATAGCACTTTATAAAAACTTATTGTAAAGTCACATTTTCTTTATTTTATGATATTTCCATACTCTGGGCCACATTCTATTTATGGCCGTAGGAGCTGCATGGCTGCAAGGGGTGGCCACAAGCTGCTTAGCTATCCTATTCTCCTGTGGCCAAGGGCTCCAGCCGGCTTGCAGAGGACGCCCTGCCTTCCCTTGTGGCCACCCCAGCCGCAGCTTACTACAGGAAAAAACCTTTGATCCCACGTGGCCGGAAGAGATTAGACTGGACGGAACCACCCATCCCTATTCAAATGCTCCAGCCACCCCTCCACCAACCCTGTAAAATGGCCCAAAATGGCTGCAGATTACTTCCACCCTGGAGCTGTCGCAAGGGCTGTGAAGCCCCTGTGGCTGCTCCAATTACCCCCCCCCCCCTGGGCTGCAGGGGTCCTGATCGTAACCCGATAGTGACCCCTGCAGTGTCCCCACAGTGTCCCTACATTACCCTGATCGAGACCACTGAAGGGTGCACACACTAACCCTGTAATGCAGGGGTCTGATCAAGACCCCTGCAGTGTCCTAACAATAACCCTATAATGCAGGGGTCAGAACAGGACCCCTGCAGGGTGTACACTTTAACCCTATAATGCAGGGATCCCCATTGGGACCCCTGCAATGTGCATGCATTAACCCTTACTGCAGGAGTCTTCAAGGGCCCAGCTGCGGCAGAAGAGGAGGAGGACGGGGACCTCATGGACAGGTAAGTTTTACATTTAGAATGTTTATTGTTTATTTATGTTGTGTTTATTTGTGTATGTGTGACTAATGTGATGCTTCTTTTTTCCAGGGGCCGAGCCAGAGAAGACAAAAAGATGGACGGGGACATGCTGGAAAGGTAAGTTTAATACTGTATTTTAATAGGGGGTAGGTAGTGTAGGTGTTAATAGGTTGGGGTAGAGGGGGTTCATTTATATTTAGGTTTTTTTTTGGGGGGGGGGGGTAGTGTAGTATAGTGTTTGTACTTAGTTTCATGAGGGTCTTGGAGGACCTCGTGGCACTTATGGGAATATTATTAGGTTTCTAATTGTCCCCTGAGGGTCTTTATACACCCTTATGGGACTGATTGGGTTAAAGAGATGTTTACTGGGTCTGTGTAGACCCCCATAAGCATCAGGGTTAGATGGAGGCTTATGGGGGTCTGTATAGACCCTTATAGGTGATGGGGTTAGATGGAGGCTTATGGGGGTCTGTATAGACCCCCATAAGTGAAAGGGTTAGATGAAGGCTTCTGGGGGGTCTGTATGACCCCCATAAGTGATGGTGTTAGATTGTGTTAGATGGACCCCCATAAGTGATGGTGTTAGATGGAGGCTTATGGGTGTCTGTATGACCCCCATAAGTGATGGGGCTAGATGGAGGCTTATGGGGGTCTGTATGGACCCCCTTAAGTGAAGGGGATGACATGTAGTACATTGGCTAGCTGGCACACCGCCGCTAGCCAATACTGTCATTTGTGGCCACAAGCCCGCCGGGCTTGGAGAATGGGTTACTGCCTTGGGGGTCATCTAAGCCCATAGTCTCGGGCTTGGATGACCTCTAAGACAGCAACTCGATCTCCAAGCCCGGCAGACTGCGGCCACAAATGACAGTATTGGCTAGCGGCGATGTGCCAACTAGCCAATGTACTACATGTCATCCTTATGTCCCCTTTCAATTACAGTGCTGTACAGTGCTGCATTGGATTTATTTTTGACTTTTTAGTTTGGCGGGCATGCACTCTAATCTGCGGGCTAACGCCCGCAATCAGGTCCAAGCGCGCCAAAGCTAACGGCCAAATGCATAGATTGCGATCAGCCGTAGGAAGGGGCGTGCTGTGGCCCCTTTCATTTGAATAGCAACGTAGATGTAGAGCTACGATGGGCCGCAGCACCCTCGCAAGAAATCGCAGCTTTGAGGCCATTTTACTGCCATCGATAGAATGAGGCCCTCTGTGTTATTATATGATTTGTTGTTTGTTCGTTCTATTTATAGATCTTTAGATTTTAACTTAAAAGTTTGATTATTTTTTTGTTTGTTTCAATGTTTTATTGTTAGGTTGAGTCAAAGCATGTAAATATAATACAATGATATCAAAATATAGATAGGGCATCTTTACAAACCATGGCCCCTATTCAATTGAGCAATTGGAAGGTACTGGAGCCCATAATGGAGCCCGTAAACGAATGTGTTATTCAATTGTCGTCTTTTAGCAAGCCGCAAAAGATCTACAGATTACAGGCTGAAAATCTAAGCCTTTGATCTTTCAAGCCCACAAAAGTTACAATCGCTAAAATCCCAAATCGCTATACAATTGCTACAATTCTTCAAGCCCGCAATTGATTTAACACCTGTAAATCGGAATTATAGAGGAAAATCCTAGGAGTACCAGATAGGACTCACAAGGGAGTTAAACACCTGATCGTAGCACTGTAAATGCAAATAAATAATCAATATTGCAGTTTAAAAGACAGGGAAAGTGATGAAAGACATTCAAACTAATTGCACAACAGTCTCAAGCTCGCAAATCTGAAATCAAAAATTATTTGTTTTTATTTCATTTTGGTGTCATGTCAGTCTTGGGAATCAATGGGTTAATACATATCAGGCCACCCACATAGACTTAAACAGTATCGCCATGCATTTCTAATATTTTGTACATTGCCGAATTGTAAGTCTGATCGCATAGGGGACCCTGAACCCTAATTGATTGACGTGTAACCTCTATGTTTAACTGACGTAATGATGACAGTCTCATTTACTATTGTCTGATTCTAAGTGGATTTACCTTAAAAAGTAAAGGCTGATAAACTGCAGAGTGCACTAATTGTGCCCAGGTGAGAGGGGTGTGGCTTGACTGTTAAACTTGTATAAAAGGTTTGTGAGCTGGTTTGGGGTCTGTTTACAAGTGGATTTACCTTAAAAAGTAAAGGCTGAGGAACTGCAGAGTGCACTAAGTGTGCCCAGGTGAGAGGGGTGTGGCTTGACTGTTAAACTTGTATAAAAGGTTTGTGAGCTGGTTTGGGGTCTGTTTACAAGTGGATTTACCTTAAAAAGTAAAGGCTGAGGAACTGCAGAGTGCACTAAGTGTGCCCAGGTGAGAGGGGTGTGGCTTGACTGTTAAACTTGTATAAAAGTTTTGTAAGCTGGTTTGGGGTCTGTTTACAAGTGGATTTACCTTAAAAAGTAAAGGCTGATAAACTGCAGAGTGCACTAAGTGTGCCCAGGTGAGAGGGGTGTGGCTTGACTGTTAAACTTGTATAAAAGGTTTGTGAGCTGGTTTGGGGTCTGTTTACAAGTGGATTTACCTTAAAAAGTAAAGGCTGAGGAACTGCAGAGTGCACTAAGTGTGCCCAGGTGAGAGGGGTGTGGCTTGACTGTTAAACTTGTATAAAAGTTTTGTAAGCTGGTTTGGGGTCTGTTTACAAGTGGATTTACCTTAAAAAGTAAAGGCTGATAAACTGCAGAGTGCACTAATTGTGCCCAGGTGAGAGGGGTGTGGCTTGACTGTTAAACTTGTATAAAAAGTTTGTGAGCTGGTTTGGGGTCTGTTTACAAGTGGATTTACCTTAAAAAGTAAAGGCTGAGGAACTGCAGAGTGCACTAAGTGTGCCCAGGTGAGAGGGGTGTGGCTTGACTGTTAAACTTGTATAAAAGTTTTGTAAGCTGGTTTGGGGTCTGTTTACAAGTGGATTTACCTTAAAAAGTAAAGGCTGATAAACTGCAGAGTGCACTAATTGTGCCCAGGTGAGAGGGGTGTGGCTTGACTGTTAAACTTGTATAAAAGGTTTGTGAGCTGGTTTGGGGTCTGTTTACAAGTGGATTTACCTTAAAAAGTAAAGGCTGAGGAACTGCAGAGTGCACTAAGTGTGCCCAGGTGAGAGGGGTGTGGCTTGACTCTTAAACTTGTATAAAAGTGTTGTAAGCTGGTTTGGGGCCTGTTTACAAGTGGATTTACCTTACAAGTAAAGGCTGATAAACTGCAGAGTGCACCAATTGTGCCCAGGTGAGAGGGGTGTGGTTTGACTGTTAAACTTGTATAAAAGGTTTGTGAGCTGGTTTGGGGCCTGTTTACAAGTGGATTTACCTTACAAGTAAAGGCTGATAAATTGCAGAGTGCACTAATTGTGCCCAGCCGAGAAGGCAGAAGTTAATAGAAACCGGAGAAGGGGAACTTGTGAGGTTGCGAACATTTTTAGTATCAAGTGCAATTCTAGTAAAAGCCTAGGAGTTTAAATAAAAGGAGGGCCTTCAAAGAAAAGGGAGGGCAGATTTATAGTGCAAAGGAGGAAAACTTTATATAAATATATTATATTATATTCTTTATTTTTCCCACTGAAATTTCGTAGACAATAATAATAATTATGAGTCAGTCCAGTGGCAACCTTATTCAGTGTACATCCTGTCATATGTATGCAATACTGGAACAGATGATCCAGGGTCCATACCTCTGTGAGAGGTGTGAGCATGTTGCCTCTCTGGAAGCTCAAATTGAAGATCTGGAGAGGAGAATTGCAGCACTTAGTGATATTGCTCCACTGGAAAGGGGGTTGGTGCTCACTGAGCACAGTTTAGCTGGGCCTAGCATGGAGGGTGGAGCTAGGGATAGTGAGGATGTCCAGGGAGGCAGCTGGGTTACAGTTACAAGGGGAAGCAGGGGGAACAGGAGGAGGCAGGCCAGTTCTGAGTTGGCAAACAACAACAGATTTGCCAGATTGAGTGAAACTGTTGGCGATGTCCATTCAGGAATGGCAATGCCAGATAGAGCTGTTCCCTCTAACAGCCGGGCGAACAGCTCTACTGGAGAAGAGGGATGGCAGAATAGGCAGAACAGACAGGTTCTGGTTGTAGGGGACTCTATTATTAGGAAGGTAGACAGGGTGATTTGTCACCCAGATCCCAGCAATCGAACAGTTTGCTGTCTCCCGGGTGCTCGGGTTCGTCATGTTGTGGATCGGGTAGACAAATTATTGGGAGGGGCTGGAAATGAACCGGCGGTCTTGGTACATATTGGTACCAATGACAAAGTTAGTGGAAGATGGAGTGTACTAAAGAATGATTTTAGAGAACTAGGTAATAAGCTGAAGACAAGGACCTCCAAGGTAGTATTTTCTGAGATACTACCAGTGCCACGTGCTAGCCCAGGGAGGCAGAAGGAGATTAGGGAGGTTAATGCGTGGCTAAAGATGTGGTGCACTAAGGAGGGGTTTGGCTTTTTAGAGCACTGGGCTGACTTCTCACTTCGGTACAATCTCTACAGTAGAGATGGATTGCACCTTAATGATGAGGGAGCTTTTGTACTAGGGGATAGGATGGTAGAAAGGCTGGAGGAGTTTTTAAACTAGTAGGTGGGGGGGAGGGACTAGATATAAGTAATGGGGTAGAAAGTGTAGAGGGTATAAGGGATGAATTAACAACTCATGGGGGAGGAGATGGGGGGAGGGGTAGTATAGTCAATATGGAGGTAGTACTAAGTAATTCAAGTTCAGTGGCAGGCACTTCAGAACTACAGACTCATAACATAAGGTGTATGCTTGCTAATGCCAGAAGCTTGCCAGGAAAAATGGGAGAGTTAGAATTATTAGCAATTAATGAAAAATGGGATTTAATAGGCATTACCGAAACGTGATGGGATGAATCTCATGACTGGACTGTTAATCTGGATGGTTATAACCTATTTAGGAAAGATAGAGGCAATGGTAAACGAGGAGGAGGGATTTGTCTGTATGTTAAGCCTGAATTTAAGGCTATAGTCAGAGAAGATATTTATGGTGGACCTAGTGATAAAGTTGAATGTTTGTGGGTAGAGTTAAATAGCGGAGCAGCAAATTCCAAAAGAATATTAGTAGGAGTATGCTATAAACCCCCAAATATAGCTGAAAGTGAGGAAATACAATTATTGTTACAGATTGGAAATGCAGCTAAGCACGGGCAAGTTCTAATAATGGGAGATTTTAATTACCCTGAAATAAACTGGATAAATGAGACCAGCAGTTCAGCTAAGGGGAGCAGGTTCTTGAGTACACTCAGGGATCATTATCTGGCCCAGGTTATACAGGAGCCTACTAGAAATGAAGCTATCTTAGATTTACTCATTACAAATAATATTGATATTGTATCAAATGTTGAAATAGGGCAACCTTTGGGAAACAGTGATCACAACACAGTCTCATTTGAGATTGAATTAAAAAAACAACATTTTAAGGGGCCAACAAAAACTCTTAATTTTAAAAGGGCAGATTTTAACGGTCTAAGGGCAGCAATACAAAGTATAGACTGGGACAGAGAACTGATAGGTAAAAACACTGAACATAAATGGACAACATTTAAATCCTTACTAAATATACATACACATCGGCATATACCGTGTGGGAATAAAAGTAAAAGGAGTAAATCACAACCCATGTGGCTTAACAATGATTTAAAGATCAAGATACGGAGTAAAAAACAGGCATTTAAATTATACAAACAAGAGGGGACAGAGACTGCTTTACGGGAATACAAGGAAATCAACAAGGCTTGCAAAAGCGCGATTAGACTGGCTAAAATAGAAAATGAAAAATTAATTGCAAAAGAGAGTAAGACTAACCCTAAAATATTTTTTAAGTATATTAATGGGAAGAAGGCGAGGAAGGAAGCTATAGGAACATTACAATGTGAAACAGGCCATCTGAAAATGAGTGACCAGGAAAAGGCAGATGAGCTAAATAGGTTCTTTTCCTCGGTATACACAAGGGAGGTACCAGTGGTTGGGACACTGCGACATAATGGGGCTACACTACCCTTGCCAAATAATTGGTTAACACAGGAAGTAATCCAAAAGAGGTTGGAAAAAATAAATGTTAATAAAGCCCCGGGTCCTGATGGAATACATCCAAGGGTACTAAGGGAACTGGGTTCTGTAATAGCCAAACCATTATATTTAATTTTTCAAGATTCACTCAACACAGGGTCTCTACCAGATGACTGGAGAAAAGCTGATGTGATACCTATATTTAAAAAGGGAGCAAGAGCAAATCCGGGGAATTATAGACCAGTGAGCCTCACTTCTGTAGTGGGGAAGCTTTTAGAAGGGTTAATAAGGGATAATATACAAGAATATGTCTATTTGAACAGGATTATAAGTAGGAGTCAACATGGGTTTATGAGGGATAGGTCATGTCAAACAAATCTAATTAGTTTCTATGAGGAGGTTAGTAGGAACCTGGATCAAGGCAACTCAGTGGATGTAGTCTTTTTGGATTTTGCAAAGGCTTTTGATACAGTGCCACATGGGAGACTATTGGGCAAACTAAGGGATACAGGAATTGCAGTAAATATCTGCTCATGGATTGAGAGCTGGCTAAAAGACAGGAAGCAAAGGGTTGTTGTAAATGGAACATACTCCGATTGGACTAATGTGGTAAGTGGGGTTCCTCAGGGTTCAGTATTAGGTCCTCTCCTTTTTAACATATTTATTAATGACTTAGAGGTAGGATTGGAGTGTGGGGTCTCCATTTTCGCTGATGACACAAAGTTGTGCAAGGTAATTAAATCAGATAATGATGTGCTTTCCCTCCAAGGGGATTTACATAAAATTGAGGAATGGGCATCTAAATGGCAGATGAGATTTAATACGAATAAATGTAAGGTTATGCATCTGGGAAGGAAAAATAGCCATGCAATTTATAATCTTAATGGAGCAAATCTAGGTGTATCAGATATTGAAAGGGATTTGGGAGTGCTTGTGGACAACCACCTAGGTAACAGTGCTCAAAGCCAAGCAGCAGCTGCAAAGGCAAATAAAATATTAGCATGTATTAAGAAAGGTATAGAAGCCAGGGAAGCAAATATAATTCTGCCACTATACAAATCTTTAGTATGCCCTCATTTGGAATATGGAGTACAATTTTGGGCACCACTTCATAAAAAGGACATTTTAGAGCTGGAAAAGGTACAGAGAAGGGCAACCAAACTAATAAGGGGAATGGAGGGGCTAAGTTATGAAGAAAGACTAACCAAATTAAACTTATTTTCTCTAGAAAAAAGGCGTCTAAGAGGAGATATGATTACCTTATATAAATACATCCAGGGTCAGTATAAAGATTTGTCGGGGGAGCTTTTTGTGCCAAGAGGTTTTCAACTGACAAGAGGACATCCCTTGAGGTTAGAAGTAAAAAGATTCCACCTCAAAGAAAGAAAAGGGTTCTTCCCAGTAAGGGTGGTTAATCTGTGGAATTCTCTACCAGAGGAGGTGGTGACAGCGGATTCGATAGATAACTTTAAAAGGGGACTAGATTTATTTCTAATTAAAAAGGGTATTCAGGGTTATCATGGATAATTAGAGAGACAGTAATGATCCAAATTTTTAACATTTCCCCTTTAGACATTTGGCTAAGTCTCGCTTGTTTTTTTTTTTTTTTTTTTTTTTTTTTTTTCTATTTGCCTTCCTCTGGACTAATTAATAATAATAAAAAAAGAAACAAAAAAAAAACCCATTAAATAATTGATTAATAATTAATTAACAACTAATGAATTAATAGTTAATCTGCATATTGCAGATCAAAGGAGATCTTAAAAGGTTGAACTTGATGGACTGAAAGTCTTTTTTCAACCTTAAATACTATGGGCCTCATTCAATTGCGATTTAGCCAATTGAATAGGGCTCTAAATAAGCACATAATATATATTTTTTAAAGAAGTTTTTAGTTCGTGAAAACCTTGCTTTTGGATAGATGTTTACTAACTAAAAACTTCTTTAAAAAGTATATGTTATGTGCTTATTTAGCACCCTATTCAATTGGCCAAATTGCAATTGAATGAGGGCCTATGTATGTAACTATGTAACTATGTAAATCGGTAGTTACAGCCTTGCTTAATTGATCATGATCACGCTCTGAAATGCTACTTATGATTGCATGGTTTATGGTTTCGGCTTTCAACCCGTAAATCACGTGCTTGTTCAATTGAATCGCTCCGTAATTGTAGCAAACATCAAGGCCACAGACATACAGCCTGTATAACGTAATCTGCAGGCTTGCAATTGAAAAGAGGCCCATGTACTTGTTTATATTTACAGATATAATATTCAATTTTAGACAGATACACAGTTGAATTTTGTTTTAATTATTGGTTAATCTCTGTTTGTGATGTTAGGTCTGTGGTTTTTGCCATAACCTAATAGGTTTCTTATTTTTATACAAATTTCCAGAAATAAAGATTACACTAGAAGGTTAAAACAACTTAGGTAAAAAATGGAAGTGGAGTAACAAATAAGGTAGTCTCCTGTCATTGTATTTCTTTATGTTGCTAGTTTGGGGTAGGCCAAACTCACCTCCATCCGCCCCCCCCCTCCTGGATAGTTAGCTAGAGTGTTGCAAGGGACTTGAGATTATGTGTGGTGAGGGGTGAGTCTAGCCAGGGGCTCCATATTTGCATGAATGTAGGGATATAGTATTCAATAATGTGTGTGAGCCTTTCGTTTATCAAAATGCCACTTAATTTATTTATAACAAGTTCAGGGTGCAAGTTTTTCATTGTTTGGCAATACGGCTCTTTGTTGTCATCATTAGCTTTTAACCTTCCTGGTGGTATGATTATGTCACTATTTAGAATGTTGAAGCAGTACATAAAAAATACTGACATAATCATACCGCCCTTTCGCCCTTATCCTCCTCTCTCCCCCCCTTCCCCCTTCTTCTCCTCCTCCTCCCTTATCCTCCTCCTCCCCCGTATTCTTCCTCACTTCCCCCCCTCTACAATCACCTCCCTTTCCCCCTTTCCCACCTCCTTTTCACCCTTACCCTCCTCCCCCTCCTTATCCTCCTCCCTCCTTATCATCCTCCTCCCTCATTACCCCCTTATCATCCACCTCCCTTTATCATCCTCCTCTCTCCTTCCCGCTTATCCTCCTCCTCCCTTCCCTCCTTTTCCCCCTAATCATCCTCCTCCTCCTTCCCCCCTTATTATCACCTTCCTTCCCCTCCTCCTCCCTTTCCCTTATCCTCCCTTTCCCCCCTTATCTTCCTCTCCCCAACTTCTCCTCCTCCTCCCCCCTTCCCCCTTATCATCCTCCTCCTTCATCATAACCTCCTCCTCACTTCCCCCCTTTCCCCCTTCTCCTCCTCCCTCCT
The DNA here is from genome assembly GCA_027410445.1 of Discoglossus pictus. Taxonomy (NCBI): domain Eukaryota; kingdom Metazoa; phylum Chordata; class Amphibia; order Anura; family Alytidae; genus Discoglossus; species Discoglossus pictus. Next base: position 69,745,725 of record CM050173.1, read on the forward strand.
TCTCCCTTATCATCATCCTCCTCCTTCCCCCGTTATCATCCTCCTCCTCCTTCCCCGTTATCATCCTCCTCCTCCTTCCCCCGTTATCCTCCTCATCCTCTTTCCACCTTATGATCGTCCTCCTTACTTCCCCCCTGGCCATCTTCCTCACTTCCCCCCTTCTCCTCCCTTTCCCCCTTCTCCTTCTCCCTTATCATCATCCTCCTCCTTCCCCCGTTATCATCCTCCTCCTCCTTCCCCGTTATCATCCTCCTCCTCTTTCCCCCCTTATGATCCTCCTCCTTACTCCCCCCCTGACCATCCTCCTCACTTCCCCCTCTCTCCTTACTTTTTATTGTAATCCGATGATCTGCCTGCTCATCTCTCCCCCCGAAGCATGTCTTCCGGCAGTGAAGTGACCGGCATATGCTAATGACGTGTCTTCACAAGCGCGTCACGTCATTAGCATATACCGGTCAGTTCACTGCAGAAAGACATGCTGCAGGGGGAGAGATGAGCAGGCAGCTCATCGGATTACAATAAAAAATAAGGAGAGAGGGGAAAGTGAGGAGGATGATCAGGGGGAAGTGAGGAGGAGGATCATAAGCAGGGAAAGAGGAGGATAACAGGGAAGGTGGAGGAGGATGATCAGGGGGAAGGAGGGATGATGAGGAGGAATATGAGCTGAGTGGGCCCAGGCAAATTTGTCAGCACTGGGCCATCTCCAGATCCTCCATGTTATATCCCTGAGCGTGGTTCGGGGTTACAGTTTTAGGTACTTAAAAATTAACCACGCTTGGGATTACTACTTAGGAGGTTAAAGAAGTTTGTTTTGGGAGGTAGAAAGCAATGACCTGTTGTGTCCTAATAGGCAGACTTCTGCTTGTGTATATAGCTGTGAGGTAAATATAGCAGATGCTTATGAAAAAACATATTTTCATAAGTGGCCTGCCAAGGGCAGATCCACCAAATATGTAGGAAGGTTCCTGTCTCTGTGCAATTCTGGAAGCAATTGGGGCTAGGGGAAAGTTTCCATTTGTGGATTTTTTTCAGGGGTAACATATATCCTGTGAAGGACTTTTATAGTGGTCTCCAGAATGATGCTGAGTGAGCCTCTTCTAAGATTCTGCCATGATTCTTGACAGGTTTCTAGGTCCCAGGTGGCATTTAGATCTGTTTCACAAGTGTTTACATATTTACATTTTTGTGTTGCAATGTCTGAATTGAATGTTTCATATAAAATATCTTTTTGAGTGGGGCCTTATGGGAGATTCTGGTAAGCCAATTTGAGTTTGGTTTATTTAGGAATCTTCTATAGTATGGAGGCAATGTTTATTTCTGCAGAATGTAAAATGTTCTTGGAGGGGAATATTATGATGATCTCTCATATGATTAGGTCAGAGGATAGTGTTATCGATGTACCATGAACCTACTCTCAAGAGGTCATGGCATTTCCACCAAGCTAATGAATTGGTTGTGACATTAATAGGGAGTTGTTGGTGGGGTATGATTGGTGTTAGGTAAGAGTATTTATGTGCTAAATCATGCCTTTGGTTAGCCCAGTTTCAATGGGTGAGGATTTGATTGATAGTTTGATTTTAATGATGGAACTAGTTCAGGCTTTTTAAAAGTGCTGATGAAAGTCTACTACTAGAACACTGACCTTTTCCACAAGTATATATAACTATAATTATATTTCAGTGTATGTTGCCTCATAAGTTGTAATATGTAAAAACAGGTTATTCTGACCTCATATGCACCCCATACCACTTCTCGACCTCTTAAAATTGAACAAAGAGGGAGTTAATAGAGGATACACAGTGGAGAGTGGAGATACATGAAAAGATCACTTTTATCCTCTCTACCCCATGACAGAATTATGAGTGGGTAGGAAGGATACAGAAACAAAAGTATACAGAGAAAGGGAGACTGCAAAGATGGCACAGAGCAAGGGCCAGATATGGAGAGAGACATCATGAAGGGGTGAAAAAAATAGGTCATGATGGAGAGAGAAAGAAGAATATATGAAAGTAGACAGAAAAGATGACCTAGAAGAAAGATGGACAGAGCGAAGAGGACACAGAGACCGTGGAGAAAGAGCAAGAAAACCAAGGGAGTGAATGAAGAAGGCAGGAGAAAGAAATAAGCATGAGACAAATAGTTTAATAAGCAAGAAAGTACCAGACAGCATTAGCCTAATTTGAAGCAGTGATTTTGCATAAATATATTTATATATATATATATATATATATATATATATATATATTTTATATATATATTTTATATATATATATATATATATATATATATATATTTATATATATATATATATATATATATATATATATATATATTTTATATATATATATATATATATATATATATATATATATATATATAAAGAGGTAGCTGTGTGGGTCCAGTACTCTAGATGAATAATTAGAGTATTGCAGTATACTTTTTTTTATTTTTTATTGCACAAACACTACAGTTAGAGTGGCAAGCTTACAAGACTTGTAAAGAGAGATGAAATGGTTATCCAATAAAACAGTGTGTGTATAGGTATGTAAGTGTATTCATGTGTGTATGTATGTATTCTGAATATATGTACCCCATTTTATTAAAGAATAACATTCTAAACCAAGATGCCTAAAAAAGGATTTTGAACAAAGTACTTATTAGAAATCTATACATTACTAATAAAAAATGAATAAATTACTATGCAAATCACTGTGTGATTAATTCAGTCACGTGCTGCTTATTGTCCAAATTTAGAAATTATCAACCACATTAAATTCAAAGCTCGTATGTGCAACGTGAGACCCGCAATGGCTGCGAGCTTGAAAAGTTGCGGTTTTACGGGGCAATTAAATTAGAAGATGCTGTGAGTTATGGGCTTGAGAGGCAAACCCATAAACCATTTTTTGCTCGTCGGATGTGCGGCCGTGAATGTGATCAATTATTCTAACTCGTAGTTACAAGTTGGGATGGAGACAATAGCAACAGAGATTGTCAGAATTACGTCACTGGAAAATGGAGGTGGGATTTTCAAAGTCCTTACAGGGTTCAATTATGAGTTACGATTGGACGCACATTCCAGTTATAATTAAATATGAATCAAGCTGTAAATATGATATTCTATCACATGTGAGTTACAGTATACAGTATGTATTAACACATTGATTGCCAGAATTGATATAACACAAAGATTAAACATGAAACTAAGTATTTTTCGGTGTCGATTTGCCAGCTTGAGAATTTGTGCTATTAATTCTAAGACCTAACATCACTTTGCCTGTTATGATATTTACAGTAATGTGTGTATATGAACATTTACAGTGCTACGGATTGTACTTTACCCCCCTTGCGGGTCCTCTCTTGCACTCGTTGGCTTCTTGGCTCCATTTGAGAGTTACGAGTTCGAACACCAGTGATCTTTATGCAATTTAATAGCTAAATTGGAAACGTAACGGTTACGGGCTTAAGAGAACAAAGGATTTGCGGCCACTAAGTTCCACATTCCACGTCCCATAGGCTTTTTTCTGCCTTTCTTGCAAGTCGTCTGCGGGTAGCGTTAAGAGGCCAATTTAATAGCCTTAAGTCTTGCGAGCTAAGTTACGAGCTACGACTTACCACGTAGAGGAAATTTAATGCGGCTGTATGGTTCTCTGTAGGACATGACTTGATTTCACTAGAACAAAGCTAGTCTAACAGAGTTGCAATATTCTTGTGAATAACATCAATGTTTAGATACAGATATCACTGTGCAAACATTAAAGTAGGCTTGACAATGCACAAGACAATTAGAGGTAATATTTAGAATTTGGATAAAATAAATGCTTGACACAAAGAACAATTAGGCAGATAGAAAGAAAGAGTGTTGTGCTAACAACTTTACAGGGACCATTGGAAGACAAATACATATTCAATTTTATATAGTCTTGCACAAAATCATGTTTTAAAATATGGGTGTATTTGTTGGGACCGATTATTATCTATAATGTAAACTGTACCAATAATTTTGCCTTCGTCCTACTAAAAAAAACTGCATAGGTAAATCTATTAGAGGAAAGGAGAGAGGAGAAGGGATAGATGAGAAAAGGATAGCAAGAAAGGAGAGCAAAGACAGAAAGGAGAGAGCTAAGGGATAGAAGAGAGAAGGGAGAGAAAGAGAAAGAGAGCAAAGACAAAGAAGAGAGAGAAGGGAGAGGAGAGATAGAAGAGGAGCAAAGACAGAAAGTGAGAGATAGAGAAGGGAAAGGGGGGAGAAAAGGAGAGATGGAAGGAGAGTAAAGAAAGAAAGGAGAGAGAATTTGTGCAAAGACAGAAGGGAGAGAAAAATGGAGAGGAAAGACAGAAAAGAGAGAAAGAAGGGAGAGGAGAGGGGAAATAGGGAAGAGGAAATGGGAGAAGACAGAGAAACAACAGTGCTAGTGGAAAAGAAATAGAGAGAAAAGGAAAGGAGATAGAGGAGAGGAAAGGAGAGGGGGATAGAGATATGGAAGAGAAAGAGTGAAGAAAGAAGGAAAAAAGAAGAAAAAAAGAAAAGAAGAAAGTAACTCAAAAATTAAAATGGAATTATATTTTCACATTACAATTAGTGGTCTATCAATTTATCAATTCAAATTTATATTTTGCAGCTAACTTCCCAATGAAATTGACTCATACCGTCATTTATGATTGGTAATTGGTTATGGTTTATTTATGTTTATATAATTCTGTGAACGGCACATGCAAGCTAAAAAAAGAGTGCTGCTCTCTAAGTAGGTAACTAGGCCTATAGAACAAACCTATTAAGGTGCTGTCCATTCTAGGATTTAGTGCCTCTGGACATATTTTTCGTGTAGACCAAACAGAATCTCTACCATTGCTGAGATACCCATACTGAGACAAATCCTGCGAGCATGGGATATTCTCAGATTCATAAATATTAACCTTGTTCTCACTGCTTACACCCATATATAATCCATATATACGTACAGTTCACTGGACACAAGTAACAGATGCTTGAGAGTGAAAGATGTTACATCACAAGATAAAAAAAAAATAACAAGGAACTAGATAACACTTTGCCCGTTGTTGGTCTTATCCCTTGTAAAATCACAAGATTTGTTAAGAGACCTGACACAGTTTTGCCTAGAAGTCTATAACTAGAGTCCTTTGCCTAAACAGAATCACTATCTTATAAGCTACAAAGACACATGTATACACTCTTGATAGATCAATAGATAGATAGATAGATAGATAGATAGATAGATAGATAGATAGATAGATAGATAGATAGATAGATAGATAGATATGGAGGTATATAAAGATGTGTGCATGATGTGTATGTCTTTGGGAAAATACTCCAACATGGATATAAGAGAAATAATAGTCAATGCCTGTCCTAAGCAACCATGTCTCATCTTGTCTTAAAGCTTCTATAACTACATATGCATTACAAATGTAAAGCCATTTGTCAGTGGGGGCTGAGAGCATAACTTAGCCCAGAGACATTGTCTCATATTCTTAATTCAATTGCCCACTCCCCTGTCTTTAAAGCATCCTTGGAAACAAACTACACATTAATCATAAGGTGGTAGTTTACACCTTGTAGATTAGAAAATATATTCCTGTCTACCTTGGAAATGTGTTCAAGAAGATGTAGAGAGATTTACTCCTTAAGACACATTCTGTGGTCCTGCAAATCTATTTGTCCCTTCTCGTAAACTATCCTGAAGAGTATTCTCAATATAGCAGGTACAGATATTAGGTCCAGATATCAGGAATAATTCTTAATCTTCTTGTCAAATTGCAAATCCCCATAACTCAACCACTTCCTATTACAGATATTGATCAACTATGCTAGTTCTCTAATCCCAATGTATTGGCTTGACAAGGATAAGCACATGGCTGCCACCTAGTCAATTCCTTTGGACTAATACAAAGAGTTAACTAACGTCAAACAAACATGGAAAGCTGAAATTTTACACTCTCTGGCCTTGTTCTGGGCCCCTTTTAAATTGGATGGTGAGTTTTTTTTTTAAACCCCTAGGTCAGATTGAAAGTTGAAAGTTTAGCTGAGTTATTAGCATGATTGGAAGAGCCTGACACAAAGTTCAAGGGACATCTACAGAGTCTTCAACAATTAGCAGATTCACATTGGCGTATATACAGTTGTTGAGGACTCTGTAGATGTTTACCTTATATACAATGGATGACTAACAAGCGCAATGGAATGTAGCATATATGTGAGGGAATTATGTAAGTAAGAGATAAGAAGGTTTATTTCCAATCATGGTTGCACAAGGGGTTAGTAACTGCTATAATATAATTTAATGAGTTTAAGCATACAAAAGGGTGTGCTTCAGCAGACTCTGACTAAATAAGGGTATTTTTGCTTAGGCATAATATAAGTATCATACACTGAACTATTATCTGGAATTGAACTCTGAACAAATCCCTATCATTACCATTATAAAAATCCCTATCCTGACTTGGCTTCCTCACAACATAACAGTGTACTAACATCCACCTTCAACCTGGCTTGCCCCCATGCATATGTCTCCAACTATGGCACAATAAGCAAACATACTACCTACAAAAGTGCTCTAGTAAGTAGACTTCCTCCGCCTCTAACATACACACAAAGCAAGTGGACTCATTCCATATTTTTTATGGCCATTGAATTATCATGCAGTTTTAATGGCAATTGGATATCAAACACAGAAAGCAGATGTGACCATTCATACATAAATATTTGCCTGTAAAATTCTATTTTGCTACTTGAGCAATTTAATTAGGCATTACTTATTAAAGCAAAACAATCCAGCAAATTGAAATAAAAAAAATACAAAATAAACAGAGCTCCTTATCGTTAGTTGAGTGGTTTTGTCTATGTGAAAAGTGTTTCATTTTTCTTAGGATTCCATGGCAACATTTCTTTTTAACCATAGGATGTTATTAGGCATTGGTACATCATAATACAGGGAAGATAAACAATACAATTAAAAGAATACATATACAAACTGTTCACTGTTCACTCAATCCTCCACCTGCAGTTCCTTTTCACCTCCATCCACCATCTCCGGGGATCTCCCACATATTTGGACCCTCCCAGCTAGGAGTCTAATTAAGTGTTTTAACAGTTTGAGTGCGAAGGTTATCCAATATGTATCATATTAAATCCCATTTTATCCCACCGGTATGCTATCTGTCCTGGCAATCCAAGTTGACCATATCTCCATAAATTTTGAGATAGTGTCTTCTAATAAGTGAGTCAATCTCTCGTTGATGAGAATAAAATTAATTTTATTTAAAATTGCCTGTAAGCTAAGTGCTGATGATCTCCACTGTTGAGCAATATGGCTTTTTGTGGCTAACATTAAAAATTGGAATAGTTAGTTGTAATGGAATGATAAATCGAGGACTGGGAGACCCAAAAGGCATACTCCAATATTTGCGTCAATTTGGGAGTAAACACCGTAGAGGCTAATGTAAGAACTTTTACCCATAGATCTTTAACCATTGGACATGTCCACCAGATATGTATGCATGAGCCTGTATTTCCTCAGTCTCTGAAACAACTATCGGTTTGGACAATACCCCATTTATAAAGCTTAACAAGAGTATGATACGTCTGATGCAGAACTTTTATTGACTTTTCAAGAATGCTATAATTTAAGTGTCCCTTTGTGAGATTTCGAAAAGGCAACATTTTAATAGAAAACTAAAACCTGCATTTTAAATACTGTATATTTGCACAATGTCTTGTAATTCGGAGTGCTTCTCTGGTAGAAGATGAACAGCCATTGACCAAATACAATTGTTTTGTAAAATATATAGAATTAGACTAAAAGTATAATTTATCCTATAAAATAACCTTGACATAGCATCACATACCACTCCAGTGTAGAGTCAGGGCATGAGCATGAGTTTGCTGTACTATATGTTTGTGTTTGATAACCAGAAATAGTGCTCTCCACTCTGATATTCTGTAGGAAGCTTTGGTAATGATCCAGCACTCTACTATATGCTATAGTCTACTGGAAGACAACCAATTTTGTAAAAAAAAAAAGCTCAGTTTAAGAAAAGCGTACCTTTCTTGTTATAAACAGAGTCATTATAAGTCAAACCATTATTTTCCATAGACACATGATCCAATTTTGGGTTGACTCCTTGAAACCTATTTCATGAAACACAAATGAGAAAACTAAACTTTAAAATAAATAAAAATAAAATAAACCATGCATGCATTTATTAAGCAAAAACAATGAAAGTCAATACCAGCCTTTTTTATTTAGTACTTATGGGACGGAGTTGGGATATACTTTTAAACCTGAAGGGTCACTGTAATTGTTAAATCAATTGTGGCTTTGAAAAATTACATTTGACCTGTTAAGTGACCAGAGGGTCAGAAATGATCTGCCCAGGGAGATTGTACAGATGCAGTACCAATCCTTTAAGACAGACTTCTGGGCAAATTCTGGGAAAGCGTCTGGATATTTTCCTGTAAAAATTAAATTGTCTTCATATTTTGCTCCTCTGTAGTATATTAGCTGTATTACTGACACAATGTGAGAAAATCCCCAGGCTGAATCAAGATTTTATCAAGCGCTACATGACTGTCCAGTCTCTGTTTTAAAAAATCTTGGTATTTGTATTGCTAAATGGTAATGGCCTCCTTAAACTGGTCAAGAGTAATTATTTTATATTATCCAGTCATGATGAAGAGTAAAGGACTAGTTTTCTGCCAAAGATCAAATATTTTTGTTTTACATTAAATGTAAAAGTTTTTTTGTACTGATATTATGTACTAAATCTATCACATTGCTAGAGAGTTATAATGGAATATGAGGCTTCCCAATCTTATATTAGTTAGTTAACAAAATTAAAGTGCTATTTCGGTGCTCAGTGCGAGCCTATACCCACTCCTGTGTCACTTCCCCCCCATCTGTCTCCCCCCTCTCTCTCCCCTGTGTCTCTTTCTACCCTCTCCCTCCCCTGTCTCTCCTTCCACCCTCTCCCTCCCCTGTATCTCCTTCCCCCATCTCCATCCCCTGTGTCTCCTTCACCCAACTCCCTCCCTTGTGTTACCTTCTCCCATCTCCCTCCTCTGTGTCTCCTTCCCCATCCCCATCCCCTGTGTCTCCTTTTGCCCTCATCTCCATCCGCTGTGTCTCCTTACCCCCTCCCGGATGTCTCTTCCCCCCTCCATTACCCTGCATCTCTTTCCCCCACTCATTCCCCCTCTCCCTCCCCTGTGTCTCTTTCCCCCTCACCCTTTCCTGTGCCTCATCACCCCTGTGTTTCTCCCCTTCTTCCTCCCCTATGTCTCCTCCCCCCTCCCCTGTGTCATATTTCCTCCTATCCATCCCCTATGTCTCCTTTCGCCGCTCTCCCTCCCCTGTGTCTCCATTCCCCCATCTCCCTCCCCTGTGTCTCCTTCCCCATCTCCCTCCCCTGTGTCTCCTTCCCCCCTCATCTCCCTCCACTGTGCTTCCTTTACACCTCATCTCTTTCCGCTGAGTCTCCTTTCCCCCTCCCGTATGTCTCTTCCCCCTCTCCCTCCCCTGTGTATTTTTCCCAACCTCCCTCCCCTGTGTGTCTTCCCCCTGTGTTCCCCCCTCTTCCTCCCCTGTGTCAACTTTCTCCCCCATCCCTCCCTTGTGTCTCCTTTCTCCCTCCCAACTGTCTCCTTTTCCTTCCTCTACCTCCCCTGTGTTTCCTTTCTCCCCCTTTTGCTCCTGTGTGTCTCCTTTCCCCCTCCTGAGTCTCATTTCACCCTCCCGTATGTCTCCTTTATCACTCCCTCTTCTGTGTCTTCTTTCTCCCTCCCTCTTCCTCCCCTGTGTTTCCTTCCCCCCTCTCCCTCCACTGTCTCATTTCTCCCTCTTTCTCCCCCTTTCCATGCCATGTGTCTCCTTCCCCCATCTCCCTCCCCTGTGTCTCCTTTCTCCCCCTCTCCCTCCCCTGTGTCTCCTTTCTCCCTCCCCTATGTCTCCTTTCTCCCTCACTCTCTCTCTCCCCTGTGTCTCCTTTCTCCCTCCCCTATGTCTCCTTTCTCCCTCACTCTCTCTCTCCCCTGTGTCTCCTTTCTCCCTCCCTCTCCCTCCCCTGTGTCTCCTTTCTCCCTTCCTCTCCCACCCCTGTGTCTCATTTCTCCATCCCTCTCCCTCCCTTGTGTCTCCTTTCTCCCCCACTCCCTTCCCTGTGTCTCCTCTCTCTCTCCACTGTGTCTCCTTTCTCCCTCCCTCCCCTGTGTCTCCTTTCTCCCTCCCTCTCCTTCGTGTCTTCTTTCTCCCTACCCTGTGTCTTCTTTCTCCATCCCGACCCCCGGCGCGCATGCCGTGCATTCGCGCCCCAGGCGCAGCACGATTACGCCGCACATTGAGCATGTGCAACTCGCAACTTGTGAGCTATAGTTGTAGTAATTGCAAATTTTGTCGCAATTTTTAACATATCGTTACCAACAAACTCGCAATTACCACAACTATTATATGTGATTCTGTTGACTACACTGACAGACTGATTTACAGGTCTTTTTAACAATGATTTCTTAGTTCCTAAACACAGACTTACAATTAAACATACACTGATTCATACCAAAATCACCAAAATATTGGCATATACTTAGAAAAAACATATATAATATCTCACAAAAGTGAGTACACCCCTCACATTTTTGTAACTATTTTATTATATCTTTTCATGTGACAACACTGACAAAGTGACACTCTGCTACAATGTAAAGTAGTAAGTGTACAGCCTTTATAACAGTGTAAATTTGCTGTCCCCTCAAAATAACTCAACACATAGCCATTAATGTCTAAATCGTTGGCAACAAAAGTGAGTACACCCCATACATGGAAATGTCCAAATTGAGCCCAAAGTGTCAATATTTTGTGTGGCCACAATTATTTTCCAGCACTGCCTTAACCCTCATGGGCATGGACTTCACCAGAGCTTCACAGGTTGCCACTGGAGTCCTCTTCCACTCCTCCATAATGAAAACACAGAGCTGGTGGATGTTAGAGACATTACACTCCCCCACCTTCTGTTGAGGATGCCCCACAGATGCTCAATAGGGTTTAGGTCTGGAGACATGCTTGGTCAGTCCATCACCTTTACCTTCAGCTTCGTTAGCAAGGTAGCGGTCGTCTTGGAGATGTGTTTGGGGTCGTTATCATGTTGGAATACTGCCCTGTGGTATGTTACAGTACATGTTGGCATTCATGGTTCCCTCAAGGAACTGTAGCTCCCCAGTGCAGGTAGCACTCATGCAGGCCCAGACCATGACACTCCCACCACCATGCTTGACTGTAGGCAAGACACACATGCCTTTGTACACCTCACCTGGTTGCCACCACACACGCTTGACACCATCTGAACAAAATAAATGTATCTTGGTCTCATCGGATCACAGAACATGGTTCCAGTAATCCATGTCCTTAGTCTGCTTATCTTCATCAAACTGTATGCAGGCTTTCTTGTGCATCATCTTTTGAAGAGGCTTTCTTCTGGGACGACTGCCATGCAGACCAATTTGATGCAGTGTGCAGCGTATGGTCTGAGCACTGACAGGCTAACCCCCACCCCCACCCCTTCAACCTCTGCAGCAATGCTGGCAGCACTCATATGTCTATTTCCCAAAGACAACATTTGGATATGATGCTGAGCACGTGCACTCATCTTCTATGGTTGACCATGGCGAGGCCTGTGAAATCGCTGTATGGTCTTGCACATTGTGCTGCAGTTCAGTTTCAGGGTCTTGGCAATCTTCTTATAGCCTAGGCCATTTTTATGTAGAGCAACAATTATTTTTTTCAGATCCTCAAAGAGTTCTTTGCCATGAGGTGCCATGTTGAACTTGTTGAACCAGTGACCAGTATGAGAGAGTGTGTGAGCATTAACACCAAATTTAACACACCTGCTCCCCAATCACGCCTGAGACCTTATAACACTTACAATTCACATGACACCGGGGAGGGAAAATGGCTAATTGGGCCCAATTTGGACATTTCCACTTAGGGGTGTACTCACTTTTGTTGCCAACGGTTTCGACATTAATGGCTGTGTGTTGAGTTATTTTGAGGGAACAGCAAATTTACACTGTTATACAGGCTGTACACTTACTACTTTACATTGTAGCAGAGTGTCATTTCTTCAGTGTTGTCACATGGAAAGATATAATACAATATTTACAAAAAATGTGAGGGGTGTACTCACTTTTGTGAGATACTGTATATTCTTATTCTGCAACTCAAACTCTAGCTGACTTTGTGATCTGTATCAGAAATCTTTTTTCTGTTTGTAATTTGATAAACAATGATTAAAAGTTTTTTTGACAGATGCTTCTTTAAAAGATGACATTCGCTTTCCCTCTGGAAAGAAGGATCTTTTTTACTTAAATACCATATAAAGGCACATACATTAATATATAGAGAATACTATTTTTTTACTCTGCTTGTTAACATCATTACACTGTGATTACAAAGCTACTTCCTGTAAGTGTGGCCTTAGGTCAATGATGTGAAACATGGCACTCTACATGAGAGTGAACAGGATGAGAGACAACAGTTCCAGAAGGTGAAAACTGTTATTTCAGCGGCTTCTTAGAAATACGTTTTATATGAGAGTCGTATTCAGGAGGATGAAATTAATAAATATATTTAAAACACTTTTTTTAAGTTAGCAAAGGTTCAAATAACATACTTTTAAAACTCCAAAATCCATCTTTACAACAAAGTCATGGCAGGTTTTCTAACTTCTCATGAGGTGTTAGGACACAATGCACTGACTATTTTAAGGAGCTTTGTGGAGAAATCAATTTGTTCATCTAATCTAGATTGATTAGCTACACCCGACACAACTATATTTTTGCAGAAGAAGCTAATTCCATTGCTGCAAATGCAATTAACCCATAGATTCAAAGAGCAACTTTTAATCTATATAGCTTGAATTTTTAACTATTTGTTTTATCCTTTTGAAAGCATGCTGTTTTTCAGTATATAATAGAACATTTAACACTATAGTGCTACTTAATAAAATACAAAAAGGAATATTTATTGGCTGTATATATTAACACTTGTATACTTGTAAATATAATATCACTAAGATACAGTTACAGATCAATTCAATTGAACAAGCCCACAGCTACATGGCCGAAAGCCTAAACCATAAACCATGCAATCGTAAGTTTCATCAACTAAGCAAGGCCATAACTATCGATCTAGAGACAGCCAATAGTGAATGAAAACGTCATCAGGTATGATCAGGTGTTTCACCCCCTTTCGAGTCCTATCTGGTACGCATAGGATTTTCTTCTCTACATTTGCCATTTACGGGTGCGAAAACATTTGCGGGCTTGAGGAATTGTAGCAATTGAATAGCGATTTGTGATTTAACCTTTACGGGCTTGAAAGATCAAAGGCTTAACTGGATCAGAGTTACGATTTTGCAGAGCGCATGGATCTTCAGCCTGTAACCCGCAGATCTTTTGCGGCTCGCAAAAAGAAGCCAATTAAATAGCAAATTAGTTTACTGGCTACATTACGGGCTCCAGTAACCAACAATTGTTCAATTGAATACTGACCTAAGTGTTTCAAACACTCTATTACTTATTCATGAAAAGTAATGATCCTTGACAATGTAACACAAACCACAACAGTATGATCAATCAACATTTTAACTTGTACAAAGAATTTATTATCTAACAGTTTTTTATATACTGTAAAGATATAGTATACAATGGAATGATTATAATACAGAAGTTATATTTTATTTAATGCTTCTACTTGAACTGCAAAATGCCACAATGTAAAAAAAGCTTTCAAGGTAAATATTAAATATATTAGTTTCATTAGCTTATTTTAAACTTTTTTTCTGCTGGAACTTTTAAGTGCACTAATGTGCTACATATTTTAGAACACCAAGTAGATAAGTAATAAGCACTCAAATGCAGATAAAATGTTTTTAGAGTGCACATTATGTATGTTTAACAACTCAATATTATCTGAAAATGATGCGAGTACTTGAATAAAGTGGTACAAACTAATGTATAATTCTATATATGCTGCAATAACATTTGCAGGCCAAGCACTCTGCACTAAATGAGGATACATGTAAAGCCCAAGTTTATATTGCCTCCAAGCAGGGTACCACAGCTCTCCAGCTATGTAAATTGTTAATTACCAAACAATACTTTAATCAACTTTTATAATAAAAGTAATACAAATTTACAGAAAATAACTGGAAAATGTACATTATCCCTTCAAGTTTTAATGTGCTATTCCACCAATTTATTTAGAAGTTGTGAGTGTTTGTTGGAAGAATGCAAAATTACTTTTCACTAATCCAAGTGTGTCATTATTAGGTTTGTGAACCACTGAACTAGGTATTATAAACATAACTACATCTTCTTTAAGTAAATGACCATGGCAGCGTCAATTTAGCAGGCCCCTGAAATCAACCCCTAATAACATGCTCTCTAGACTACAAAGTAACCGCCTTCCACACGACACAGATGTTGAAGAGTAAGGGCACACAACATTTTATAGAGCACTCGAATTATGTCATAACAATAACATACAAAATTATTTACGTAAACATTAACAATGCAATATAAGCAGCAGTTTGCCTGGTAACAGTGACCATTAAGATCTCTGACACCAGAGTGAATTCTTGATGCTTAACAAAACAGAGGGACAACCTACCATGACTGGCAAACCAGCCATTACAAACATAATAGATATGGGAGGAAGGATGGGTTGCTTATACTGCATGGTCCACTGGGAAAATATGGAAGCACACTTCCCATCTAGTCCTTTATAATGGGCTAATGCCTGCTCCCAATGCCACTGACATCGTCCACCATCCTTAACCTTGCCAATAAGACCCATCAAGGATCCCTCCCGCAAGTTTTTCAGGTAGATTACATGGTTTCCTGGATTGTTGCTTCTTTATCTAATTACTCGCTTAAATTAATGAATAAATGGCTACAGATCTACAGAACAATTCTTTCCCAAACTATTTTTGCAAACAAACATTATTTGAATATCAAAAGAACTCATGGGAGAATTCCAACATGTGGAACCCCTCCCAAAATGACATAATCTGTGTCCAACACCTCTTCTACGAATTCATACCAGACTTCTACATACCTACCTACAATATCATAGCCTCATCCTATCACCATTGACTATTTAATCCCTTCATCCTTCCTCCCTGCTGCACATGGCCTCCTCCATACTATGCTCTGTGACTCCATGTGATGCTGCTGACTCCATGTAAGTGGGACTGAGAGAAGAAGGACTTAAATAGAACATTAACCGGACTCTTAGGAAGTCGGAGTGCCTGAACTCTACCAGATTTTAATCATGCCCATTGTGTGATTACGCATTTTCAAGGGTCTAAAGCATGGCTGATTACTCTGGATCCTGCAGTCAGCCCTACCTACACATGGACACTATATATTCCTTTCACAGGATCTCACTGACACCAACAGGTGCTGCTCCAGCTCCAAAAAATCTCCTTCCATGTTTTTCAAGGAAGAGGTTTTAACATCCATGTCAGTGAAATTTCAGTGCTTCAACAAAATGTGTATACTAGTATCTTTGAGTAACAGTGTTTGTACCTGTATGTGTGTGCCAGGTGTTTTAATGTCAACTAATTGTATATCTACTGATTGTATTCCAGCATGTGTGTGCAATGAATTTATGAGTAAACTGGATATAATTATAAATGTAAGTCACTAAATGCAGCCATTACATTATTTCCTAGATGGCGTGAACCCCAGGTATATTGTATGCTCTATGTTAATTCTGTGTCTACGTACAATGATAATTATCAATATTACTTAGTATGAATACATTTCCAGTTAGTGACCTATGTAATGAAATACTTATATGTAATATGTAATGATTCTAAGGCTGAAAGTGAGGAGGAACTAAAGGAGCTATTGATGAGGGTGAAAGGAGAGTGTGCAAAATTTAGCCTGCTGCTCAACATTATAAAGACAAAGATCATAGCAAACAACAATCAAATTTCCTGGCAAACAAATGGTAAGGAGTGCAGGCAGTGACCGATTTTATTATACTGGGTAGATGGTGACTCCAGCCA
Source organism: Discoglossus pictus (assembly GCA_027410445.1). Lineage (NCBI taxonomy): Eukaryota > Metazoa > Chordata > Amphibia > Anura > Alytidae > Discoglossus > Discoglossus pictus. The sequence continues at coordinate 69,761,805 of CM050173.1, forward strand.
TGAAATTAAAAGTTGTTTGCTTATGTGGAGGAAAGCTATGGCAAGACTTGACAAGCTATTAAAAAGTATCAACTCTATCAACAAAGTTCCACATAGTTAGAACTATGGTATTTCAAGTTGTAAATATGAGAGCTGGGCCACTATCTGTGGGTTAAGGGAGAAAAAAACCTACGGATGACGAAATTTGAACTCCTCGGGCGCAAAACTTTTGTTCTGTCAAGCCTGTAACTGTTACATTGCAATCACTCTGTTAAATTGCAACAAATTTCCAAAGACGCGCTGGCGTTCAAGCCCGTAACCCGCAAAAGGAGGCAAAAACATTACAACCTCCAAATAGGACCCACAAAGGGTTTACAGACAATTTCTGTAAAAGACAATACAAACCCATTAGTGGACTCTAAAATATTTGTAAAGCATGGAAAGGCATTACAATTACTTGCACAAAAATCCACCAACAAAAAATAGGCCTTTAAAAAATATTTTGAATTGTATTTTATCATATGTTGGAATGGTCATGCATATTGCAGCATGAAAAGCCTTGCTGAAAGATGCATAAAGCAATTAAAGGCACACTACTGATGGCATTAACCCTTCCTCACTCACAGAGGCTCCAATGTGAACCCTGGAATATATATATATGATTGCATATACACCTCGCTCATCACATCTACATTGAGAAAACAAATAGTGGCCAAATTACACCTCCATATCACATAGATCATGTACCAGGGCAACATTTGATTATTTATTTTTCAGCCCTTAAGTCGTGTCCGACTCTGTCACCTATGGACTGCAGCACATTAAGCTAGGTCACTGCCTGTGCTGTTCCACAATGTTTGCATGCAACATATACTGGAGTGGGTTGCCAGCTCCTCCTCTAGTGGACTGTGATTTGTCTGATCTCTCTGCTATCACCTGCCCCTTCACCACCACTATTTTTCAATCCACAAGGACCAGGGGAACATACACCAGACTAATCTACTCTAACCCCTCAGGAAGGGCCGCAAAAACACATGGAGGCTGTGCAGAGGCACGTGGATCAACAATCTTCTCACCTCCATCAGGGATAATCTCCGCTACGCATATCCTGGAAAGTCCCATGCCATTGCTGGTGGCCATGTGCCAAGATGTATACCCATTCTCATTTGGTGACCTCCCATTATGTTTTGCTATTCATCAATTTACATTAGTGAGGTGTATGTTCCCTTGTGGATTGCAAGTGGTGGTGGTGAAGGGGCTTGTGTACCTGAATGAATCTGTGAGTTATACCATGTAGGCCACTGTATGTGGACAGGTCATAGCAGAGAGGTCAGACAAATCAGACTCAACTAGAGGAGAAACTGGCAACCCACTCCAGTATCACCTGTCATATTGTCAGCAGGCCCTCAGGGGAATGTTGATACTCCACAATATCACTAATTGGACATTTTCATGTATATTAACTGTTTATGTTGATTATATATGATACATATTATTATACAATATCTAATGCTATAATTACAATTATTATTATATTTATTCATCTATTGCATAGTAACCAGGGTTCATTAGTTTAAATATATAGGAACTAGCGACTTGCCCGTCAAAAAATGATGGTCAATAAAATTTGAAGCCATGGGAATGCTGTTTGAGACATAATTAAAACCGTTTGGTACTGTGAGGACCTTCGACGCTCATTGGGAGGCTTGCACTGAGAGCCTTCAGCGCTCATCGCATGCCTCACAATGAGCGCCTTATGTTGTCTACTTTTGGTCCTCTGAGAGAGAGATATATTTCTATGTATATGTAGTTAAGTAATAATTAATGATTTATTAAATTAATTAATTAAGTAATAATTATTTATGCAATAAATGAATATACTTTATTTATAATTGATATATGCAGCGAGCAATAGGCTGAAGAGCTAGCAATCTGTTTGTATTTTGCGTCTGCATAGAATATACATTGTGAGTGTTAGTGCCCTGCTTATAAAGTGTAATGAATGTTTGAACTGGGCATTCTAAATAGGCTGCGTGCACGAGGTAAAGACATTGGTTTATTATGTAAACGTCTCGTATTTGTTTTTTTTCTAAATCCGGCTAAGTGCTCTGAGTTTAATGGCTCACCTCGGTACGCGAGGCTCGCCTCCAGCGCTCATTGCCTAAGTGCTCAGAGTTTAACGGCTTGCCTTGCTACGCAAGGCTCGTCGGCGCTAAGTCATACGCATCACGCAAAAAGCATGACGACGTTTTGTAGTTACGTAATTATAATATGTGATGTGACATAAATGTGATATATGTGGATGTCCCATTGACAACACACTGACACGGTTAGAACAGCATAACAAAGCTTTATTTCGAACACAGAGCAAAATCAGAAACGGACAAGACTGTGCATTAACATGGGGTGGGCGGATACCAGAAGGGCAAGAGGCTGTGGACAATCAAAAATCAAAGGACACCTAAAGGGTTAACTGTTAGACAACATCATACAGATAAAGCATAGCATCTACTAGGGTCACATGTGGTCAGGACACCACAGTAACCATAATCAGATGTTCAACTACAACACTCCATCTCAAGGTCAATTCACATTGAACATCAATTGTTGAAATGTTAAACATAACAAGACATGTACATACTCTGTAGCCAGCCAATAGTATGTCAACATCTTTACCAATCAGTGAGGAGTGATCAAGAGGAGGACTTCCTGGATGATGCTAAGACCTCCTCTTCCTCAGCACTGGGCCCCCACCTTCAGTACCAGTGCCCGTCTCATTCTTCCACATCTTGGTGGTGTAGGAGCAAGGGGTGCCACTACGTGGCTGGGGATCAGTTTGAGATTGTGGTGAGGTCTGAGATGAGGAGGCCAACATCTCGGGTTGCAGTTGCAACTAAAGGCTGGAGAGGTATGAGCTGGTGTTCGGCTAATCGGATGAGTTGCTGTCTGTCCCAAATCGCCTTTCCTCATATCTCATGTCAGCATTGGGGGTGGACGTGACGGCAGCGGGGGCGGAGGTGTCGACAGCAGTGCCGTAAGTGTCGGCAGCAGGGCCTAAGGTGTCGGCAGCAGGGCTTGAGGTGTCGGCAGTAGGGCTGGAGTGTTGGGCCATGCTGGGGTAGCCCATTGGGTTTTCGACCTTGTTGGGGAACCTCATTGTGTGGGAGGCCATGGCCGCAATGTTGTTGAAGCAGGTGACAACTGTGATGATTGCTGGGGCCAGGACAGGGCCGGTGGAAGGGGCTGGAAGAGCTGGTCAGGGCTGGATGATGCTTGTGAGGGCTCAGGCAGTGAATCCCACTCCTGATATGCCGGTGAACGTGACTGGACAGTTTGTGTGGATGGTCCTGGGCCCTCTGGAAAGTCCTGGCCTTCCTCTGCAATTACTCCCAAATCCCCTGAAGCTTCCCCCTGTTCCACTGTGGCTGGCCTTGTCCTCCTGGGTACTGAAATGGAAGAAAAAATATATTTGAGTTGGTTTCCATATCCTTGACATCATTGTCACCTGTGATTGACTGTGGTGCTTGTGTTACATATATGAACCACGGCCTGCATAATAAGCATTGGGGATCATGGCTCATATGAATATGTGTACTGCAGATGTGATGTGCCATCTGCATGTGCATCAGACATATGCTCTGTTGGATCTGCTGTGCAGTGTGTGAGACTGACCAATCTGTAGCATGCTCCCAGCAATGGTTGTTAACATGAAGCGGAAACATGGTCCAGGTTAGGACAGTATATGACACCCGCATGCAGTCCTACAGAGTCTGTATCGACATATGCCGCAGTGTGCACGCCCAGACATGTACTCTCTTTTAAATGTCAAAATCAATCTTGATATAATAGCAAATTGTACTCAGAACCAGTTTGAACTGCAGGTATTGGCCAGACATTTCATTGATACAAATTATGAAAATGTTATATTTGCTACCAGGATTTACATGGTTATTGATGCTCCATATAACTTCAGTCTTAATCATAGGGCTATTGTATGTCAGTTATCTATGCATGTGGGTAGGGTTGTAGGAGCCAGAATAATTCTAGGGGATACAGCTCATTGTATACACCAAAGAGAGTACAAGCTTATTTATACATACATACAAACAACATGATATCTGTGGGGTATTTGTCCACCCCCCACACACACACACCATTTTATACACCAATGTGTGTAGTTTTATATGATATTTACTCTGCATGGTTCTCGGCACACCCGTGTCCACCTTTCCAGGTAGGCCTACCACTGCCGCTGGCTGAATCAACTGCCTCTGGGTCTGCTCCCATCTACAATAAGTGATGTTGGCTGGCGGCCCACCACCAGTTGCACTTGCTGCTCTTGCCTCCTCTGACATTTTCCCCTTCACATTGAGCCTGCTGTAGTCATAACTGTGTTTCAGAGACCTTACATCCCTATTTATCACCCCTAATGCCGCAACAGCTGAAGCAATCTGACTCCAGGCCTCTGACTTCTGGCTAGTCCTCACATCTCTCCCACCATGTATGATTCTTTAGCGGGCATAGATTTCCCTGAGGTGGACATCCATCTCCTCTAGGCTTTAGTTGGGACCCTTGCCCTACCAACAATGCCTGGGGTTCCTGGCCTGCCTGTCCTCTCCCTGGGGCTGGCGACTCATCCCCACTACCCCCCCACCCCGGAATCAGGCCCCTGACCCTCTAGCCATACTTCTTGTGTACCTACATGTGGGGGCACATCCCTCCCCTCCACCTGACGTCCCTGACCTGGTTCTCCCTCTCTCCATACATCTAGCTCTCCTCACTCTCCTCCTCTTCCCACCCTCCTCCACTCCTCCCTCTCCTCCTCACTCTCTCCCTCCAGTCTTCCCCACTCTCTCCTCTCCTCTCCTCTCTCTACTCAGTTGCCTCCTCCACCCTCCTATGATTTATGAAAAAAAAAATAAGGCTAGATAAATATAGTATATACATGGATGTGTATGTGGTAAAAGAAGAATATGAGTATTATGTGTTGTATAGTAATTGCATGGGGGGGGGGGTAGGTGGGGGTATTGAGGGGGTGTAGATGTGCTGTGGCCTACCGCTTTGTATAGCTATGTGTACGTATAAATCTACGTGTGTAAATTATGTGATATCAGTAATTACGTGTGTTGTAAATTAAGGGTTAATATATATTAGAGGTCAAAATATCAAAAAACTTACAAAGCTCTTTCTCTCTCTCTCCAATGATAAAAAAACCACCAATGCCAGACCTTTGTGTTCACTTGCTCAGCTACAGCTGTTTGCGCCCTTTAAAACGCCTTACTGCAGCGTTAATTGCGGTTCCCCGTTTTCTATTGGCTGTTAGGCCTGCGTCAAACTACATGGTTATGTGTTTGGATTGTTACGGCTGATCGCGTCTTAGCCTGCCCCTTCACAGCTTACATGCGCTGATAGGGTTTACGGGCTTGTGTCTCTGGCCAGTAACTCATTGCATGGTAGAATTTAATAGCTCTGTAACGAAGCCAAGTTTCAAGCTTGCAGCCTTTGCGGGTGTGCCGGTGCTGCTACAAGCTTCAAATGAAATGGGTCTGTATGTCCAGTGTGTGTTCAGTCCCATCTTCTGTTTGTGGTCCTACAGAAGTGCTGACCAACTTACTTCACTTGAAACTTCTCACATGCAACTCCTGAGTCCTTAAAAGGGTTTCAAAGTGTTTTAAAAATGTTTTTTATCTAAAACAAAGTGATAAAATCACTGCAGGAAATATATTAACTGGTAATAAAGGTATGGATAAGGTTTGCCACTTTTAGAGTGTGGGACAAAGTCCCACCAGAGATTGGTGTAAAGTACAAGTTTTTGAAGGAGCTCTGATTAGCCAAGGTGGAGCTCTGATTAGCTCTGGTGGAACTCTGATTAGCCCAGGTGAGCACAGATTTTAACCAACACCCAGAGAGATGGTTGTGACCAGCAGTTACTGGATTGCTGGAAGGTGTGAGGAGGCTTGCAGACTTGTTTGAAGCCTGGTTAGTGAGAGAAAAGCAACTGAAAGGAATGTTGCTAACAATTAAGACTGTGCTATGAACTGCCAGGCAGGAGTCTGAGAACAAGATGTGTGTGAAACTTAGAAGCCGTTTTCTGCATGAAGACTGCTGGAATCAACAGGAAAGGCCCCTCCATCAAAATTCCTACGTTCTATAAAAAAATATTACTGCTACTAACGAGCTCCTCCCTAGAGGAGCTACCCGCTGCAAATGAAGTTACACACACATGCTCCAATCTTTTTTGTGTGCATATTCTGATGGGCTGAAATTGCTTTAAACAGATTCCAGCCAATCAGAATGCATAAATACTTTCAGCCAATCAGAATGAGATATAGGGGTGTGTGGCAATCTGCTTTCTTCAGTTGGGCTTGATAAGGCTGTTATGGCCAAACCTACCCAGCAGATACACCAGGTTCTTTTGATCCCTTCACAAAGACAGTTGTTGTCTCTAAAATACCCTTACTCTTTATTCAGCATTTAAAAATAATATGAACTTAGGCTCAGCATTATAAAACTCAGGAACTGCTTCTATTGTTGTAGAAACTTCATAACAGGTTCAATAGATGTTTATTTAAACTTGAACTGATAACATTCTGTAACAGTTCGTGCGTCTTCTGGATTTTGTATAAAGTACTATTGACAAGGTTTCATCTACAAGGCATCATAACATCTTTACATCCATTTCATTATTATCTTCTCTAGGAATGTTGACATATACATATATCTTCTAGATAGGTTTCCTCCCCCTTTAGTTAGGAGCATATACACATTTCAATAATTATACAAGATCAGGGTAATTATATATCTTCCATAAATATTTTCCATATATATATATATATATATATATATATATATATATATATATATATAAATATATATATATATATATATATATATATATATATATATATATATATATGTTGTGGACGAAATTCATGAAAATGTATATTATGTCCATGCTGCATTCATTTCCTTACAATATATCATAAGATAAGGCTCTAATTACTTTTATTCTTTATCCTGAGACTCCTAAGATGGCTACTGAGCCGTATCCTGAGAGTCGTAAGATGGCTACTGAGCCGTATCCTTAGAGTCCTAAGATGGCTACTGAGCTGTATCCTGAGAGTCCTAAGATGGCTATTGAGTCATATCCTGGGAGTCCTAAGATGACATTTACACTATATCCGGGAGCTCCCATTGACATTAATATCCGTGACCAAATAAGGATATGAGCCCCGCCACCTTCCAGAGCCAATCAGAAGCTTCACCTAACCTGACCATAATGACATCAACATCCGAGACCAAATATGGAAGGACCCTTCCTACCTTGTCAACCAATCAATAACTCACTCACTGTCTAATAATGAGTCGTATGATTGTAATATCTGATCAACTTATACTATATAAGTGTCTATGTTGTATTTCGTTGGGAAAAATACAAGAAGTTTTATACCAGAACTTTTGGGTCTGGGTAAATTCTTGTCTCTGTGTGCACACATGGCCAACAGACGGATGATTTGGACAGGAACAGATATTATAAAATGGGATTATTTTTATCCATCCAAAACAACATGGCGCCCGAGAGCAGGGACTCTGGGTTGTGACCAACAGGCAGCAGACAAGGAATACTTTGGGACGTTCTATGGTGGCATAAAGGAGCCTGATCAACTCAACTGTAATATATGGTAAGGTTTAATGTTTTAAAACCTTGCATATATATGAATAATGCTGCTATAGTTCTGCCGCTTTGTCTTGGGCTGCTACTGAAGGCACCAAAAGTACAGATACATTGCTTGCCCAGGGTCTACCTTGAAGAAATATCTGTACTGAATAATATCTGTTGCCTGTGTATGACTGTTGAGAGTGTGGGTTGAGTGATTGTGATTTCTTAGATATTGTGGTCTGGGACATACATGTGTACGTGCAGCAGACTCCAGGAACGGATGGCAGTGCCCTGGTAGCACATAAAACCGGAGGAGCTGTACGTACAGGCGTGCATATACGTACTTTGGGGATCAGTGTCGTTTGACATACTTTTCCTAAGGAGGGTCTATGCATGTTGGATAGCCAAATATCTTTCGGGGGTCATGATGTTCGTGCCCTGGTAGCGTGATAACCCAGAGAGATGTCTATTACACACTAAGGTGTAAAAGCATGTATGTGGGATGCAGACTTCAGTGGCGGATCGTTAGTGCCCTGGTAGCACAATAGCCCTGAGGGCGTCCATTTTAGCACACGACGGTGTGAGACCCGGACTAAAATATCTTTGAGTCAGAAATTTTCTGCAGAAATTGTTTAGATGTTACTATGGTCTGTTATTGCTGGTTGTGATGCATATTTTAATGAGAAATGTAGCTTAGAATTTTTTCCCCTGTACTTGTGAAGCTGAGAAGCTGAATTTGCTGTGGCTGTGAGACAGGCAAGGTCAGAGCACACACAGAGAAAGAATACTCCCCCTCCCATCTCGTTTAATTCTTTTAAGGACGGATCTTAGTTAAGAGAATTCTTTCTATGCCAATGCTTAAGGTCGTATGAGTTTGTACGGTAAGTGAAATAACTGTCTTGTTTCATGTTTCTGTTCATGTTTTCATGTTGTTGTTAAATTTGCTCAAGAGTAATTACAGTACGTGAAGTAAATGTTTGTGTGAATATTGTATGAAAATATGTCTGTCTGTATCATTGAGAGAAAATAGAAGAAGGGAGGTTGCAGGCAGAAGAATGGGAACCAATGGTTGCTACAAGATAGTGGTTTGTGGAACAAAAACCATGAAACTCTTAACACACCGACACCGCCCTATCATGGCTCCCAACTTAGAAAACTGGGAGTTGACTATAACTTTATGACCAACACCTTTTAAACGATGATGATGCTCACCACACCCACTGGATACACGCCCCTATACCCCATCTTAAAGGCAAACAGCACCTACAATACTACCTCTGCTGGAATCAGTTCCCTGTATCCACTACTTCTTGGCAATATTAATCCTTATTAAAAGGAAGATATAGGAGACATTCAATGTTTCATTAAGCTTTACTATACACGAAGAAGTATACGAAAGAAAAAGTAATCGCAACGTTACTTTAGGATGTTTTTAGAAAGTTACTCCGAGACAATTTCTGTCTCATATACTGTTATTTTTAGATTCTCTGTTAGCAACTCCCCCTGCTTGTCCCTGCTTCTGTTGGTCCCGAAGTTAACTCCTGCACGCCTGTCTGCAACACTGATATAGAACTCTGTGAGTTATTAATAGCATGGGCTACAGATAAAATAGCAGATCAGGCTATTAATTTGTCAGATATTACACAGGATAAAACAGAGTCAGTGTAAATATATCATTCCAGACACAAGTATTTTCTGATTTGGGTTTCAGCTTGTATAATAAAATACATGCATAGATGCTGGGAGCAGCCCTTGTTGAGGGTTTGAGGGAATCCATCAGGAAAGATTTATTAACATCTCGTCCTGAATACAAGGTGTTGCCATAAGAGACTTTGTTATTAGTAGCAAAAGGGCTTGAGTCCTCACAAGGTAATAAGAAGACTACACACATTATGGTGTCTTCTGAGCAGGAGGAAACAGAGCCAACAAGAACAAGAAAGTGTTTTAATTGTAACAAAGTTGGACACCTTAGGGTTTCACCAGTTATGGTGAAGTTAAAACCAGTAGCTGAATTACCACGGAAACCACAACATCCTCTCAAGCCGGCTCAGGCTAAGGCGATATCAGAGCAAATAAACAAACTATTGAAGCAAGGTGCCCGGGTTCTGTGCATATCTCCATGTAATACACCTCTATTTCCAGTGAAGAAAATAACACTGAAAGGAGCAATCCTTTAAAGATGGATTGTATGCTAACAATCTAAGACTTTGTCTACCAAAGAGTTTGTATCTAGCAATGGTGCAATGGGCACATGGGGCATCACATTTGTCAAAAACACTCATGAACACTTTGATAAATAAATATTATGAAGCCCCAGGTATCACATCGCTTACCAGTAATTACTGTAAATCTTGTATTATCTGTGCTAAATGTAATCCAGGTAAAACAGAGAAATACAAATTGATCATACTCAGATGCCAAAAAGTGGTCGATTTGAATATGCACTGGTCATAGTTGACATGTTTTCAGGATGGCCAGAGGCTTATCCAGTCACAAATATGACAGCAAAAACTACTGTAAAACACTTACTATCTGAAGTCATATGCAGATATTGAGTCCCTGAGGTGAAAGAAAGTGATCAGGGACCAGCTTTTACTGCCACATTAACTAAAGAAATTTGGGCAGTTCTAGGAGTAAAACCCCCTACCATCCTCAGAGTAGTTGGAAAGTAGAGAGACTGAACGGAACATTGAAGTCTAGAATGCTAAAATAATAGCACAGGAAACTGGTATCTCATGGCCAGAAAGTCTCCCTATAGCACTGTTAAGGGTGGGGTACACCCCTGGAGGGAAGTTTTCTCTGTCCCCTCACGAGATCTTATTTGGGTCTGCTCCTAGATTAGGGTGTTATTATCCTCAGTAATTGAAATTTAAATCTGATGTATTTGTTGAATATGTGATTGCTTTATCTCAAGCACTGACTAAAATACATGCACAAGTGTTTTCTTCTATTCCAGATCCGGAAGTAGACACTGGTACTCATCAACTACTTCCTGGAGATTGGGTCCTGTCAAGAGATTTGTGAGAAAGAATCCTCTGGAATCCAGATATAATGGTCCCTTTCAAGTTCTTCTAATTACTGCTCCGTCAGTTAAACTTGAAGGACGGCCTACTTGGATCCACGCATCTCATTGCAAAAAAGTTTCAGCACCATACCCATAGCAGCCAACATCATGATGATCATAACACATATCCTTTTCGGTCTGTTCTTAACTAAAGTAGAACCTTTTGCATTTATTAGTGAGAAGAAAGATGGTATTACATTTTGGTACAATTCATCTAAAACACATATGATCCCATTCTCCTTTGATTATTGTCATGTTGTATGTTGCCAACAGCTAAGCATGACTCAACAATGTAACTTGTACAAAGACACTCCCAGCACATCTATATACATATGTGTTACAGACCAGACTTGGGGAAAAGGGACAGCTTGGGGCTACAGACCACAGAGTGCCTTAGATAGAACAGATTTGAGTGGAAGCCCTTTACTTGAATGTATGACTCTAATAAAGCCAGGCAAATGCTCGCCAAATGGCAAGACTGGAGCTAACATGCAACTTACTCTATCAAGAACCCCAGACCCACAGACGCAGGTACATACATAATGGGTGGCTGGGTTAGAGGAGAAGCAAAAGGACGGATTGGTGAATTTATGCTCAGAGATCTAAATGCACCACTCATATCAGAAGGACTAATGCAAGTACAACACACTCAGGCATTACCCCAAACGACTGATATCAGTGAACCTACGTACGAAGAAACCCTAGCAAATGAAACTGGGTTCACAGACCTCAACTTATGGCTGGAATGGATGAAATATAACGTAGAGTCACATAATAAGACTAATTGTTATGTTTGTGCAAGTGCCAGACCTCACCTAGGCACTGTTCCACTTATGGTAACTATGGAGGAAGAAAAGTGTTTCTTAAGTCTTTATAAAGCTACCCAGACTAAAAGATCTAAATTGTGAACAATGGGAGAACAGGTATCCCATAATAACTGACAATCTACATCCAGGTGAAGGTATAACCATATACCCCGGTAATTACACATGCTTTATTAGGAGTCCACCTTAAGGAAGAAACCTAAAGAGGTTTAAGCAAGGGTTCTTCATTATGTTGTATAAGCTTCACAGTTTACAGAGCAGACACATACATTGGGAGACATATATTGGATATGTGGGGACATGAAGCTCAGACCAAGGCTAGAGGGAATCTGGAAAGGAGAGTGTATCCCGGCAAAGGTCATAATGCCATTGCACATAGTGCTTATCCAAACTGATACCTCACCACACACCCTACTGACAACATCTAGACGTAAGAGAGAGCTCTCTTCCCCACAAGGTAGCTTCGACCCCTATGTGTACATGGACTCTATTAGAGTCCAAAGGGGGGTGCCTGATGAGTTTAAAGCTAGAAATCAGGTTGCAGCAGGATTTGAATCACTTTTACCTATCATAACTGTCAATAAAAATGTTGCTTGGATCAATTATATATATTATAACCAACAAAGGTTTGTGGATTACACAAGAGATGCTCTGCAAGGAGTTGCAGAACAATTGAAGGACACATCACACATGGCCTTCCAAAATAGAATGGCACTAGACATGATCCTTGCTCCAAAGTTGTGGGGGGGGGTGTAAAATGCTCCCCGACACTGGCAACTGCTGCACCTACATACCTGATAATATGGGTCCAAATGGTAAGATTACTTTAGCCATAAAGAAATTTTCAAATCTTGGCACAAGAATTTAAGGAGAGTTCTGGAACCACAGACTATTGGGATAAATGGTTTGGGTTTATAAACAACTGGCAGAGGGTATTGTTACAGGTTGGAATTGTCTTTCTTTCAATACTGATAATTCTTGCATTTGTTACCTGCTGTATTATCCCCTGAGTCCACACATATTCAAAGAAGTCAGTTGCAGGAGTCACACCAACCTTTATGCACCAAGAAATTTATGATGATGATTGTGAGGAGTTGCATAGAGCGTTACAGTCCATTGTGTCTAGAAGTGAAAGTTCTACATAAACCCCTTGTCCCACGTGTTCCTGAAACAAGGGGTCAGGGATAGCATCTGACTCGCCTATGACAGTGGCAAGAGGGGTCATAGACAAGCCATGGCAACTCTAACGTACAAAGAAGAACGGGCGTTTATTGGTGCAGATGTGCTAGGGCTTTCTTACATTCATACATTTCATCCACAGGGACAGTTGTACACATAGCCTCTAGGGGGGACTGTTACTGTTTATATGACTTTATACCTTAGTTAATACGTTTTACTAAGAAAAACCTATATCTTTACACAGACATTTTATGTAGTACTCTCTAGAAGAGGAAGATATAATACATCTAACCTGTCATATCTACAAGAATAGAATATAATTGTAGTATGTAACATAATATAACATTTTAGGGGGGACGTTTTCGCATCATCCAACCCACTCATTCATTGTAAAGGTTAGTAACTGCTGCGTCTTGGATAATACAAGTTAAGAGTACATGTCTTTTAAGCTATGGTTCCTCCGGAACACTATTCTTCTGTGGATTCTATGTCAGGATGTTGAAAGCATTGCATGTGAGTATGACATAGGTACATATCTTTGTTCGATCGGGCTTGCCATGACCTAACGTCACACCTACCCTTTGTCCTATGCGGCATGAGAAAACCTAGAAGCCTCTATCAGCTAATAGTGTAACTAACTCAGATCAGGAACCATGGTGTTCATAAGACACTCTCCTTCGAGCCTGTGGTCATCTGCTTTAGCATATGAGATGTCTTATAGGTATCATCCTGGTCACCGAAATCTAGTTCTAGATTCTGGGTGAAGCCTTGACCATTGCATCCTGTAGATAAGTAAGTATGCAGGGGATACTACAACACAGAAGGAAGGCAAGTAGGATTATAACGGCAAGAATAGCCTTTCCAACTTGTAATAAAACGTTTTGCCAACCATTCATCCATCCGAACCATGAATTTCAATAGTCCATGGTACCAGAATTTTCTTTTAATTCTTGACCAAGATTAGCCAATTTCCAAATTGCCAGTGTGATCTCGCCATTTGGACCTGTGTTATCGGGAATATACGTACAACATGTGCTAGTGTCAGGAAGCATTTTACAAACTCCACCCTTCTCTTGAATGTATGTCCCAGACCACAATATCTAAGAAATCACAATCACTCAACCCACACTCTCAACAGTCATGCACAGGCAACAGATAATATTCAGTACAGATATTTCTTCAAGGTAGACCCTGGGCAAGCAATTTATCTGTACTTTTGGTGCCTTCAGTAGCAGCCCAAGACAAAGAGGCAGAACTATAGCAGCATTATTCATATATATGCAAGGTTTTAAAACATTAAACCTTACCATATATTACAGTTGAGTTGATCACGCTCCTTTATGCCACCATAGACCGTCCCAAAGTCTTCCTTGTCTGCTTCCTGTTGGTCACAGCCCAGAGTCCCTGCTCTCGGGCGCCATGTTGTTTTGGATAGATAAAAATAATCCCATTTTATAATATCAGTTCCTGTCCAAATCATCCGTCTGTTGGCCATGTGTGCACACAGAGACAAGAATTTACACAGACCCAAAAGTTCTGGTACAAAACTTCTTGTATTTTTCCCAATGAACGAACCCCCCCAAATACAACTTAGACTCTTATATAGTATTTTTAGTTTAGTACCATGTCTGGCCAACCAGGAGTGTATGAGGCCAGAGAATTACTGCTATAGGCTGAAAATATTTCACCAGTGTAAACAGAGAACACAATATCTCTACAGTCTGGTGACTCCTCCACTGAGGAAGAGACCAGCTTCAATGTATCATATCACTCTCTTCCTGCAATCCATACTCAGGAAGATGAGAAGTCTGAACAGTGCCAGTGTGCTGAGGTATATTTTTCAGCAAAGGAAATTCAGGATGGCAACTCCATATATATCACTCGGCAGCAGTAGAACTGATAACCAAAGCAAAGAGAAAGCATCTGGATGGTAGTGTTAGTGGCCATTCTACTTCTAGCAAGTCACACTATAAACCTTTTCTACCTGCACAAGACTTTGTGGTTGTCCCAGTAGCCATTGCAGCTGTTTTTAGAGGAGGGTGGGATAAACTGACTTTTAGACTTTTCAACTCAGAACTAAGCATTGGTCAAAGCCGGTGGCATCCATGTGCTGTATACAAATAAGAGAGGAATCACCAAATGTCTTGCAAAGTTTCAGCATGAGATGTCAAGCTCATATCAAAATGGCAGTGCCTCAATTCTTGAGGACGATCGTGAAGGTGATAATTGAATTAATGCTCAAAATATAGCAAGCAGAATAAATCAAAAGATAAAAATTACTCCAGAAAAATGTGAGTAGACACTTTGGGTCTTATTAAATTTGCCTATTTGTAGTTCCTGAAGCCCGTAAAGGAGCCAGCAAAACTTACGACTATTACATTTTCCTTTTTTAGCTAGCCACAAACGATCTGCGGGTTACAGGCTGAAAAACAACAACAGTTGCAAAATACAGAACTCCGACCTATCTAAGCCTTTGATCTTTCAAGCCTGTAAATGTTACAAGCACAAATCACTATTAAATTGCTACACGCCCACAATTGTTTTCTCACCCATAAATGGCAAATGTAGCCAAAAATTCTATGAGTACTAGAAAGGACCCGCAAGTGAGTTAAACTCCTGTCCATAGCACTGTAAGAGCAATTATAACCACACTACTGTATTTTAAATTACAAAGTGTAATAGCACAATTAATAGCACAACATTCTCAAGCTCACAAACCTGCAATAAAAAATGTAACAAAAATGTATGGTTAATTTCTGTGTTATATCGATCCTGGCAATTAATGTGTTAATACATATACTGTAATAGAACTCGCATGGACTAGAATATTATATTTATTGATTTTTTCATATTACATTATTTCTGGAATGCAGCACGATTACAACTTGGACTTCAAAGTGATTGAAATTTAATCTCCATGTTTTAGTGACGTAATGATGACGGTCTCTTTTACTATTGGCTCTGTCTAAAACCATAACTACGGATTGGAATAATTTATCATGTTCACGCCTGGATATGCTACGTGTTGAAGCATGGTTTATGTATTTGGATTCCAGCCATGTCATTGCGGCCTTTTCTAATTTAATCGCTCTGTTACTCTTGCAAATTTCAAGACCGCAGACTAACGGGCTGCACGAAGGCCACTGCAGGCTTGGAATTTGATAGGGCTCTTTATATCATCATAAACAAACCAGTGGTAATTATGCAACGGTTCCTGTAAAAAGAGAAATTAATTAAATATATCAACCACTAAACTAAAGAACATATAGTAACCTATTTCTAGACTAATTTTATGTGCACACAATCAATATTCCATGTGCCAAGAATTTCTATGAACTAGTGTTTGTTCTGTGTATATTTATTAGTTTTTTTATATAGATTAACATAGATATAATATTTTATTAGCATGAATAAACATGCTTGTGTTTTTGCATATTAATTTGTGGATTGGTTGGCTCTGCAAATTGATTCCTTATAGTAGATTCTCAGATTGGTGAAATATTGTGTTAGGGATCACCGATAAAATCATGTACAAATAAAATGTGGTTAAAAAAACATACTTTCATTCTTTTAATATTAGTGTGCGTATGCTTTTATAAATATGCATAACTATTAGGCAATCTTCTGGTTTAGGCTGTTATTTCCATTTTGGACTCAGATCTTTTTAGGTTAGTGGGAATAATACCAGCTCCATTTCTGTTATTAAATCCAGTATTTTAGAACTGCTTAAATTATTAATATTGGCACTTCCTAACAACAAGTATGCTGTTCTTGAGTTCTTCCAATTGACAGAAGGATACACATATGTTAAATGGGCCAGAGACAATAAAGGTGAGCTACTCAGATTCCATAGTGGCGGTGGAAATACTGTTCTCTGAGAAAATATATGGGAGAAATTGGTTTTCTGGCCTGCTTTAGAGATGTAAGTGTATTCAGAACACTTTTTTTTTATCACATCTTTTATCAAACCTTTCTCTTCTAAAATAATATCTTTAGAGTTCCATTCCAATCAGCTACATTGTTGTAAGAAACTGCAACATAACTGTGTTTTTTTGGCTACTAGGTGGCCATTCTAATGCTGCTCTCCTAAAATGCATCCAGAGTGTTCTGCCATTGCTCTCAGCCCAACATACTTTGCACCCAGCCTGCTCGCAGGAGACTATCAGCCTCATTAAATTGGGGCTACATTGCAAAAAATAGCCTGTAGCAAAAAACGTAGGAGTGAAGGCTCTTAAATTAGCCTTGTAAACTTCTACGTTGGCGACTTGCGTATTACAAAGCAGGATGGCCGAGAAATGGCTACGTGCTGAGCAACATTGATCTGTTCAGCCCGTACCGCTACTTAAGCTATTAAATTGCAACAAAATCAAACGGGAGAAAGCCTGTAACACGCAAATGGATCCCAAAGCCCAACGTGTGCTAGAGAGCACCCGCAAGTGGGGTAAAGTCCAATAAGTTGCACTTGTAATGCAAATAAAAGCAAACTACTGTACAATTATTAAAAGGGAAAGTGTTTGGTCTTAGAATTAATAGCATAACATTCTCAAGCCCGCCATTTTTTCTCTCACTTAGGGAATTTTCGAGTGTCTAAACTCAGTAAATTGGACTTAAATTGAGGTGTAACCTCACTTCCAGACGTCCTGGGTGTCCCCCCTTGTGTGGGTAAGGTTTTTATTTAATTTTTGTGTGTATTTAGTGTTTTTTTTTTATGTTTTCTGCTGTGCGCGGTTCCGCCGTTAAGGTCGTATTTTTGCGAGTTTGTATTTTTTTTTTATAAATCCTGCGGCTTGTATTTTTTTTCTGTATGTCCGTATTTTTTTTTCTAAGTTCCGCGGCTCATATTTTATTGTGTAAGTCCATATATAGTCATTGCGTGTTAGAATTTTTTTTTCAAAGTCTCGCTTCTGTGGGTGTTTGTAACCGCTTGTGAGGCACCGTATAGCCTCCACCTCCTCAAATGAGGCCCCTCGCTTCTCGAGGGTCCGCATTTGCAGCCTGCAATGAAACTTTGCACATTGCAGCCGACCTGGGAACCTCCACCTCCGCAAATGCGGCCCCTCGCTTTGCGAGGGCCTGGATTTGCGGACTGTAATGAGCCTTTGGCTCATTGCAGCTGATGTTGGAGCCTCCACCTTCTGTAAATGCGGCCCGAACTGCGTCCCTCACATCGCGTGATGACATTTCGTAGTTTGACAACTATTATATGTGATTACATCTGGAATGTGGGTCCGATTGCAAACTGTAATTGAAGCACGTAGGACTTTGAAATCTACCCTCCCCTTTTTCAGTGATGTAACGCTAACAATCTCTTTTTCCATTGGCTATGAACCCGTAACTACGGTCTACACTAATTGATTGTACGCATTGCCGCAAAATCAACATCCTAAAGATGATTTACGATTTTGCCTCTGTCCCGAAGCTTGCAGCAGGTTCCAATTTAATAGCAAAGTAAGTAGGCAGAATTTCGAGTTTGCAGCCATTGTAGGTATCACGTTGCACTTACAGGCTTGCAATTGAATGAGGCTGTATGAGTCTGGAGCTCAGTAGTCTCCATAGCAATGTTGCAGAATGGTACCCAACACAGTAACATACAACACTATTCCTAGAATGCTCCCTTTCCCGTATCTATCTATATAATCCCTTCCCATGGCAGGGAAATTTTAAATAATAATTAAATATAATGCAGGGGGGTTTATGACTCCTATGCCTATAGCCACTACCTTCTGTGAGCCCTGGGATCTCTGAGATACCCCCCCCCCCCCCCACACCATATCTGTTCTGAGCAGGGGGAGCCCCAGAGATTCCGAGGAGGAGGAAACCCAGGGATTCCCCCTTCCAATGTGATATAAGCCATGTGCATCTCTCATTTATCGCTAACAATCGTGGTCTCCATAGCCCCATGGCACCTAAAAGCAAGGCAAAATGTAGTAGTCAGCTCTTTAGCTCCTCCTACGTGTTTTGTTCTAGGTGGAAACCCTTTTTAAAGGCAGACAGAGTTAATGTTAGGTACTATGGGGGTCAATTGAGGACCCCTGTGGTATGGAGTTATGTTTAGGTACCTCTGTGGCATTGGATTAGTTATAGGAGCCATGGTGGTCTGGGATGAAACAATATGAATTAATGGTAGTTCAACCTCAGGCTCCAAGTCAACAAGCAGTGCTCTAAAAATCCAATATAAGACGTGTAAGGAATTATAATTTAAAAAATCTTTACACTTGTTCTCACACACGTGCAAGTCTCTAGTATGTGAAACAGAACATAATGCATATAATAAACATAGATGTGCCAATCTAGTCTCCCCATGATATCTACCACAAAAGCTTGTCTTAATTTTCGAGATGGAGTAATGTTTATCCTAGGCATACTTGAATTTCTTTAATGTGTATTTCCATACCTCATCATTGGAAAACTGTGTATTTTATCTACTACTCTTTCTGTACTCACTTTACCTGTAAATCTCCCACCTTCTAACTTCAAATCCTGACCTATTGCTCTTGCATTCCTCTTTTTCTGGAAGTTACTTGGCTTCTGAACTGGAATATGGAATCCTGTGTTATATTTTGTGTTTCTATCATATCCCCCTCTCTCCTCTATCCTCTAAACAATCCATATAAGTTTTGTCTTTTAAACCAAGCACCATTGTAGTCCCAAACTGTTCACTGGAAGGTTTGATCATGAGGCTAAAATGTCCTGGCCACATTTTGAGGAAACACAATTCCCTGGAGACAACCCTAATGCTGAAAATAGGATGGCACACAAAGAAGGGACAGCAGAGGTGGAGATAGATGAGGACATTGAAGCAATGAATATGGGCTGCATTTTTTCAGGGTACATCAGTCTGTCTGTAGATCCAATGAAGTATATTGAAATATGTTTGTATATAACAGAAATGTCTCTATGTAGTGATATTTCTGAATGTGGGTGTACCTGACACTTTCTGACATACTATATATACAGTAGACCCCCAAAAGGAAACTATTTTTGGGTCAGACGTTTAAATACATCTCTAAGTTCTGTTTGGGGATTAGGAATGTATCTAGAGTAACAATTGGACTTCCAATGTCCTTGTGTTTTAATGATGTGGACAGGAGTTTGGTTGTGAGAGGCTGATGTTGCTGCCTCTATTCTTATGGAATGGCCAGAGAAGTGAAATGGGTTGTGCCTTAGACGTAAGAGGTTTACTCTAATGTAATAAATAAAGGTGGTAGTGGAGAAAGGCTGGCTGGAGAGACTGAGTAGGGGGTGGAAGTGAGGTTTGCTTTGAATGGTGAGAAACAAGTGGCGTGAGACAGAAACTGTGCACCAAGGTTTAGCAGTAGGATAGAATGTGACTGTGACTGGAGTGCGGCTTGTTTTGGTGGAAGGGATGGTTAGTAGATGGTATCTTGGGAGAAAGAGATATCCTGCTTAGTGAGGAAGATAGGTTCAGTTTGTGATGTAGTGAACTCGCTAGGATGGAGAAACCCAAAGAAAGCCATTTTAGTAGCAGCGGTAATAGTAAGAGAAATGTCTTCCCTGAAAGGGTTGGTTAATAGACAAGAGATAATATGTTTGAAAAGAGTACTGTCTATGGGGAGTCTTTAGGATTTACTGGGTTCTGATATTCGAACAAGACCTTTTATAAATAGTTTCACTGGATGGGATGACAGAAATTATTCTTGGAGGAAGTAAGATTGAGCCAGATGGAAGAAACCCCTGTAAGGTATGCTTTTATTGTAGTAGGGTGAAGCTTGAGGTTGTTACTGCAGTGGGCGGCGAAGGCTAGAAAGATAGGAAGGGAACAGATAGAGGTGACGTGGTGGAAAGCTGTGAACAGTTTAAAGAGAGCCCAAGCCTTGTCATATGTTTTCCTTGTACTGGGGGCTAAACCTTCAATCATAGTCGATCTAGCTTGTGAGAGTAGAGAGTCCAGTGGAGTTGGAGGTGTTAGAAATGAGGGAGACTTTGAGTGTTGAAACCATGAGGAATCGATTGGAGGTCCTGTGGAAGAAAGGAAGGAATGAGCGGAATGGATTCCAGAAGCGATGGGTGAATATAGTAGTTGTGTTCCATGGAAAGGTATGCCAATTTTCTGAGAAGGGACATGGTGGAGGGATCGGATGGTCTGGATTTAGATAGTATGGCATAAGTCACATTATTGGAAGATTGGTCATGCCAAAGTGGGCTCCAAATGAGAGAGGCTGCCTAAATAGGGTACATGGATCTAGCGAGGGAATCAGTTGGAAAAGAGGAGGCCAGGGAGACGTAATGATTTCTGAGTTGAATATTATTTTGAAGTGCGTGGACAATTTGTAAGATGATGAGCGGATGTGGGCATAGGTTTGAAAGAAAAAACAACCTTCCGTTCCATTTGGACAAAATTCAATCCACATATCTAGGTCTAAGATCAACTGGTTATCTAGATTAATTAATTGATGATGGATGATTGGGTTGGATAGGTCAGAGAGGAGGTTACTAAGGAAGGGTCTTCCTTGAGGGAAAATTCTTGAGGCGTAGTTAAGATGACCAAGAATAATTTGGAGGTTTTTGAGTGTGGTTCATTTAGAGATGCTCGGGGATGTGAGGTATTGCTGGAGCCTTTCCAATTTATTTGCCAGGAGCCTGGCTTCCATCCCAAAGGTATCCAGGATGATTCTTAGGAACTCAGTGGTTTGGGAAGGTCCTTCCTTTTTATCCGCTGAATAGGGAATGCGTAGCTGGTCGAAAAGATAGATTCTAAGCTGTCGGCTTGGACGTGCAGGGATTCGATTAGAAGAAAGTCGTCCAGATAGTGAATTACGTGAGGACAACATAGATTGTTAAGGAGTATTAAGCATATAGCTTTGGCGAAGTAATCAAACAACTTGGGGCTGCTTTTACTGCCGAAAGTTAGTCGAGTGGCGAAGTAGTATCTGTTTCTCCACTGAAGGCACGAGAGGTGCCAAAGGTCTGGATCGATTGGCAGCATTTTACATGCGTCCTTGATATCAGCTTTGGATAACTATAAGTTTTGGCCTAGGCTGTTGATGATTGTGATAGCATCATTTACATGGGCATACTGAAGGGTGAAGTCTTCAGAAGGAATGAAAGAGTTGATGTTCAATGTAGGACTAGTGTGGGGGGCTGATAGGTCGAAGACAAGACATTTTTTCAATGAGTACTTTTGAGTAGCCACCCCAATGAGATTGATCCTCCATATGAGAAAAGGGAGTGTTAAAAAAGGGCCTTGAATGTAGCTGTTGCGGATTTCCAAAGCTAGGAGATGATCTATCACTCCAGGCTCCGATGTAGCGGTTAGTAAGTTAGCTCTGCCGAATGCAGCCTGGGGTAATGTTGCCACCCTGATATAGAACCCATGAAAGAAATCTTGCAGAAGAAAGTGGACCAAGTGCTGATGGAGCAAACGACAACCGTTATAGTTACAACCTGGGATTTGACCCGAGGTAGTACACTTGTCTGCCCAATCGATCCTTTGAAGGACGCGGTTGTGAGGAAGTGTTTAGCAGGGAGACAGAATAAATAGGAACTTGAGAATTAATAGGATCAGCATTGGGGCAAAAGTTGGTAGTGTAAAGTGGAGATTATGCAATATATCAAGGATTGCTAATATCCCAAGGTCTCTACCACCAACAGGGAATCAAAAATAATTCAACTTTAATAATTCTATAGATCACAACAGAGAAAAACTGATAAAAAATCCAGGATTGAAAACAAAATTGATAAAAAAGGTCAAAATGTATGCAAAAAGAGTAAATATCTCAAACTCCCATTTGAGGGGTAATACAAATCCCATCATGCAGAACGGTGTCTCTTTTAGAAGGATTCTTCAATTATTAATGTGCACTAAACCACTATTTAGCCTATATATAAACCCATATGCTCTCTGTGCTGAAATAAAACAGGAGATGAAGTTTATAGATGAGGGTACTACAGTGATAATATTCTGGCCAGAAATCCTGCCATGATTACTTTAGAACGCTATTTCTCAAGTGTAGGATTTTATTTATCCTTAGTAGCTTTATCAACTGTCATTATAGTTTTTAAAAGATGCCATCTTTTACTGTAGGACTCTGTTTATCTATAATGAGTAGAACATGTGGCTGTTCTCCAGGCTCTACTATAAATACGTGTGTCGTATTAGGTTTCCATGGATACTGGAACCATTTAAATAGGCGGATACTTCGCAACCCGTGTTTGCCTTTGAGGAAGACGTCCAGTGACCTTAAAAGGCGTCAGCTGTACGACGCTGCGTGCGTCCCCACGTTGGAGCATGTAGGCGTTCGTGCATTATGCAGTGGATATTTACTGGCGTATATTACAAGCAGGCCAGTTTCTTTTTTTTTATAAGTCTCTTTCAGTATATACATTATTATACTGGAACTAAGCTGGAGCCTTCCCTATGTTAATAATAATTTCAACTCCACCATATAGACAGGAGGAAGGACAGGGGGAAAGATTTTACCATCAGTAATCATGGCAGGATTTCTCGCCAGAATATTATCACTGTAGTATTCTCATCTATAAACTTGATCTCCTGTTTTTTTTTCAGCACAGAGAGCATATGGGTGTATATATAGGCTAAATAGTGGTTTAGTGCACATTAATAATTGAAGAATCCTTCTAAAAGAGACACCGTTCTGCATGATGGGATTTTGATTACCCCTCCAATGGGAGTTTGAGATATTTACTCTAAATATCAAGGAGGTAATCCTTTTCCATACATTTTGACCTTTTTTTTATTAATTTTGTTTTTAATCCTGGATTTTTTATCAGTTTTTATTATCGCCGTTATGATCCATAGAGTTATTATGGTTGAATTATTTTTAATTGATTCCCTTTTGGTAACAAATAGTGTAAAGTGGAGACTGACATAGCTGACAGACGGCTAACAATCCCTGCAAAGTGCCTACAAAAGAGATGATCTAAAGTTTGAACACCTAAGTTGGAAATTAAATTGACTGAGAGCGGCTGCTGCTTTGGCAGAGAAAGATCTGTAATAGTCATAGTACTCAAAGCCACCATAACGGTAAGCTAGGCATATGACTAAATACAGGTAGTCGTCCAATTCTTGGTGTCTCAATGGGAAAGCAGAGCAGAGGATGTCCCTGTACATGCTGAAGGTGAGCACACATTTGGGGATAGTAAGTTGCGGCTAAATTTTGGATCCTTTGATTTGACAATAACAAAGACGTCTCTTTGGAAGATGGTCTTGTTGTCCGATAGCTCATTTGAAGAGATCAGGAGCACCACCAATTTGACATCCTTGCCCTCCTGGATGTCCTTCCTCAAATGGCCAGAAATAAAGTGGGATAGCATGATGGTCGGTGGTATAGTAGGCTCACCTTGGCTGAGTCCAGGAACGGCAGGGAGCAAAGCTGAGATTGGAGCAATGGGATTTTCAATTTTGAGGACTCTGTTTTCCAATTAGTTTATGGAGGTGGCAATATCTGCGAGCATTCTGTGGATCTGAGCCAGTTGGTTATTTTGGGCAGGAGCGGCTTGGCATCCTGCATGGAGTAGGCAATAAAGCCCTGCCTTCTTTTTGATGCTGGGAATGGTATTCCGTGATTAGTGAACTCCTGAGCCAAGCAAGGGACTGTCCAGAGACAGAAGGAAGAGTGGCTTCCAGCCACCGAGGGGACTCATCCAGGAGATGAGGCAGCTAGAGAGGAAAAGCTTTCTGCTTTGGAAACATTTGGATCAGCAATTGTACTGAAGTCTGCGGATAAAAAGTGGTTAGAAGCTACTTGATAAACTGTGAAACTGAATGAGGCTGACCATCTGGAGAGCAAAGCGCTATGAAGCGACCAGGAGAATATTGGTAGGGGCTGAGGTAGATTCCATTCTGCATAGTAATTTGGATCGGGCAAGACCATTCAGCAGTTATCAAGGTCAGTGCCCTGGGTGACTGGAAATTAATTCAAGGAACTAGCGGGAGAAGTGAAGAGTCGGTTGGGGCATGAGTTCTAAGCGACTATTTATGGAGGAGTAAGCCGTGAGCGAATGTTGGTGTGGTAGTGATCTGATCCGAAAAGTGTAGAGGAAATGAGTTTGAGATCGAAATTCGAGAACGACTGAGTTTCTATTAGAGAGAATCATTATTAACAATGGCAACTGGTCTAAAGTAAAGAGTAGAATTAAGATTCCAGGAGGCCAAGATATCAATGCTCACTGAGCGTGAACTTTTGAGATATGTTGTAACGTATCTGGTAGATATTGGGGAAAGCGTAAAAAAGTTAGGTGATATACTGGATGATAGGTGTGATTTAGGGATTAAATGCACTTTTACTATATAATTGGGCATAAATAATAAGAAAAGGGAATGACTTTATTGAAACGTGATTGAAAGGGAGTGAAAACATACAAAAATAATTTTAGATAAAAGGTGCAATACCTCATTTTGTTGAGGTCAGACTAGGTTAGAGTCCTACAACCTAAACCTTACGTTACCTCCATTCAAAATCGTTGAAATATTCTGCACCAGGAGTTCTTTGCACTCTTCTCCCCTGCCCCTTGATATTCCAGATTCAAAAGATGCACTACCTCTTTAAAAATTCAAATTTGGCACCATAGCGCGAGAAGCCATCAGCAGAAGCAAGGAAGCATCTATGTTGCTTAGCAAACAGTAGCATGGAGATCTCCAGCGTCAGATGGAGGGAGGCCATAAAGAAGACACAGGGAAGGCACAGCAGGCTGCCATGAAACGCAGGGACAGTGCAGATGAACGGAAAGCGGTACAGAAATAAGGAAAAAAGAAAGCAGAACCAAAGGAGTAGGAAGAAAGGAAGGAAGCAAGGAGAGGAAAGTGAATGGAGGTAGAGGAAGCAGGGGCAAGAGACAAGGGCAAAAAAGTGGAAGCAGTGGACCACAGGGAAGATGGGGCAAAGGGGGGAAGGGGGCAAGAGGCGAAAAGGCAAAACCAGAGCAGGGAAGCAGGGGAGGGCTGGAGGACGTAGAGGGGAAGCACCTACCACAATACAGGGACCGGCAGAAAGATAAGCAGAGCGGAAATGAGTACAAACCAGAGCAGCGAACAATGAGAAGCGTGATGTGCAAAGAGCTGAAGGGAAGTGAAGTTTAAATAGTGATGTGGGAGAGGGTCCCTCCCACAACCCCAGGTGCTCACCTGGTTCTATATATATATATATATATATATATATATATATATATACAGTAAACTCTCAGTTAACCAGAACTCAAACAACCAGAGCTCTCAACCAAACAGGGCTCAACAAGTGCCAAGATGTCATGCCACAAATGCTTACAGGCACCTAGATTGCATCCACTCTATGTCTCTGCAATTCAATGTTACCTGGAAGCAGACAGGCATGAGTGACTGAGCCAGTGCAGTGTTGGTGTTACATTCCTCGGGAGCAGCGAACATACCTGTGTGTAAATGAGGAGTGAAAGCTGCTGCTGCTAGAACAGCCCTCACTGACAAAAACACTTAGCAGAGCATCCTATGTGCAGTTAATCTAGGCTTCAAGCACTGTGTAATTAATTCTAACTCTCAAGCAACCAGAAACTACATTTATCCGACATCTACCAATCCCGTGGGTGCTGGATCACTGAGATATATATATATATATATACATGCATTTATTAATTTAAATTCAGAAGGGGAAATGGGGGCAGCAAGTGAGGAATGTTGGGATCACAAATCGGAATGACCTTGGACATCATACAACTTAAATACATCCATGTAAAACATATCAAAAAACTCTGTTCTTAAAATCTGTTTAAAAAAAAAATTATGTTTCAAAATGGTACTCACAGATCCTGCAACACAGCTTACACCTGATATTTAGACTCTAATGTACAATCCACTCATGCTTGCAAGAAGCTGAACCACGATATCCAATCAGTCTCCCACAAACTTGTCTATGGACATGGAAGGACATGGAAGGTTTCCTGATTTCACTAGCAATATAATATACCTAAACATTTATTTACTTGTATATTCTTTATTTTATTAATAAGTGATTAAAAGCTGTTTTTACTGCAATTTGTACCACTTTGGGTATGTCCTCTGCAGTTCATGAATACGCAGACTGTGAAGTGTAGTTAAATTTAGCTATCAGTGACCTGTCTGAGGAAGTATTTTGCAGAATGTTGCCACTAACTAGTTACTATAAGACAGTGCAACCCCTTTACTTAGAATAGCACCGTCTTCATTAGCAGCAGAGGGGAATAACTTACTAATGTCTTGCTTATACTTTATCACAACCCAGAGGTGCTCAGTACACCCCAAATTCTCCTACTGTAGTTTATTGTAGCAATCTGCAGGTTGTGACTTTATATTCTTCTCGGCACCCAGTCATTTAGATCAGGACATCAGTCATTGAGAGACAAGAGAAATCACATCACACCATTTCTGGGTGCATACAAGACTGACTTTTATCTCTTGCTTCAGACACATTTTACAGATATAAAAAAACACCATTGCCCATTTCTATAGCAAACTTTCCCTTTGATATTAGCAAAGAGATGTGATAGAATCCCAAATAACAGTGTTACTTGTGGGGTTCAGAGGAGTCCCCTTCTGGTCCCCCATAAGTCAGTCATGACAGACTTGTACTGTGATGATCGGAACATTTGACAGCGTCTTTTTAAGGGAAACTTTCTTTACTGCAAGCCCAGTAATGTATTTAAAATATTTAGGATGCAATTTATTACTGCAATGTGAAATAGTGAGTTAATAAATTGTTTCTTTGGCACATCAAAATACTAAGAGAGGACATTAAAAATCATGATATAGTGTCCTACAATCCTGGCGTTTGTCTTCAACGTAAGACAAATTGTGCTGTCACATATGGCTGCCTTCAACACAAGAGAGATAAAGTGGCTGTTAACCTTCCAAAACAAAATGTCTTTTCTTTTTTAACCTTTACTCCAATAAAACACACACCAAGACACACACACAGGGATACACAAACACAGCTACAGAAATGTACATAAATGCCATTTTTTTCCAAGCAATACTTTATTATAGATAATAGTACCTTTTGTAAAAATGTTATCAATGTCTATTACACACAATAAAGTACAACAGTACCTGCCAAGGACAAGTGATTCTATCAACTAGAAGTAGAAATGTTGGTTGGAAGATATCAGTGAATCATCCGGCTGGCTCGCCAATTGTAGAAAGTCAACTAACCTATGTTAGATTTTAAATACAGTATTTCTCTGTATTTCTAAACATTTTATAATGCAACTGATTTTATCTCCAATGTAGCTCCCAGCTGCAGGTACGTTTAATCTGAAAGTACATTTCAAAGTCATGTCTTTATCGGAACTTTTAAGAATACTACTATTCTGTAGGTCTAGAATCACATATAATAGTTGTCAAACTGTGAGTTGTCGTCACTCTTGTGAGCCTCGTAATGCGGGGCAAGCCGAGCCACTGAGGCATAGAAGCCTTCCGAGCTCGTAGCACTTAGGAGATGAGCGCCAAATGCGCACATTGCCCTGCGAGGTGAGCAATTGAGGCATTGAAACACCGCCAGGCACATACGAGTTAGCTTAGGAACGTAGGAGATACAAAATATACCATTACAACAGACGGAAAATGCTTGTGACCCAAGTAATACAAAGAAAAAAGCAGCTGTTTTACAACACTAGCTTGCAAATAATAACATTAGGATTCTAAAATGGTCCTATACCAGCCTAAACAAACGGCTTGGCCTTGCGCACGCAGCCTATTTACACTGCTGACACTTTCTCCTCAGGTTATTAACAGTCCAAATGTACATTTTCAGATGCAGGATATTACCTCTTCATGATACTGATTGCTGCATACTACATATAAATAAGTAAAGTATTTTAATTTATTAATTCATATTCAATTATTAATTCACTGTACTAAAAATATTTTTATATTTTACACTGTACTTATATATCTGGCTTGGCGATGAGCGCCGAAAGTGATTGTTGCAAAGCAGAAAACTTGAAGTACATGAGGGGAGAGGCTTGCAATGAGCACCGAAGATCCCCAGAGAAGCAAAAGCTTTACATTGTGTGGCAAACAGCATTCCCATGGTTTCAGATTTTATTGCCCTGTCATATTTGACGGGCAAGTCGCTAGTATATAATAATGCCAGTAAAAATGTCTCTCTCTTTCTTAGACAAATAAATTTGAGCTTCAAAAAAAGCAAAGTATTTTAAACTCCTGACACTTAATGTGACACATTCTCACATCAAGATTCCTATTAAGACCACATTTGATTAGTCAGGCACACATCCAAAATTTAGAGACAAGTTTCATAATGCCCACTATAACCAGAGATGCCTAAGGGTCCTACATAAACCATTCCCTAACTCCATAAACCATTCCCTAGTGCATTGTGTAATTAATTTTAATAAATGAAACAGGATATATCTTAGTCTTTACCTACTTAGACCACCCTATCATCTAATAGACTATATACCCAAGGGTGGGCAATGCCTATCCATCCCCTAAACTAGACTCTACCAACCGGCTCTAGTCCACTGGGCTAGAGGTGATTCCCTATAACGACCCACTAATCCATAAAGTGAGAGAAAAAGGGCATTCCTGGCCTAAAGAGGTGAGGGCTCCAAATCAAATGGGGAGGGTAGTGTCCTCCTCCAACCCAAACCAATCCATCTCCACTTGTATGGGAGTAATACTTTCTCACATTACCTATAAATCATCTACCTTCCAACTTCAAATAATAACATTTTTGAATTCTTGTTCTGGCATTTCCTTTTTTTAATGGCACTTTCCTCTTCCCCTGCTCTATTCATGAGGAAGTGACATCATCTATAATGTCATCAGGTTATATTAACCTCGATGGTGACAAAAAAAAGTGAAAAGAAAGAAAATTCCCAAAAGCTACACCATCCCCCAGACACACTGGCTAAGGGAGGGAAAATGTTTTATTTTTAAAATATAATGCTCAAGCAAAAACTAAATTAAATATATTAAATAGTGGTGATAAATTAGATAATGAACTAACCTTAATAGATTAGTTCTATGGACATCATAACCCACATTGAGAGCAACCCCTTTTAGCCACTTGTGCCCTTCACAGGGAGAAATATCCTGTAGTATATCAGTCTTGTCCCACACACTAGAGTGACCCAGCCCCGAAATACCAGGCAATTCTACCCTGAACAGGAGAAACCGCAAACCCCAGGCATATGTTTCAGCCTTCATTGGGTCTAATCAGTAGGGTGTAGATGACCTTCCTAGGGCACAGTAAACAAGAAGTCCACATCTGGAGCCCCCTTTAACCCTTAGGGAGACTAAGCCCCAAGGGTAATTTGAATAAACAGATTAGAGGTGCTCAGAGAACAAGTAAGCTAAAAGTGGCTGCTCTCAGAGTGGGTTATCATTACCAAATAACTAACCTATTAAGGTTAGTTTGTTCTTTGAATGAGTGGCTCTAATTTTTTTTTTCTTTGTAATTGTTTTTTTTAATTTAATGCTGCACATTATAATATCTCAGTGATAAATAATCTCTATCAGTGACAAAATTTAGCATAGTTTTTTTTTAATTTTTATTTTACATTGGTCCCTTAATATAATGTTGGCTTAGAAAAGTTTCCTTCATTGTAGACTAGGATTAGAAACCCTTTCTCTGCAGTTTTTTTTATGTTACTGTAGTTTCTAAATTTCGGATCATTCAAGGGATCAGGTCCATTTTCTATGGATCAAGTTGTTGCCTTAGGGATTTATGGAACCAAAACTCCAAGTTAAAATCTGAATGTTTGTTTTGGAAGATTTAAATTGCAATAAAAACAAGCCCTGTTTGCTGATAAAAATATTGCATTTAAAGTAATGATGATCAGTGAAAGTGATGGTTTTTCGATAGCAAATTCAGCATCGCTAGCCATGATCCCTTTGGTATCATTTTGACAGCAATTTTATGGCCTCCTGCACCATTAGCCGCTTTCTGTATTAAAAGCACATCTGATGTGTACAATACATTGCTTTTCATTGCATTTATTATTAATAACATTATATAACATTAATTAATTTTTCATTATGTAATTGTAGGTCAATGCTTAGTTGTATGCTCTGCATATATAGTCCAAACTGTCCCATGGTAGAATTTATCTTATCTTGATGCACACCTACAGAGAGCACTAAAAGCAAATGTTTTAAATGAGGGTATTTAAGGTAAAAATAAAGTCTAAGCTTGGGCAAATCCTCAGATGAACTTCACTGATAGAAGTTTATAGTTTATTTTTTATGCGATTAACTCGTAACTTTAATGGAGCACAGCAGTCATATAATTATATTTATTCTTGAAACAGACATAATATTTGTAGAATGTAAAAAAATAATAATACAGCCTTTTACTTATTTCCTTCTAGGCCATTATGGTGCAGTGTAATGCACTATTTTGTTTTCTGGAGATCAACTTCCTCAGATGGGAGGAGACTGCACAGGAAGTTTCAAGCAGCATAGTGGGAATGCAGCAAGTGCTATCAGCTGATTTATTAGAAAAGTCTGTAGTTTACAAGAACACATCCTCATGAGTAGAGGGTGGCATCAACACAGAAGATGAAGTGGAATTCAGGAACCTCAATTAAACATGTTGATTCCCGGTATTGGACTTCTGGCTCGTGTTTCTGGCTTCCATGACATCGTCTTGTGTCTGAATATTCTGGGACCTGCCCTGAATCCTGGCTTATTTATCGTTATTATCCTATGGCCCTATGGTGCCTAATCGAGCCTGTATGACTTGCATATTGCCTCTTGTGCTCTGTTATTACCCTGGTACCAATTGCTATCAGGCATTTTCTACTAATATACAGCCTTATTAAATTGTGATTCAGTAAATTTAAAAGGGCTCTAATTAAGCACACAGCATATTCTATTTATAGTAGTTTTTAGTTAGCGAAGACCTTGCTTTTGGATAGAAGCTCACTAACTAAAAACTTCTGTAAAAAAAAATATGCTGTGTGCTTAATTAGAGCCCTTTTAAACTTACCGAATCACAATTTAATAAGGCTGACAGGTCCTCCTGACATGTCCTTTAATGCCATATCATATTTAATTTCAGAAAAAAGCCAGTCAGTTAGTGGATGCTCTGATATAAAGTATAATGTTTCTAAGTATCTATATTGAGTTGTCACATCCTCTATAACTAACAGCCAAAGTTATTATTTTGATCAAAATCCAAGTCATCTTTGACCTTGTTCTGTTGGTTGCCAAAAGTGTTTAGAATATTGAATAAAAACTTCATATTAATTCATTTAAAATGTGCATTAATTAATTAAATACTGCGCAATAATTGTGTGGTAAGTTCCTTTACATTTTGACCATTTTATAAATAAAAATAAGTGTAAAAAATATAGAAGCCATTTTGACTTAAATGGACACTATATTCCTATAAAATATACTCTTTTGTATAACTATTTAAAACATATTCAGCCTTATTAAATTGCGACTCAGTAAATTTAAAAGGGTTCTATTTAAGCACATAGCATATTTTTTTTACTGAAGTTTTTAGTTAGTGAACTTCTATCCAAAATCAACGTCTTCACTAACTAAAAATTTCTGTAAATAAAATATGCTATGTGCTTAAATAGAGCCCTTTTAAATTTACTAAATCACAATTTAATAAGGCTGATTATGTGCATTTATGTTGCAGTGAAACAAACAAGTTTGGTTTCTGTTGCTTTTCAGCAGCACAAATAGAAATTGCCTTTATTATTATTATTTTTATAGGAACAGCTTTGCAAGAAGATTAAACGGAAAAAAAATAAGATAAAGCAACATAGGAAACAATAATAGTTTTGTGAGAGTCTCACTTAAGATTTAAATAATAATAATAATGCATTCAGACTACTGTCATTCCCACATCCCTATGCATTATCATTAGTGATGTCCCGAACAGTTCGCCCGCGGATTATTCGCAGCGATTTAGGCATGTTCGCGTTCGCAGCGAACGGCGAACACATGCGCTTTTCGGTCCGCCCCCTATTCTTTATCATTGAGGAAACTTTGACCCTGCACCTCACAGTCAGCAGACACATTCCAGCCAATCAGCAGCATACACTCCCTTACAGAGCCTTCCATCTGAAGGACAGCCTCCATTTTAGAATCATTCTGAAGCTACATTCGTTGAGAGAGGACATATATTGTAGCTGCTGCAGATTTAATAGGGAAATAGATAGCCAGGCTGTGTATTTAGCTTCCACTACACACCTGAAGGACTCATCTGATATCTGCTGCAAGGACAGCAACCCAAAAAGCCCTTTTTAGGGCTAGAACATCATTTATTTTATTTTATTATCTTTTTCTGTGTAATCTAATTGCATATGCCTGCCTGCCAGCGTGTGTGTGTGTGACAGGCTAACACCTAACAGTTTCTATTGTGCTCAGTGAAAAAAAACAACACTTTTTTGACTGTAATAGATTGAATAGCAATTGCCTGCCTACAGGCGTGTGTGTGAAGCCTATTGCATCTACTCTGCCAACTTTTGCCAGTGAACAATGACACTCATATCTGGTGCAACCGTAGTGTACAGTGACATAAAACAACACTTTTTTGACTGTAATCGATTAAATATCAGTTGCCTGCCTACAGGTGTGTGTGTGTGTGTGTGTGAAGCCTATTGCATCTACTCTGCCAACTTTTGCCAGTGTACAGTGACACTCATATCTGGTGCAACCTAGTGTACAATGACATAAAACAACACTTTTTTGACTGTAATCGATTGAATATCAGTTGCCTGCCTACAGGTGTGTGTGTGTGAAGCCTATTGCATCTACTCTGCCAACTTTTGCCAGTGCACAGTGACACTCATATCTGGTGCAACATAGTGTACAGTGACATTTAAGAACCCTTTTTTGACTGTAATCGATTGAATATCAGTTGCCTGCCTACAGGTGTGTGTGTGTGAAGCCTATTGCATTTACTCTGCCAACTTTTGCCAGTGCACAGTGACACTCATATCTGGTGCAACCTAGTGTACAATGACATAAAACAACACTTTTTTGACTGTAATCGATTGAATATCAGTTGCCTGCCTACAGGCGTGTGTGTGAGGCCTACAGCGCCTACTCTGCCAACTTTTGTCAGTGCACAGTGACACTCATATCTGGTGCAAGCTAGTGTACAGTGACATAAAACAACACTTTTTTGACTGTAATCGATTGAATATCAGTTGCCTGCCTACAGGTGTGTGTGTGTGAAGCCTATTGCATCTACTCTGCCAACTTTTGCCAGTGCACAGTGACACTCATATCTGGTGCAACCTAGTGTACAGTGACATAAAACAACACTTTTTTGACTGTAATCAATTGAATAAGGGGACCAAACTAATAAGGGGAATGGAGGGGCTAAGTTATGAAGAAAGACTAACCAAATTAAACTTATTTTCTCTAGAAAAAAGGCGTCTAAGAGGAGATATGATTACCTTATATAAATACATCCAGGGTCAGTATAAAGATTTGTCGGGGGAGCTTTTTGTGCCAAGAGGTTTTCAACTGACAAGAGGACATCCCTTGAGGTTAGAAGTAAAAAGATTCCACCTCAAAGAAAGAAAATGGTTCTTCACAGTAAGGGTGGTTAATCTGTGGAATTCTCTACCAGAGGAGGTGGTGACAGCGGATTCGATAGATAACTTTAAAAGGGGACTAGATTTATTTCTAATTAAAAAGGGTATTCAGGGTTATCATGGATAATTAGAGAGACAGTAATGATCCAAATTTTTAACATTTCCCCTTTAGACATTTGGCTAAGTCTCGCTTGTTTTATTATTTTTTTTTTTTTTCTAATTGCCTTCCTCTGGACTAATTAATAATAATAAAAAAAGAAACAAAAAAAAACAAAACATTAAATAATTGATTAATAATTAATTAACAACTAATGAATTAATAGTTAATCCACATATTGCAGATCAAAGGAGATCTTAAAAGGTTGAACTGGATGGACTGAAAGTCTTTTTTCAACCTTAAATACTATGTAACTATGTAACTATGAATATCAGTTGCCTGCCTACAGGCGTGTGTGTGAGGCCTATTGTATCTACTCTGCCAACTTTTGCCAGTGCACAGTGACACTCATATCTGGTGCAACCTAGTGTACAGTGACATTTAAGAACCCTTTTTTGACTGTAATCGATTGAATATCAGTTGCCTGCCTACAGGCGTGTGTGTGAGGCCTATTGCATCTTCTCTGCCAACTTTTGCCAGTGCACAGTGACACTCATATCTGGTGCAACCTAGTGTACACTGACATAAAACAACACTTTTTTGACTGTAATTGATTGAATATCAGTTGCCTGCCTACAGGCGTGTGTGTGAGGCCTACAGCGCCTACTCTGCCAACTTTTGTCAGTGCACAGTGACACTCATATCTGGTGTCACAGTAGCTTGCACGCATAGTACCACTAATCGAAAAAAAATGACCAGCAGAGGCAGGCCACCCCGCAGGGGCCGTCGTGGTAGTGGTGCTGTGATTCCCTTTGGTCCTAGAATAATGCCCAGTTTTCAGAGGCAACGTACCTTGAACTTGAACAGTTCTGAGGACATGGTTGACTGGCTAACACAGGACACCCAAGCTTCTACAGCTTCCGTTCGGAACCTAGACTCACCATCCTCATCCGGCTTAGCCTCGGGCACCTCTCCAGTTACCACACGCCCGCCTGCCGCCACCACCAACATTAGCACCACAGCCTCTTCACTTGATCCGTCAGCAGTGTTATTTACACATCCGTTGGAAGAAATGAGTGATGCACAAACATTAGTGCCAGAGGATGTAGATAACAGGGATATGTCCCAGTCAGGCAGCATTACACACATGAACGTACGGTCTGATGATGATGATGATGTTGTACCCGGTGCTGCTTCCTTTGTTGAGTTGTCAGATACAAGTGAAGCGGTTGATGATGACGATGCGTCCGTGGATGTCACGTGGGTGCCTGCTATAAGAGAAGAAGAACAGGAGGAAAGTTCAGATGGGGAGACAGAGAGGAGGAGGAGACGAGTTGGAAGCAGGTAGAGGTCGTCGAAAGTAGCTAGTGGCACAGTCAGACAACATGCATCGGCACCTGGGGTCAGCCAGACAGCACGCCAGTCAACGCATTCTGTTACCACCACCAGAATGCCGTCATTGCAGACCTCAGCAGTGTGGCAATTTTTTTGTGTGTCTGCCTGTGACAACAGTGATGCCATTTGCAACCTGTGCGAAAAGAAACTGAGTCATGGGAAGTCCAACACCCACCTAGGTACAACTTCTTTGCTAAGGCACATGATGTCACATCACAAACGCCTATGGGATCAACACATGAGTACAAGCAGCACACAAAGTCAAAGCCGCCATCCTCCTCCTGGTCCAGCATCTTCAGCCACGTCAACCACTGCTGCCCTGCTTGCCCCCTCTCAACCATCCGCCACTCCGTGTCTCTCCCAGAGCAGTCCCTGCTCATCTGACCACAGTCAGGTGTCTGTCAAGGACATGTTTGAGCGTAAGACGCCAATGTCACAAAGTCACCCCCTTGCCCGGCAACTGACAGCTGGCTTGTCTGAACTCTTAGCCCGCCAGCTTCTCCCATACAAGCTGGTGAAGTCTGAGGCGTTCAAAAAATTTGTAGCTATTGGGACACCGCAGTGGAAGGTACCCAGCCGAAATTTCTTTGCACAAAAGGCAATCCCCAACCTGTACTTGATTGTGCAAAAGGAAGTAATGGCATCTCTGGCACACAGTGTTGGGGCAAGGGTCCATCTGACCACTGACACCTGGTCAGCAAAGCATGGTCAGGGCAGGTATATCACCTACACTGCGCATTGGGTAAACCTGGTAACAGCTGCCAAGCATGGAATACGTGGCTCTGCAGAGGAGTTGGTGACACCGCCACGACTTGCAGGCAGGCCTGCTGCCACCTCCTCTACTCCTCCTACTCCATCCTTTTCCATAACCTCCTCGGCTGAGTCCTCTTCTGCTGCTGCTATGTCTTACTCCACATAAACGGCACCCTCCCAGTTCCACAGGTACTATTCCACATCCCGGATACGGCAGTGTCACGCCGTCTTTGGGTTGACTTCCCTGAAAGCAGAGAGTCACACCGGACCAGCACTCTTGTCCGCCCTGAATGCACAGGTGGATCAGTGGCTGACTCCGCACCAACTGGAGATCGGCAAAGTGGTTTGTGACAACAGAAGAAATTTGTTGGCGGCATTGAATTTGGGCAAGTTGACACATGTGCCGTGCATGGCACATGTGTGTAATCTGATTGTACAACGCTTTGTGCTTAAGCACCCAGGCTTACAGGACGTCCTGAAGTAGGCCAGGAAGGTGTGTGCCCATTTCAGGCATTCCTACATGGCCATGGCGCACTTTACAGATATACAGCGGCGAAACAACATGCCAGCGAGGCGCTTGATTTTCAGACAGCCCGACACGTTGGAATTCAACACTCCTAATGTTCGACCGCCTGCTCCAACAAGAAAAGGCCGTTAATGAGTATTTGTATGACCGGGGTGCTAGGACAGCCTCTGCTGAGATGGGGATTTTTTTGCCACATTACTGGACGCTCATGCGCAATGCCTGTAGGCTTATTCGTCCTTTTGAGGAGGTGACAAACCTGGTCAGTCGCACCCAGGGCACCATCAGCGACATCATACCATTTGTTTTCTTCCTGGAGCGTGCCCTGCGAAGAGTGCTGCATCAGGCCGTAGATGAGCGTGACGAGGAAGAGGAAGAGTTGTGGTCACCATCACCACCAGAAAAAGCCTTATCAGCATCGCTTGCTGGACCTGCGGCAACGCTGGAAGAGGATTGTGAGGAAGAGGAGTCAGAGGAGGGATGTGGCTTTGAGGAGGAGGAGGAAGACCAACCACAACAGGCATCCCAGGGTGCTCGTTGTCACCCATCTGGTACCCGTGGTGTTGGATGTGGCTGGGGGGAAGAACATACCTTCAGTGAGATCACTGAGGACGAGGAACGGGACATGACTAGCTCGGCATCCAACCTTGTGCAAATGGGGTCTTTCATGCTGTCGTGCCTGTTGAGGGACCCTCGTATAAAAAGGATGAAGGAGAATGACCTGTACTGGGTGTCCACGCTACTAGACCCCCGGTATAAGCAGAAAGTGCCTGAAATGTTACCGAATTACCACAAGTCGGAAAGGATGCAGCACTTCCAAAATAAATTAAAAAGTATGCTTTACACAGCGTTTAAGGGTGATGTCACAGCACAACGGCAATCTAACAGCGAAAGAGGTGAACATAATCCTCTTCCTCCCACAACCACGCCGGCAAGGAGAGGACGCTTTACAGACTTGTTGTTCATGGAGGACATGCGGAGCTTTTTAAGTCCTATGCATCACCGCAGCCCTTCGGGGTCCACCCTCAGAGAACGACTCGACCGCCAGGTAACAGACTTCCTCGCCATAACTACAGATATCGACACTATGAGGAGTGATGAACCCCTTAACTACTGGGTGTGCACGCTTGACCTGTGGCGTGAGCTATCCCAATATGCCATAGAACTTCTGTCCTGCCCCGCTTCAATTGTCCTGTCAGAAAGGACCTTCAGTGCAGCAGGAGGTTTTGTCACTGATAAGAGAAGTAGCCTAGGTAAAAAAAGTCTAGATTATCTCACCTTTATTAAGATGAATGAGGGATGGATCCCGAAGGGACTGACAGTGGGCGATACATTCGATTAAAAAAGGCCTGATAGATGAGCTGCCTTGAGCTAATAATGGTCCACACGCTGCTGTATTTTATCCCTGAATGCCGGATGACTTGCGTGACTTATCCGCCACCAACTAGGGTTCAAGACGCAATGTTATAGGGCACTTTCTGCCTGGCAAACTAACATCAATTTTTCTGGTCGCTGCAACAATACCTAATTTTTGCATTTAAATCCTTTTATTGTCAGAAGGCGTACAGCATGTAATGAAATATAAAGCATTTTTGAACAGTCTTGCATAACAGTTGTGCAAAAATACATATTTTTCAATAAAGACAATTGGTGAAAGTTAGCTGGCTATTCCTTCTTATTTTTACTTTTTAGGTTAATAATCTTTCTTATTTTTTACTATGATTGCAATTTAAGAGATACCTAAAACATGTTAAAACAGACAATAGTAAATAGTACATCTGCAGGAAACACCAAAGTCCTATTAGCTATCATCCCTCCAGCAGTATTAGCTTATTATTTACAATATCTAACCTGGGCAATCACCCTTCGGTTACCCTAGGGCAGGCTTCAGTAAGCGACCTCTCCTTTCCTGGGATGATTTTGCCGCCGGTTGCTTCTGAAGGGTCTCCAGGGCTCCCCCACTCCGGTCCTTCCCCCAGTGTCGCCTCAACCAGTAACAAATGTTTTATATTTGTAAAGCGACCCAATGATCCCCCCCCCCCTTGATAGAGGTTTATCTTTACAAATTTTGGAGAACCAATTTAAGACCGGTGTCCCCTGTTTCTGGGTCAGGGAGTGTGTGAAATGCCTCAGCCTACAGTAATTGTAATGTTCTGACAAGTGGTAGCTCATGCTTATCCCTCAGTTCCTCATAGGTGAGCATCTGGCCCTTTACTAACCAGTCTCCCAGTCTATCTAGTTTCCTTGACCTCCACCAGTGTTGTGATGTTGTGCTCATGTGTTTCGGGGCCTGAGGGTGGTCAAGAATTGGGGTCATTTGGGTGGATCCAGGGAACAAACCCGTGTGTTTCTTGGCCCATTTCGATTATGATAGTGAGTGTCTGATTAGGGGGTTTGGCAAGTTTTTAAGGCTCTGAGGCAATTCTGATAGCCAAGCCACCTTGTCCCAGGTTATGGGCATTAACGTGCGATTCTCTAAATACACCCAGGCCGGTTGATGACATATAGAATGTGCTATTGGGAGGAAAGATAGGTGACGTAACAGGTATTAAACTGATAGGAATAAATAGTACAACTGAACACACCACTCCTATCTGGTGGCACCTTAGATTGCACGCGCAGTGCCCCAAATTTGAAGTGGGAGGACCGACCAAGCATCTTTTTCCATCTCCCTGTTCCAAAAATCCATGCCATATACAAATCCCCTGATAGGTGACGTAACAGGTATTAAACTGATAGGAATAAATAGTACAACTGAACCACCACTCCTATCTGGTGGCACCTTAGATTGCACGAGCAGTGCCCCAAATTTGAAGTGGGAGGACCGACCAAGCATCTTTTTCCATCTCCCTGTTCCAAAAATCCATGCCATATACACGTCCCCTGATAGTGGACGTAACAGGGATTAAACCAATAGGAATAGTACTACTTAACAGTACACACCTTATAATAACGCAGACAGAGGCCACACAGAGAGAGGAGTCTGAAGAATAGTAGTCAGAGGAGGAAGGTGGCTTTGAGGAGGTGGAAGACCAAACACAGCAGGTTTCCCAGGGGGCTTGTTGTCACCTTTCAAGGGACCCTTGGTGGCTGGGTGGAGGAACAGACCTTCAATGACATCAGTGAGGACAAGGAACGGGACATGGCTAGCTTGGTATCCAACCTTGTGCAAATGGAGAGTTTGCGGTTGTGCAAAGGGACTGTTTGCGGTTGTTTGCGGTGCATTAAACAGGGAGATTGGTCTGTTAATGTGAAGCGGGTGTAACCCTTACACTACCTGATCGATACAACATCATACCTGATGTTTTAAAGCATGTTATTCCAAACAATTTAGGAATGTTAGGTGATTTATGCCCTTTAATGGCTTAAAACCAGACTCTGCATCAACTATGTAATTTTCCGTGGGAGTTTTGCCATGGATCCCCCTCCGGCATGCCACAGTCCAGGTGTTAGTCCCCTTGAAACAACTTTCCCATCACTATTGTGGCCAGAAAGAGTCCCTGTGGGTTTTGAAATTCGCCTGCCCATTGAAGTCTATGGCGGTTCGCCGATGTTCGCCCGTTCGCGAACATTTGATGAAATTCGCGTCCGCGGTTCGCGAACCCAAAATTTTATGTTCCCGACATCACTAATTATCATATAATTATTTTATATGGTTGCAAAAATATTTATATGTTTTTTCAACATATATATATACAAGGAAAATTTGCTTTGTTTTTACATTTTAATTATTTGTAATACACTAAAAATATGTAATTTCAGTTTTATAATATTGTTTAGTCTTTGATTTTTTGTATAATTCCCAAAATGGATCATTAATTAATTATTTAATTAATTAATTAAAAATCTTATTTGTTACATGTTGATTGTACGTACATTTTACACTCTGAATATTAATAAAAAAAAATATTATCACAGCATAGCTAGATAGCAAATCTTATTATTATTATATTGTTATTATATTGTTGATTTGCTTATTTATATATATACTGTATGCATATATATAAATAAATATATATAAATAAATAAATATATATATATACTGTATATAAAAAAATATAAATGTAAATAAATATGTATATATATATATATATATATATATATATATCACATATAATAGTTGTAATTGCGAGTTTGTCGATAACGCTATGTTAAAAGTTACGGGCTTGTGCTCATCACGAGGCCCCCCTACTT
Source organism: Discoglossus pictus (assembly GCA_027410445.1). Classification (NCBI taxonomy): domain Eukaryota; kingdom Metazoa; phylum Chordata; class Amphibia; order Anura; family Alytidae; genus Discoglossus; species Discoglossus pictus. The sequence continues at coordinate 69,802,986 of CM050173.1, forward strand.
AGAAAAAGGCTCACAATGAGTGCTCATTGTGAGGCCCGCACAACTTTGAAAAAGGCAAGAGTTTTAAAACATTGCGGGCTTTAACGGCCGCCATTTTGTTTAAGGCTGTAACTCGGAAACTGTTCGGAGGCCCCCAAATGTCACTCATTGAGAGGCCCAAAAGTTGTGGGTTGGACAACGCCTGCAATGAGCAGCGAAGTCGCTCATTGCAAAGCATGAAAGGGGCGGTTGCCTGAGGCCTACAATGAGCAGTGCAGCCCCTCATTGCGGGGCTTGCAATGAGCGCCAAAGGCGCTTATCACAAGGCCCGTAAAGTAGACGAGGGGAGAGGCTTGCAATGAGCGCTCATCGTGAGGCATGCAAGTTAGAGGGGGGAGAGCCTCGCATTGTGTGGCAAACAGCATTGCTATTGTTAAAATTGTATTGCTGTCATTCCTGACGGGCAAGTCGTTAGTATATATTTATTTACTAGTAACTTGCCCATCATAACTTACGTTATCGTATATGAACTACTCTGTCTCTCTCTCTGCACCCTCTGTATTTCTACCTCAGCACCGTCTCCCTCTGAGCGCCCTCTCTGTCTCTGTGCTCCCTCTCTCTCTCCCTCTTTCTCCCTCTCTTCCCTCCTTTTCTCTCCCTCCACCTGTCTCTCCCTCTCTCCTTCTCTCTTCCTTCTTCTGTATCTCCCTCACTATTTATCTCTCACCCTCCTTCTTCTTTATCCCCCCTCCCCTCCTTCACTCTCCCCCATGTCTCTCTCCCACCCTATTCCCTGTGTCTCACCCCCAATGTCTCTCCCCCATCACTCTCCCCCCCATGGTTCTCTCTTTAATTAAACTGTGAGCTATACCCATATAGGGTCACATAAGGCTGGCAGATATAGCAGAGTGGTCAGACAAGTGGTGGTCCACTGGAGAAGGAACTGACAACCTACTCCAGTATTTTTGCAAAGAAGAAGAAAACCTTATGGATAGGCACAACTAGACACAGGATGTGCCTGGCATGTTGTGGTCTATAGGGTCATAGAGAGTCAGACACCATTGAACAACAAAAATAAATACATTAATATATATATATATATATATATATATATATTTATATATATATATATATATATATATATATATATATATATATCTTTTTATATATATATATATATATATATATATATATATATATATATATATAGTTAAACAGGGGTAGAAGAAATTCAGTCTTATAATTTACACTGTATGATTTTCAATGATTGCAGAAAATAGGCTGCAAATCAAATTATAGTTGTTGAGCTACAACGCATAACAATTCCCCGAACCACCTTCATCTTACGGTTCAAGAGTAATTTCTATTGTTTCTAGAATTCTCCAGTTATTTTGCTCTATTTCAGCAGAGAAATTGCCTATAACTAGTTTGACCTATATTCTATTAAATGTGACTTTCTATTTATTTCCGTTCAGGGGAATCTGAAATTACTTGAGTTTCAAAGCATTGATCTTTTCATGTTATAATAACATTAGTGTTTTGGTTTTAAATAGCTACCAAAAATATATGTTATAGCGACTTAATAACATTTTAAGGCTGGCAATGCTGTTTGCCACAGAATGCAAGGGTTTCCCCCCACTAACTTGGGGGTCTCACGATGAGTGCCTTTGGCGCTCATTGAGAGCCTCTCCCACGTCTACTTCACGGTTCTTCGCCATTCATTGCAGGCCTTGTCCAACCCGCCACATTCATGCCTTGCAATGAGCACCTTCGCTGCTCATTGTGAGCCTCTCCCACCGTCTACTTAGCCGCTCATTGCGGGCCTAGGCCAAACTGCCACTTCCATGGCTTGCAATGAGCACCTTCGGCGCCGATTGCAAGTCCAACGATGAGTGCTCATTGCAGACGTTGTCAAACCTGCACTTTTCTGACCCCTGTGTCTGTTTCCCCCCTCTCCCTTCCATGTTTTTGTTTCCCTCTCTCTTCCTCCCCCCTCTCCCTGGCCTTTATTTCCCTCCCCTGTGTCCCCCCTCTCTCACCCCTGTATCTCTTTCCACCCTCTCCCCCCCTCTCTCTCGCCTGTGTCTTTCTCCTGTCCGTCTCTGCTTAAGTCTTGCGTGCCTTGCGCTCAGCGCCGTTGCTTTTATTTTCAAAGTCTTGCTGTTCTCATGAGCGGCTTTGCGTACCAGGCGTTCAGCTAAGTGTTATGGGCTTCTGCCGCATTTTTAACCTTTTTGAAAGCATTTACTTTTTTACGGCCCACAGTTTTTTACTCGCTTTTTACTCGCGATTTTTGAACTCTGAAAAATGGCAATCAAGCCTCTAATTAGCTTTCAACCTCACTCACATGCTTCCTGGCTCTCCCCGTGAGTTGTGTGTGAGGTTTTTATGTTATTGTCTTAATTATGTGTCGTTTTTTGGGCGGTCTTCCGATCGTGGTTGCAAAAATTTTCCATATTTTTTTTTAAAGTCTTGCGTGCCTCGTGATCAGCACCAATGTCCTACCGCCTTTGGCGCTGATCGTGGACATTGCCATGTGTGCGTTCAATCTCTTTCCATCCTCCATCGGTGGAGTGTCCTCGGTCAAATTAAAGCTCTGACGGGACAGATGATCCTTTGAGGGACCCTGAAAGGGCACAATTGTGACTGCTGCAATGAGTGCGCTCATTGCAGCAAAGTCGTGCGGGCCTCGCGATGAGCACCTATGGCGATCATTGCGCATGCGCAAGCCTGTATTATAATATATATATTATATCACTGCGTGATGACAACTCGCAATATGACAACTATTATTTGTGATAACCACCAATACAATTTAAATTTATATTACTTAATTTTTTAAACATCTCTTCCATGAATATTTTTGTTTCCTGCCAGGCATCATTGCTAATAATAATTATTTAATTTTTAGACTAATTACCGTATATACTCGAGTATAAGCCAACCCGAGTATAAGCCGAGGCACCCATTTTACCAAAAAATACTGGGTAAAATGAGTGACTCGAGTATAAGCCGAGAGTGGGAAATGTGCTGCCCCTTGTGTCCCTCTTGTGCCCTCTGTGTCCCCCTCTCTCTCCGTGTCTCTTCTCCCCTCTCCCTTCCCTGTGTCTCTTCTCCCCTCTCCCTTACCTGTGTCTCTTGCAACCTCTCCCTTCCCTGTGTCTCATTCCCCCTCCCTTATCACCCTCCTCATCATCCCTCCTCATCCTTAACCTCCCTCCTCATCCTCAACCTCCCTCCTCAACCTCCCTCCTCATCCTCAACCTCCCTCCTTATCCTCAACCTCCCTCCTTATCCTCAACCTCCCTCCTCATTCTCAACCTCCCTCCTCATCCTCAACCCCCTCCTCAACCTCACTCCTCATCCTCAACCCCCTCCTCAACCTCCCTCCTCATCCTCAACCCCCTCCTCAACCTTCCTCCTCATCCTCCCTCCTCAACTCCCCCATCCTCATCCTCTCTCCTCAACCCCCCATCCTCAACCCCCCATCCTCAACCCCCATCCTTAACCCCCATCCTCAACCTCAACCCTCCTCCTCATCCTCAACCTCTCTCCTCATCCTCAACCTCCCTCCTCAACTCCCCCATTCTCAACCGCTTCCTCAACCTCCCTCCTCAACCCCCCCATCCCCAACCCCTTCCTCAACTTCCCTCCTCAACCCCCCATCCTCAACCCCCTCCTCAAGCCTCTCATCCTCCCTCCTCAACCCCCCCATCCTCATCCTCAACCCTCTCTTCAACCTCAACCCTCCTCAACCTCAACCCTAGTCAACCTCAACCTCAACCGCACCTGGTATATGCTAATGACGCGGCGCGCATGTAACGTCACATGCTCGCCGGCGCCAGGTCAAAGATCGGATTCCGGAGCACAAGCAGGTAAGTGAGGGGAGAGCGGGGAGGTAGTTAGGGGGGTTTAGGTGGAGGAGGGGGGTTGAGGGGGGTTTAGGTTGAGGAGGGGGGAGGGAAAGACACACGGGGGGTAGAGAGACACACGGGGGGGGTTAGAGACACACGGGGGGGTTAGAGACACACGGGGGGGTTAGACACACACAGGGGGGTTAGAGACACACAGGGGGGTTAGAGACACATGGGGGCGTTAGAGAGACACGGGGGGGGGGGGGAGAGTGACTCGAGTATAAGCCGAGGGGGCCCTTTTTTGCCTTGCACTGCTCATTTTCTCAGACACTTCCTCTCCCTTCATTCCTCTAAAATATACATATTCAAGTCATGACGTTTTGTTTTTGTTTTTTTAGATCATGCACCATTTTAGTTGCCCTCCTTTGATTTTGTTCTCATTTGTAGATATGTTCGTAACACGGTAAATGCAAATCAAAAGTCAATATTGCACTTTAAAATATGGGAACAGCAATGAAAGATATTAGAATTAATTGCACAACAGCCTCAAGCTTGCAAATGTGCAATCAAAACATGTTTTATTTATGTTTCAATTTGGAGTTATATCGATCTCATTAATCAACGAGTTAATACAAATCAGGTCACTCTCAAGGACTAGAACAGTAGTTCATTCATTTTTATTATTTTGGAATTTGCCGGTTTGCGAGTCAGATCGCATATTGGACCTCTAAACGCTAATTGATTGATATGTAAACTCCATGTTTTACTGACGTAATGATAACGGTCTCTCATTTTCTATTGGTTGTTTCTAAATCGGGAGTTACGGCCTTGCTTAATTAATCATGTTCCTGCACTTAACTGCTACATACAAGTGCATGGTTTACAGTTTTGGCTTTCAGGCCGTAACTTGCGGGCTTGTTCAACTGAATAGCACCGGATTTGTAGCAGACCGTGAGCCCCCAGCAGGCCCACAGGCTTATATACCGTGAGATGCAGCCTTTGAATTGAATAAGGCCCATGGTCTCCATGACTGGACACCGCATAGTAACCATTCTACATATTTCAAGGTTGTGGTTGATTGGAAATATGGTTATGTTGTGTTTTTCTATAGACAAGGTTGGTCCATCTCTTGTCTTCAGTAGATCGTACCACAGCACATATTTAATATGGAATCATAGATTTTGATGGCAGATAAGAAACATTCTGACTTTTCTATCTATCTTAAAAGGATGGCTTATTAAGTCTTATGTTTTTCCCTGGAATGCTTGAGTTATTATTATTATTATTATTATTATTATTATTATTATTATTATCGTTTATTTGTAATGCACTAACATATTCTGTAGCTTTAAAGAAAGTAGTTGTTGTTGTTGTTGGTCATTCAATGGTGACCAAACTCTATATGGTATAGCTCACAGCCTATTTGAAGTACACAATCCCTCTCACCATGACAAGGTAGCGATCCAGAAGGGGAGCATGCTTGTATACTTTCACAGTATTTGACAAACTCATTCAGAAGGTTCTTAAAGGCATATCCAAGTTTCATGGATTAATACATTTCTGCAATCCTTAGGCAAAAAGCAGCTTAAGCGTAAGCAGAACATCTCATAAAACATTTTATTTTTTAGTAATATTGAAAAATCCCTCTAATGATTATGTTGACACCTCCAGGGGGTGTCTACACAGGCATTTCATACCCCCCAATCAGCATGCAGCATCAGGGGAGCAATATTAACCCAATTTTAACCTGCTTGCTCAGCCAATCTCTTTGCAGCTTCCTGTCTGTATGTCAGCAGCAAAACATGGCACATATCAGTGATACACTACATATCCCAGGCTGCTTTGCAGCACAAAAAGAAACCCAGAGTTAATACAAAAGTTTCAGCTAACCTGATTGGCCAAAATAAATAATTTTAAATGTAAGGCTAATTTAGCCTGGGTTTGGAGGTTGTTAACCCTAATGTTTAACTGGCAGAAATGACAAGATATTTTGCTGACTTCAGTGTAAGTGTTTATCTTGGGATTTTTTTTTTGCATACACTACTAATTCTCCTCTAGCAGATACATTCATAACCCAGCAAATTTAGATATGCCTTTTAGGTTATCTACTACATTGTCTGTTATGTAGTATGTTACCCACGACATCTGAAAATTCTGCCTTGTAACTTCAAAGCATGACATCTCAAATCTCTCTTTCTGAATGATACTTGCATCTTGAACTTTGTAATAACTAAACCTAGCAAGAAATCATATTTTAGTTTGCAGAAAACATAAATATTTGTTAGTCCATCATAAATATTTCAATTGTTTACTAAAGACATAGGGCCTTATTCAACTGAGCAATTGTCGGTTCATAGCACTGTTCGTAGCACTGTAAATGCAAATAATAAAGCAATACTGCACTTTAAAAGACGGGGAAAGCAATGAAAGACAATAGATAAATTAATGAATTGCATAACAGTCTCAAGGTGGCAAATCTGCAATAAAAAAAAATGCTCACGTTGTATCTCCGTGTTATATCAATCTCGGGAATCAAGGAGTTAATAAATATCAGGCCACCCACATGGACTAGAACAGTATCGTCATTCATTTTTGTTATTTTGTACATTGCTGAATTGCAAGTTTAATCTCATATGGGATTTCTAAACGCTAATTGATTGACGTTTAACCTTCATACTTTAATGATGTCATGGTGACAGTTTAATTTACTATTGGCTGTTTCTAAATCAGTGGTTACAGCCTTGCTTAATTGATCATGATCACGCTCTGAAATGCTAATTACGGGTGCATGGTTTACTGTTTACGCTTTCAAACAAGGCAGCTGCGGGCTTGTTTAATTGAATCGCTCTGTAACTGTTGCAAATTTCAAGCCTACAGACTAATGGCCGGTACAAAGGCAACAGTGGGCTTGCAATTAAATAAGGCCCATAGAGCCTCATTCAATTCGGAGGCCGCCAGTTATGGAGTATAGACAGTATTTCTGCGGGCCTGCTGGGGCCCCCAGCGTCCGCGACTTAAGATGTTATTCAAGTCGTCAAGCCCGCAAGTTAGGGGCCAATATCAAAATTTGGAAACCATGCTATCATATGTAACATTTGCGAGCTTGAACAGATCAATTAACCAAGGCCATAACGCCCGAGATAGAAACAGCCAATGGAAACAGAGATCGTCATCATTACGGCTTTGAAAAATGGAGGTTGGTTTTTAAAGTCCTATGGAGTCCTTGAGTTACGATTGGACCCACATTCCAGATATAAGGCAATATTAATAAACATGATATTCTATTACATGCGAGTTCCATTATATGTATTAACACATTGATTGCCGGGATCGATAAAACACGGAATTTACACATGAAATAAAGTATTTTATATTGCCGATTTGCGGCATAAGAATGTTGTGCTATTCATTTTAAGACCTAACATCACTTTCCCTTTTAATAAAAGTACAGTAGTGTGTGTATATGTGCTTTTAAAGTGCTCCAGACATGTCTTTAAGCCCTTTGCTAGTCCTCCTTGGAACCCCTAACTTGTAGAGCGATTTTTGCCATTTGCGGGCTTGGCAGGGTGGTTAGCAAGGGGGAATCAGAGCAATTGAATAGCGATTTGCAATTTTAGCCATTTGATCTATTCTGGCCATGAAAGATCAATGGCTTGGAGGGGCATTAACTTCCGATGGTAACCATTGCATCAAATCGGAGGCCAGAGCCTGTTACCTGATAGGAGGCTCAAAAAGACGCCAATATAATAGCAAAGCCCAGATCTCCCGTTGCCTCAATTGAATGAAGCTCAATGTACAGTACAGGTAATATCACAGTAGACAAATAATTATATTTATTTCTTTTATTCTGCATTCCTGTCAGTACTCAATTTAATAAACCGCCAAGACATCTCTTTATTGTTCTTTTTATTCATGTATCTTATGACTATACATGAATCATGAATAATAGAAATAGATCTCACAATAAAACATCAATTTAAATTTATTAACGGCAACCAATATTTGTTTATTTTCCTTGGTGTGTTGTGATTTTCAAAAGTATTGTTACTTTGAAAGAATCGAAGAGCTACAACAAATAAAATATCAATAGTTAAAACCAAACTTGGAATGCATTTTGCATTCCTTTATCTATTTTCTGCATTTACTTTTCCATCATTTTGTATTTCTCTTCGTCATCAGGTAACACTGCACTGCCCCATAACATCACTATCTGATGCTTGATGGCTACAGCACCTCATGGAGGTTACCAAACTGTTGTAGTATCATGAAATGGCACTATAACCTGGTTGCCTCATTTCTCTCCAACTACTGACCAAATATCATGACCAAGTGCCTCCATGACCAAAACTCTGGGTCTGACCCATCACATCTATTTTGCCATTTCATATGATCTCCTCTAGTTTATGAACGCATTCAGATGCATTAAATAACATCCTTTTGATAAAGTACATGTTACAACCTATAATTGTAAGTTATAGCACATTTGGGTTGTTGCCATCTTACTTGAGTCTGCAATGTAAGCCCTTGTATCTCAAAGACACATTGGTAAAAGTATTATAAATGAGTAAGTAAAATAAAATAATCTCACTTTAAGATGTGGAGTTTGTGCAATGTTAATTATTTTGCACAAGATGGAATGTTCATTCCTGTTATTCTTATAAGATATCTTCTATAGGTATTTTCTTCATTTGCCAGCCTTCATTCCTCTGTACATATTTCTCAATTAACTTTATAAAGTTATATCATATTATGGATGCAGCAATCCATTAAAGGTTTACTCCCCAACATAGATCCCTCACATCTCCTTTGTTGAGATTGGAAAGTAAGTTTATTGCCCAGTTTGGAAGATAAAGAACCCATACTACTCCTGCACTCTTTCTTACTCTTAATCTTGACAGGTCAATATACTGTACCTATAAATACCTCCATCTGCAAGTTTTAGTTTGATAACAACAAAAGTGAGCAACCACTTATGAGAGGACACATGGAAGAAAGTGAAAGGGGTGTTGGATAAAAGCATTTCTGGACTAAGTTGAAATGACAATGTTGGGAAATTAATGATATAAAGGACTACATCTATGGTCTTCGAGGATTACTCATCATGTACTGTCATCTCTTGCCTAGATATGTTTTCATTTTTTATGACATGAATACTTATATAAACAATAATCTCTTGAGTGTCTTCATGTCAAGTATTTTCAGAAAAATACTTAGTAATATTTCTAAAAATCAGTTTCTGATCTTCACGTAAATCCCCAGGTAAATTCACAGGAGCAAAGCTTTCTATTCAGTTTTATTTAACACAATAAGCAGTACGTGTCTGATGTATACAAATCTTGATGGGAAATATTAATAAGTGTGTTCCAGATTTATAGATATTGTGAAATGTAATCCATCTTGTAAAATTCCCAAACTGAATATATTTACTGCATGGTATAGACAGTTGGAGAGAGAGAGAGAAATATATTTGTATTGTTTTTTTTCAGTGCAGTGAGATACAAAGCCACCGAGACAGCCATTCCTGCCTTATCCTTAAGCATGAACTACACAAGCTATTCTGGTACGAAATCTTTTTGTTGCTGGTACATTTTCATCCAACAATTGCTAAAGGGATGTCAAGACTCAAATGCCTTAAGCCACTTCAGGAGACTTGGGTATTGAGCTACAGAACTGCAGCATTCATATCATCACTCACTTGTAATTCTTGACAAAGATGGAGTAATGCAACAAATAGTAACAAAAAATCAATTGTATGCTTCAAGAAACAACATTTAATTACTGTAGACTTTAACTTATTACTTTGTCAAATGTAAATCGTGTTTATATAATCCATTAAGCATTTAAATTATTACTTAAAATTGTATTTACAGCTTGGGAAATGTCTACAATAATGGTCTGTTAAGATTGAATGTAGCCTAATTATACACAACTTTTGTCTTTAGTGGCAACTCAACAAGACAATTATTCAGGTTATTTTTTCTTGAACAAAGATCAATCAAGTTGCTCATAACTAATGACCTGTTGAGAGTCCATGGAACAGAATCACTTAGCAGGGACTGTGATCAGCCATGATGATTTCACCTGTATATTAGCAAATACTCTTCAAGTAGTGAAGGTTAATTTGCAATCATTACATCAGTGAAGTTAGAAAGTTGTAGGGTCATCCAAGATGGCCGTCTAATGGGGTAGCAACTGGCAACCCACTCCAGCAAACCTTATTTATATAGGGCCACAGGGAGTTGTACACGACTGAACAACTGAAATACAACAACAATGAAATGGAGTAATTCATGTTTCTATATATGGGGGAGTTTTGCAAGATTGGGGATTACTAAGCATCTCAAGTGGTTGAGATGTGCATCTCTGTTTTAATTATGCATCAGTTCTTTTTCACCTTCCTTCTCACTTTATTTCAACCATTTGTTATGTTAATAAATCCCCCCATTGTCTTTGTTTTTTCTCATATCTATAGTATTTCTTATTTTCCATTGAAAATATTTATTTAAAGAAGAGATGTCATAGGCCCTCATTCAATTGCAATTTGGCCAATTGAATAGGGGTCTAAAAAGGCACATAACATATTTTTTTTAAATAAGTTTTTAGTTAGTAAACATCTATCCAAAAGCAAGGTTTTCACTAACTAAAAACTTCTTTAAAAAAAATATGCTATGTGCTTATTTAGACCCCTATTCAATTGGCCAAATCGCAATTGAATGAGGGCCATAGTCTCTTTCCCATCCTTTAGGGGTACTACAGGACTGCACTTAATAACTGCCAGGCACTCCAAGGTTTTCACCATGGCATAACATGATGACATGGCAGTCAGGAAGAGAACAAGAATCAGTCACATATTCACTGGAAACATATGCCCACATTCAATTGAGCTTTTGGGAGATCCAGGAGCCCGTAAGTGAGGTCGCAAGCTAATTTGCTATGCAATTGGAGTCTTTTTGCGGGCTCTGATCTGCTTCCAAGTTAGAGGCTTGAAAAAATGACAATGGTTAAACTCGTAACTTAAAGCCTCCCGAAGCCTTTGATCTTTCACTTGTGCAGGGCTAAAGTCGCAAATCGCTATTCAATTGCTCTATTTCCCCAAGCCTGCAAATGTTTTCACGTAAACAGAAAATTAAGGAGAAAATCTAACGAGTGCTAGAGAGGAACCACAAGGGGGTTAAACACCTATTGGTAGCACTGTAAATGCAAATAAAAAATCACTACTGCACCGTAAATAACGGAGAAATTGATGATAGACATTAGAATTGATTGCACAACAGTCTCAAGCTCGCAAATCAGCAGGAAATTAAGCTTATTTTTATGTTTCATTTTAGGGTTAAATCGATCTCGGGTATCAGTGAGTTAATACATATCAAGCCACCAACATGAACTAGAACAGTATTCGCATTCTTTTTCAGAATTCGTTATTTTGAAGGTTTTGTGAGTCTGATCACATACTGGACCCCCAAACCTCCATATTTTACTGCCCTTAATAAGGACAGCCTCATTTTCCATTGGCTGGTTTGAAATGGGCTTTTATGGGCTTGCTGAATTGATCATGTTCCCGCCCTAAACTGCTCCAAACCAGTGCATGGTTTACAGTTTTGACTTTGGGGGAGTAAATTGCAGGCTTGAGCAATTGAATAGCATCACAATTGGAGACGAACGGGAGCCCACAACACACGCACAGACATTTGGCTGTTTGCGATCGATTTGCAGGCTTCGAATTGAATATGACCCATAATTATTTTAGAATAGAATGATGCAGTTGAATAGGGCTCTACATAAGCACAGAGCCTATTTTTTTACAGAAGTAAAAACAGTTAGGGAAGACCTTGCTTTTGGATAGAAGTTCACTAACTAAAAACTTCTTTAAAAAAGATATGCTCTGTGCTTATATAGAGCCCTATTCAATTGGCCAAATCGCAATTTAATAAGGCTGCTATTTTTTTTATCAAATCTGCATAGGTCCTAATGTATTAAGGGAAAATAAAGTAAAAATCTGGAGTTTATATTTTTAAGTATATACATACACATATTTTAAAATAATGGCATTGACAAGTGCACACGAAGGATGATTACATAGAGAATAATACAGAGAAGAGTTAACATTTACCTAAACAATTATTTAAGAATAGGGAAGCTTTAGGAATGATACATAGAAGATGTAATAATGGTACTGAGGTCCAGAAAAATTGGCCATGTCTGCCTATTGACTACCTCTCTACTAAACTGTTCTAACTTTGATTGTGTCTCTATAATAAATGTAGTGCTTGAAATTATATGAGGTCTGTGTAGCTGATAAACAGCCCTCATCCAATGATCCAAAAACTGATGTAGCTATAATAGCTTTAATCACACTAACATTGGCAAGTAGACTGTGCACATTATGATCTTAAGAAGCTAAACAATGTGCTAGTATAAGTTATAAAAGACGACAATCTATGAAATGGTATTTACTTAGCTATTTAAACTACACAGCATAATACCTGTAGTTCATGAGTTTGACTAGACCTGGACAGTATGATGGCTGGTTTAACTATGGAACAGCAGCTGGTTGAAACAATTCAGTATTAAAAAGAAAATAAAGTAATAAAGGTGGTTTACCTTTGTTTTCTGGTTTAACTACATATGCTTATCATTTTCACTAGATCTTTGCAAGAGTTTAATGTAAAATGCTTTCATGTCCCTTCACTGCTTGTATTTATAAATATATTTACGTGGATGTTGCTAGCAATAAAAGTAAAAAATATATCACTGTACAATATAGAAAAGAGCAAACTATCTATTTCAAGAAGTTCTGCTGTTTTATGACATTTTTATGCACATTCTTAAGAGCAAGCGATACATCAAATTATAAAGAGGTTTCTTGAGAAAGTAAAAACTAGAGTTGCTTCAATATAATAATATAACATTCTACAACTTTCGTACAAATACCCTAACACGGTCTACCACTGTTAAGACGTTTTAATAAGTACAGCTCTCAAAACAAACTCTTGAGTCTTGAGCTTGCAAAGGAGTGTTTGTGGATGGCCATGAGTAGGAATGAGTTCATATTTAATAATCTGTGATGATAAGACCTATTTTGGGGACATTATTGTTTGTTATTAAAAGTACATTTTTCAGTGACATGGTTATTAAAATACAAGAGTTAGACGTGTATCAGTGAAGTTGTTTTTCTGATGTCAAGTGTCATTCCAATTCCTTGATGGACTAACCACATTCCTTTATTAATTGGAAGAGCTCCTAGGCTGTCCAACATACTTCTATATCCTTGATGAGCAGACCTCTCACTATTAGCAACAAGTGGCTATGTAGCCATGAACATATAGCTAATTTGAGGTTGCCAAGTAATAAATCAAACCTGCTTCCAAACTAAGCCAGAGATTTCTTTGAGATTAGTTGTTTATTTTAAAAAATGTGAGTGCAAACACTGAGAACCACGCGGGAGCATAGAGCTGAGTGGGACACTGGCAGTGTGTTCACACTTCACCCTCATCTTTCCCCAGAATTCAGCTCCAGTCTAAAGCTACCAGCGGAGCTTACCTCTATAAATGACAGTAAAGAAAAGCTATCTGCTACCAGACTCTTGGGTGAGGAGAAGATCTATTGGCCATCTAAAGAGGTTCATGAATGATTTCTGTTTCACAGCCACAAAAGTAAGGTATCCCTCGCTCCCTCAACCCTGCTACATAAACACACATAAAATGTTATTTAATATTAATGTATTTATATAAATTAGTCCACAAAAATATTTAAATGGTATGTATGTAACCTCATCTGTATAAAGAGATGATAGTGGATTTGTTTATATAATAGTATACCCATTTGCAAAGGAAGAGATAGTGGAGGGAGGGCCCCGGTGCAAAATAATTTGTTGGGGCTGGTAATGTCTCAAGGAATGGTAGACATAGGCAGTATCTCCACCACTAAACTTTTGCATGTCTGCACCCACAATTTGTATAGAGTTATGGAAACATGTTATACATACTTACTATATGCTCTAATGTAGCTGTTGAATGCATTGATAATAAAACAAGAGAACCCATCCCAGATGTGATCCACTTTAAAACTTTGCAGTGGGTCAGTAGATTATTATGACGGTCCCTTGAGGTGTTGTATGCCTAAGAAGGCACTTGTTCATAGCTTTACAATATACATACACCCTAGACAGAATTAAAGCTTCTGGAGTGTGTTTAGAGATGAATAGCCCCATTAAATGTTGTTTGTTGGGGGGTGGGGGTGCTAGCACATTACTCATCTTAATCAAAATTGTCCTGTTTACAATTGTCTGTTGTTAAAAGAACTGTTCAGGCTATGGGCTCGGTACATTAATCCCATTATGAAACTGAAGTCTTAACACTCTCATTATGACCATCACTATTGATTATGGCTTTTCTATTTTGCTAAGAGATTTATCCATACTGTATACCCATAGATTCTTATCATTCATATCACTTTTTAGAACAGTTTTTGATCAGAAAACAATAATTATTTTCCAAATACATACATACTTGAAGATGCAAGTTGATTTTGTTTATGTCAGATTAATTGAATAAGTTAATACATATTTGTAACAGGAAATTTTAATTGAAGTTTGAAAAATTGTGGGCATTAATCAATAACATAACCCTTGTAAAGCTGTCATAAAAGAGAAAAATTGCAGATTCCTGCAAAATGTAAGATTAATTGTCTCATCTGTAGTAATATATAAACAATCCTTTTGATTATATATGGCTAATGAATATATATTTTATTGTTATAAGCAATAAATAAAACATATATATATATCTTTATTTGTTGGATATAAATTAATATACAACCCCTACATTTTGAGATTTTAATTGCATTGAAAAATTAGGCTGTTTACTAACAATATCTAATGATGGAGATAATTTTCTAATCTACTTTGGCAGACACACCATTGTTATGAATTATTATTCTCTGTTTTTAATATATATATCTTCCAGTGGACAATTCAGCCCACATCAGTTCATTTATTCTGAGGGAATAAATGTATTGAGTTATAACACAGATAACAAATTAAATAAATAAATGCAGCCTTTAATTTTAAACAATATATTTAGTTTTGATTTAATGGCTTTAGACTTTTGCTTTCATAATTAGGTACCCGTGAGGACTTCAATCACAAGTGGAATCAGATAAGTACTGTTGAAAGACTGCCACTAGACAATATACACAAATAAAATAGCAGGATATCCCTGCTCCTAAGGCTGCAGAAAGAATTATAGTCCAAGATGGAAACCCACGTAGATGCTAATGTTGTTAGTCTGGTACATAATACACAAACACGTGTAATTATTTAAACCATACTTAGATAAAACACTGGAGTCCCACATGTTCTATCATGTATTTGAAAGAGTGCAGATTACAGTGCCTTGCAAAAGTATTCACCCCTCTTGGCATTTTTTGTGTTTTGTTGCCTCACAGCCTGGAATTAACATGGATTGTTTAAGGATTTGCATCATTTAATTTATAGAACATTCCGACAACTTTGAAGATGATTTTTTTAATTTATTGTGAAGCAAACAACAAATGGGACAAAATAACAGAAAATGTCAATGTGCATAAATATTCACCCCCCTCAATATTTTGCAGAGCCACCTTTTGTGGCAATGACAGCTTCAAGTCGCTTTGGATAAGTCTCTATGACCTTGCCACATCTTACCACTGGGATTTTTGCTCAGTCCTCCTTGCAAAACTGCTCCAACTCCTTCAAGGTGGATGGTTTGTGCTTGTGAACAGCAATCTTTAAGTCTGACCACAGATTTTCTATTGGATTGAGGGCTGTGCTTTGACTAGGCCATTCCAACACATTTACATGTTTCCCCTTAAACCACTCAAGTGTTGGGGTCATTGTCCTGCTGGAAGGTGAACCTCCAGCCTAGCCTCAAATCCTGCACAGAGTGGTTCAGGTTTTGCTCAAGAATATCCCTGTATTTAGCACCATCCATCTTTCCCTCAACTCTGACCAGTTTCCCAGTCCCGGCTGCTGAAAAACATCTTCACAGCATGATGCTGCCACCACCATGTTTCACTGTGGGGATGGTGTTCTTTGGGTGATGTGATGTGTTGAGTTTGCGCCAGACATAGGCCCTCATTCAATTGCGATTTGGCCAATTGAATAGGGCTCTAAATAAGCACATACAATTTTTTTTTGTAAATAAGTTTTTAGTTAGTGAAAACCTTGCTTTTGGATAGATGTTTACTAACTAAAAACTTCTTTAAAAAAATATGGTATGTGCTTATTTAGAGCCCTATTCAATTGGGCAAATTGCAATTGAATGAGGGCCATAGCGTTTTCTTTGATGGCCGAAAAGTTCAATTTTAGTCTCATCAGACCAGAGCACCTTCCTCCCTACATTTTGGGAGTCTCCCACATGCCTTTTCGCAAACTCAAAATGTGCCATTTAGTTTTTTGCTTAAAGTAATGGCTTTCTTCTGGCCACTCTGCCATAGAGCCCAACTATATTGAGCCTACGGCTTATTGTTGTCCTATGTACAGATACTCCAGTCTCTTCTGTGGAACTCTGCAGCTCCTCCAGGGTTACCTTAGGTCTCTTTGCTGCCTCTCCAATGAATGCCCTCCTTGCCCGGTCCGTGAGTTTTGGTGGGCGGCCGTCTCTTGGCAGGTTTGCTGTTGTGCCGTGTTCTTTCCATTTGGTTATGATAGATTTGATGGTGCTCCTGGGGATCATCAATGATTTGGATATATTTTTATAACCTAACCCTGACTTGTACTTCTCAACAACATTGTCCCTTACTTGTTTGGATAGTTCCTTGGTCTTCATGGCAGTGTTTGGTAAGGGGTGCCTTTTGCTTAGGTGTTGCAGCCTCTTTCGCCTTTCAAAAAAGGTGTGTATATATAATGACACATCATGTGACACTTATATTGCACACAGGTGGATATCATTTCACTAATTATGTGACTTCTGAAGTTAATTGGTTGCACCAGAGCTTTTTATGGGCTTCATAACAAAGGGGGTGAATACATACGCACATGCCAATTTTCTGTTTTTTATTTCTAAAAATTTTTATGTATGTATTTTTCTCATTTCACTTCACCAGCTTAGACTATTGTGTTCTGATACATCACATGAAATTCAGATTAACAAAAAATTGAACTTAAGGCTGTAATGTAACAAAATAGGTAAAAAGTCAATGGGGTGAATACTTTTGCAAGGCACTGTATATTCACTATTGTGATAAATGTTGGTTAGATCTAGGCCAGACCTATCATAGGGCCATATTCTATTAGAAACCCGCAAATGCCGCAAACTTGTAAATTTGGCTGCAGGATTTTTTTCTTTCTAAATGTCAAGATATATTCAACTGACTCATATCCGCAATTTACCTCCTTAAGCCTAAACACATAAATCCTGCCTTTATAAAAATGATTTCAGGGGGTGCGATCACATGATCTGACAATATTTTAGCAAGCCTGTAATTTACTTCTTAGACACAGCCATTAGTAAATGAGACCATCATCATGACATCAATAAAACAAGGAGTTTGACGTAATCTGCAATCGGAAACTACAAATTAATTAGTGCCAATTAGTAATATTTGCCGACAGGGGCTCTTAATCAAGCAATCTATAAAATGCATTAAATCATCTGTTTTAGTCCATGTGGTTTTCATGATATATATTAACCCCTTGAGTCCCTGGATCAATATTACTTAGAAATAACATTTAAAAATAATATTTTTAACTATTATAGTTTATTTGTAACGCGCCAACATATTCCGTAGCTCTGTACATAAGTTAATTTACAGGCAAAGACATATTCACTATTAACAAATTGCAAAGAATGGAGGGCCCTGTCTTGAGCTTAGAATCCGGTGTCCATAATGCTTTCCCCCAAGCACCATGCAAGATTGAAAACTCACAGACTTACAATCTAATTTGCATATTTGTGAGTTTGAAACTGTTGTGCAATTCATTGTAATGTCTTTCCATGACGTCCCATGCTTTTAAAGTTTAATTGCTGCTACAGCTCTAATAAGTGTTTAAAAAGCCCTTGTGCTTCCTATTTAGTACTGGTAATATTTTTGACAGAAAAGCAATACTTTTTTCCGTTGCAGGTCAGAAATTATTTGCAATCTAGCACTACGGGACTAATAGAATATCAATTTTGTGTAACTTTACATTTGTAGAGCTCATAATGTTTGAGCTGTTCTAAAACGAATGGAGTTCTAAGTTATATGTAGCAGTGCATTAAATTATTTTTTCAATAGTTTGCTGCCTCCTTTATGTAAGTGTATTGTAACGGGTAGGAAATTATTATTTACTGTTGAGAACCATGGAGCTAATTGTGTATAATTATTTACTAGCAATAATATGCAATTTTTTCTTTTGCCTAGTAGAATAAGTAAACAGGAATATATGTATTTTGAATGAAAATTCTATGTTGTATTGCAAGTGTTTAGAATTCATTATAGCTATCCATTCCAATCTTCAGAAAATAACAAATAAAGGCAGCCATAACAATAATGTGAAGAAATATAATAATTTTAACAAAGGAAATAAACACAATAGATTATTTTTAGATTTCAATCTGAACTATTCCTTGGAAACCTCAGGCCGACAGTTTTTTTATGTAAACAATAAATGAATGTATTTTAGCTAATAGTTCACACTCAAACTCTTTAATAAAAGAGCTCCTTGAGGCATCCACATACATTTATATTATGTTATTATTCAGCTGTCTTTAGTATTTGTTAGTTTTTGACTAAGGGGTGTTTTCCACAGTTACTGTTTGTCAGTGATAAAGAATGTGATCCGCTGTCAAGTTTCATCAATGTCAGACCAGCAAGACAATGACCTTGAGAAGCTTTCAGGGATTGATCTGTTAAACACATCCACAGAGTCATCCATCAGTGCTCTAGAAAGTACATGATGGAAGATTTTGGCTTTGTCTGTAATAGTCTTTGCTTGTGCAAATATCCAACTTTCTAAGAAAATCTTGAAAAACAATTGAGATGGGATGCCTGTGTTACTACTGCCATCTGAGGTCAATATTTACTAAGGCATTGCAACACAATTGATGCATAACTATGGGATTTGATAAATGACAATATTGCATTGTAACACATCAGCATGTGCAATAAACCCTCTTTACTAGTAACTAATAAAAACATTAACCCCCATTCTAATCGAGCGGTGTAATTTGCTAGGTAAAGTAAAATCGGCTGTTTTATCCAGATTTTTCACATTCTAATTTGAATTGACGGTATAGTTTTTTGATACAAAACCGTAAAACTAAACAGACATAAAGAAAAAACAATAATTACATTAAATAACATAACATCTAACTTTAACTGTACTAAGAGGACTTGAAGGCCCAATGGGATGGTGGTGATGTAGAGTAGGAGAAGGAGGTTAGAAATTATTGTTTGGAACTTAGGTTCTTATAGGCACAGACTACACGTTGTTTCTTGTAAGCATAGGCTGCACATTGGCTCTTACAGGCACAGGCTGCAGAATGGCACTTACATGCAGAGGCTGCACATGGATTTTTGCAGAAACAGGCTGCAGGTTGGCACTTACAGGCAGAGGCTGCACATGGGCTCTTGCAGGCACAGGCAGCAGATTGAAACTTACAGGCAGAGGTTGCAGATGGGCTCTTAAAGGCACAGGCTGTAAATTGGCACTTACATGCATAGGCTTCACATGAGCTCTTGCAGACACAGGCTGTAGAATGCCTGTAAGTGCCAATCTACAGCCTGTGCCTTTAAGAGTCCATGTGCAGCTTCTGCCTGTAAGTGCCAGAGGCTGCACATGGGCTCTTGCAGACACAGGCTGCAGATTGGTACTTACTGGCATAAGCTGCACACAAGTTCTTGCAGACACTCAGCAATGGTTTTAATGTTTGCAGTAATTTTCAGCTTCAGCTTGCCACAGTCACTTGTAGCAGTTCTCTCACAATGTTTCAGGGATGGATGATTAGCATAGCTAGGTACTTTTACATTGCACTTAAACCTGGTGTAATCTGTGATAAAGGGGATTATAATGGAAGCCATTGCTATTCATCACAATTTCGATGTTTAATGGTTGTGTTAAATGTAAAATGTTAACCATGGTGTTCATGCCCTGATTAGTTAAAATATATCCCTGCTCTCCATCCAGTATGATGCAGCTATCGGCATTGTTGCCTAAATTCTGGAGATCTGAAAATCTACCAGCATATTTACAATTAGAATAAGCCCCACATGTTTCATTACATTTTAATTATGCTTGGGGGTTGATTTTGTAAATCATCCTCTACCCCACAGAGATAGAAGTGGGTATAGGTAGGAGTATTTTATGTGATCATTTATTTGTAATCCCTGTGTCTATGTCCAAAAAGGAAGGGGCTTTATTCAGGGATCCAAGGATTATTATGGTGGCAGCCGTCTCAGGATCCTAGCTCATGCTCAATACAGAGGAAACTCCAGAGGAAATAAAAAAGCATCACAGAGTAAGCCAATGTTCTTATTTATTTTTATTGTCATTACAAGTTCAATACTGGAGAGTTTTATACAGGCCAGTATTAGAGAATAGCCCTGCTGCACAGAAAGGAAATACTTAAATCCAAGCCACTGTGTGGCTCTCCAGGTCCGAACTTGCCTTCCCCTGGTATAGTAAAATGGTTTGGATTCAATTAATATTACAAGAGTGAAGTCATTAACTTTCTGTCTTGATGAGCAATCTACTGTATTAATTATTTCATTGACAAAAGCCAGCTACTGCAGCTGTTAAAGCCATCATACACAGAACTATTTTCAGACATCCTGCCTTACTAATGACTATTATTGTGCAACTATCATTGATTGGTTCAAACACTCTGTCAAGATCTACTTTTGGGGCCATGCTGGGACTTCCCTTAACCCTCCAACCAACGGCCCTCAGGATCTAAACCTTTCTCTGAAAGAACTCTCCCTTTCTCTCCCCCATTGAATTTGAAATGGTAGGTTAGCGTCTCTGGGATTGGCCTTGTGATGGTGCACCTGGAGGCCCTGACTCTCCTGCCCCCCTTATACCTTCCTGGGTATGGTTGTGGGCAGTTGCTGTACCTCTGCCCTGTTCAACTTTCACAGTTAATTAAATCACCATAGACATGATATTTGAACAATGTACTGTATATTCTGATAGCAAATGGCCTGATGTGATTATCTACCTGTGGACAGGAAATTCAAATAGGTTGTAAGTAAACTAGTTTAGAAGGGAACATTGAATGTTGTCATGCCCAGAAGGGCCCCCACTGAAATTTTTGGACTATGGATTCTGTTATTCATAACCAATATTGCTAAATATTTCAATGGACATGGGACTTGCTAAGGCATATGACATGATGGCGCTATGTGTATTTTACAGTAGGTCTCAATAATGAATGTTGGGGGTCACTAAATTATATGTATTATACAGAGCAGTGTGTGTGTGGCCTTGTGGATGCAAATGGGGTTCACAGGCATGTTTGATGTCCACATGCTGCATTTTTATCAGAGAGTTTAATTAGGTGCATTGCCCAGGAATCTGGGCAGAGGGGTCATCAGTTGTGAGGTTCTGGGTCATAAGGGAATCCAGTACATTATGGAAAAAAGGCCTCCATATTGCCATGTCCCTTCCTTAAATATATCTAGCCTTGTGGCACCTTAGATGGTGTGGTGCCACAAACCATCTGTTACCTGTTAGCTTGGATTAGTCACTGAATGTATAAATCAGAAGAAGTAAGGTCCTAAACAGGGAAACTATGGCTCTCTAATTACCCCCTAGAGAGAATAGGAAGCAGGAAAGAGAGCACATGGTGAACTCTTAGATGTTCAGGCTCCTAAGCTCATGGCGGGGGTGGGGGGGCAGCTAATAACCCTAACCTCAAGATAATTTGAATATATGGGAAGATTAATCAATCTTGTGTGATTGGTTACTGTATGATTTAAATATGTTGCATTGTTGCCAAAATAAATGTTCAGTACCTTTACACTAAACTAATGGTGTTGCTGGTCTAATTTGTCCTGTTTCTCCATAGCTGATATTTTGATCTGAAATGCTGGATACCGAGAAGAATATAAAAGTCACAATCTGCAGTTTGCTCATATAAGCTACAGTAGGATAATTAGGGGTGTACTGAGTATTACGACACCCCCAAGAACGAGACCACGCTCCATGTTGAGGGTCAAAAAGTGAACTCTCTTTTATTGAAACAACACACATTTTTAAACCCTTCACATACACAATAGGGGCAGTGACAACCTTTGGTCAACCCCTGATTACCTCTGGCCCATCAGACAGAGTTAAGGCGTCTCTCTGTCTGTTAGGACCTTATTGTTCCTGGCTGCTATCACTTATGCCCTTCTCATATTGCAATATGTATGTTGCAATGGGTACAACATGACTACCCCATACTATTATATACATCCATATATATTATTCCATGGACGGAGGCAAAACAGACGAACCAGCAATATCAGTCCATATAGATGGATCTGTCACACTGAGCCCCAAATCAGGGTCGTGACAAATGTGTTTAAGGTTGTCATGTAATGAATTACAAGTTCACCCTGTGATGGGATTAACTCCCACACCTCACAGTTTGGCCAGTGACGCTGATTGAGTAAACTGGTTAAGAGCAGTTTAATTAGACCCCCTCCCCTGGGTCGTGACACATTCACATAATTATTCATGATTGTTCTTAAAAGTTCTTTGCAATGCTATATAAAGGGGACGTGCGGAGCCCAGCTACGTCCATGCGTTGTTCCTAGCACCAAATATGCTATCAAAGGTTGAAAAATTAGCTATGGTTGTTAAGAAATATGAAATATTAAAAATAAACTATTACTATAAACCACTTGAAATAATAACTTCCATTTAATTATTTAATAAAAGAAAAACACTGGAACATTTAAAGTATAACAATATTATCTAGAGTTTTAAATTCTCTATATCTTATTCATGATGAACACTATGTAACACATTACTTCCTATTAACACACGGAAAGCTGTGACATACTTTGTGGTAGCAAATTTCAAATGCATTTCACAACTTGGACATAATGGAACTCATCTGTTTCATTGAATTGTTCAGCAGGAATACGTCTTGTGATCTGTCAGATATATCAATTGCAAGCAACATTCACAAAGTTTAGCCTGAGGCTGTTCAGTGTTATGTATGCTAAAATGAATTCAAATAATAATGTTTTTTTTAGTGTGACAGAAACTAAGTATAGGAAACAGTATTATAATAATGAAATACCAAATCAGTTTTTATACCGGCCGTGCCCTCCTTAATGACTTTGCAGTATCCATTAACAAAGATGTTACTCTCTCTCCAAACCTCCTTCACTGCTACATTCAAGATTTCTATTCCTGTAGACAACATAACAATCATCCTCACATTCCATTACTAATGAAAATCATGATGTGCCCACATTTGCAATATTTCCAAACTATGCCCTTTCTCACACAAGACAATATAAGCTTCCTAATCCATACATTTATCAGGTCCCAGCTTGATTAATACAACATTTTCCTATCTGGACTAATCCACCTATCCCTACTGCAATTTATCCTGCATGCTTCTTTAGACGGATCCACTTCATTTGCTGCTTCTCTCTACCAATCCTTCCACTTGATTCCAATATAATCAAGAATGGATTTCAAAACCATAAGCCTATCTCTAAAAGCTTTTGAGAACATGGCTTCTCCCTACCATCACCCACCTCTTTGCTCACTAATTTTGTTCATTTTTTACAGTGTATAATTTATTATTCAGTTTTGTTTTAGTGACTTCAGAATTTGCTTTTCCTTCCAACAGTATTAAACATATACAGAGTGGGATTGGAGAAAACTACAAGATATCATCCCTATTGAGACTGTGCATTGCCATTTGACAACAAGCCCCAGTAGGATAAGCTGTAGAAATAGGACCATTGCTGATAGTGCTCTGAACTTATTATTAAATTAATAAAGGTTGCTTAGTTATTGTAAGCTGAAAACATTTGCTCATTATGAACAATATATCACAGTACAACCAGGGCCAGATTTACTTTTGGGGCTCCCCTAGACATTTAGACCTATGAAATATTAAAGTTTGTAAGTGCCACAAAATGTGCATATATAAATGACAGTGTTTGTGTCTATATAATTAGGTGGCACGACTTTTGCGCAATTCCAACATGCGCGATGACTAAAGAGCGACAAAACAAGCGCTTACACACTGAATCACGCCTGATGCCAGCACGCACACAACAAATGCGTGCATGCCGCCGATATCTGTGCACGCCTGCCACTCTCATGTTACTTATATTAGTATGCAGACATTAATGTTTCAGTCCCCATTGCAAGTCTCTTTTCAATGATGCTTGTGCATGGAGATATGTATATTAAGGGAAATGAATATAAACTGTATGTACAGGGACCCACTGACACACAGGGACCCACTGTCACACAGGGCACTCCTCACTCACCTGCCTGGTACACCATGGCGCATCCGCCCGAGAGGCAGCCCAGGGTTCCTGCAGAGACTGAGGTGCCAGAGGCGGCGCAGCTTCTTCGGGACCAGGAGCACCTTATCCACTACATTTGGGCGGTGCAATGAGAGGGAGTGTGCCCAAGGCACAGAGACCAAACAAGAAGATGAGTAAGGTGGAGACCCAGCGGTCAACTGTGGAGCATATTCAGGCACTGCAAGCCATGCTCATGGACAGGCAGTCAGGGAGCCAGGGAGGCTCTGATGGGCTCTCACCATGTTAGTGTAATGGTTAGGCTAGGGGGTGTAAGGGTTAGGCTAGGGGGTGTAAGGGTTAGGGTAGGGGTTTAAGGGTTAGGCCTAGGGTAGGGGTGTAAGGGTTAGCATTGGAGTATTCAGGATGTTTTTTACATTCATTAAAACAAGAACTTTGTTCCATGCAGTGGCAGACGTCATTCAGGAGTCCCTGTCCCGGCCAGAAGACGCACCCGCAAGAGAGACATAGAAGTGCAACAGATGGCCTGGCTGAGGGGGCCTAGGGAGGGGGGCAGGAGGGGTAGTTGTCAGGAGGGGCAGAGGTGTGAGGTACCCCAGAGACTGGAGACACCAAAGGAGGGTGCATCGGCATTACTTCCGCCCCTGGAACCATGTCTCTCTAATCCTGTTTGGTCAGTTTATACTTTGCATTTCTGCTTTTTAATCCCTTTTCTTGTATAACAGAGTATGCCCTGTCACCAGCTTGGCGCCTTTCCACTCTTAGCTCTCATGACCTGCCCATGGTGTCCTCTATTACCGTGTGTTAGTGAGCGATGGGTGACAGGTCCATGTGCCTCTGCGTTATGAGGCTGCTTTAGTCCTGCACTTCCCGGTTCCTCCTGTAAATAGATAGCGCTGGCGCCCTTACGTCGGCGCTCATTTCTGCTGAACACAACAATAGCGCTCTGTTATCAACGCGCTACTGACGCCGCTGATTTGGCTGCTCTCATTTGGCAGTCGCCCAAAAGTCGGCATGCCATATAATTAAAAATGTCACTGCCCAGAGTTCCCAGAGTGTAGTGAAAATGTATTTCCTGAGACTATGGTTCAAAAACTGTTTTTTTATAGATAAATGAAGTTCTGTAGTTCTGGAATTATCACTGGCCTATAGGAGAGCTAAAGTGTTTACTATATTTCTATGAAACCTAAAGGGTTATGTACTGGTAATCACAATTTGGACCATGACAAAAATAATAGTGAAATTAAACAGGAATCATCTTTATAATGTAAAGTAGGTAGTTAGATAGTATTATCATTATAATTGCAAAATACAGTCTCTGCATATTAAGTGTTAATGATAACAAGAATAAGCCAAACATAACACATAAATTTGAAAACTTACAGCAAAGAAATCATTATAAATATATATTATTTGCAGTATCACTGAACATTTCCCTATTTACTGTTTAATTCTATTATCTGCAAAAAAGTGTGTGCCATTATGGTCAATAACATAATTTCTATGCTGTTTGTATTGGTAGAGACGTGGGTAAGGAACAAACAATGTGACTGCCTTACTGGGTGGCACTATCTTCTCCATAGAACATTATGTGGAATTGTGAGAGTTGTATTTCTTTTGTCAGGAATTGATATTACTGATATTAACACAAAACTACATTTATTATTCCTGCCCCCTAATACATGGGACTTCCTGTAACAGCACTGTGTAAATCCCAATGTCCTTTTTTTAACTACGTTTTAACACCTTTTCCAGTGGATAAAAAATATGGCATCCGTTGCAGGCAAGCGCCCTTCAGCATATAAAAGAATAAGAAAAATGTGTTTCTGGTGCACTCTATGGTCTGTGTCAATTGTTATATCCGATTTAAAACGTAACTTTTATTATTATATTAATAAAATATTGGTGACAATGGTCACTTAAAATGTACAAAGTAATTTATTGTAAGAACCATTGTCACCAATATTTTAATAGTATAATAATAAAAGTTAAGTTTTAAATTTCAATCAATTATGGGTACTTGTGTTACAATCAGTGGGTATAACAATTGACACAGACTATAGAGTGCACATGAAGCACTCATTTTCTCTTTTCTCCAGTTGTTCTTGTATATTCTATAACAGTTCAGGTAGCATCAGCACATCCATACTGAAAGTATTTATAAGGTTTTTACATAATATAGCTAGTGGGGATTTCGTCTCTACAACTTAACTCATGCTTAATAATCGTAACGGCAATACAGTACACACTTTTTGTGACGTGTTCAAGCAGAAAAGTGCATCATGGACTATTAAACGTTAGAATTTTTAGAAGAGAACCAGGGAAGTATTATGTCTGCTGTCAGATATCATGTCAGTTGGATTAACAAACTCCCTTCATTAATTGGAACAAATCTGAGATTTCCCAACATGTTTCTATTATCTGTAATGTCTATCAGCCTCCCACTGAGAATGACATATGCACCTTATCCCCTCTCAATGTTGTAAATTTTAAGTTTATATGGTCATTACCACCATTCATGTTTTTCATTGAAATAACAGTGATATCTTTATTCTTTGATTATTTGATTCTGTTACATCAGTTTACAGCACCATAATATTACATGACACATTGGAACAAAATTATATTTCAGTGATGTTACTGCTGTTTTACACTAACCTAATCACTTGCTACATCTATTAGGCAGTGATTTAACAGGAAAAGGTTAATACAGCAATTACTGTGCAAAATAATGTTGACCTTAATGACCAGATAAGTAAATCAGGGAATTGTATAGTCAGATAAAATAATGAGAGTGATTTAAACTGTATTACAGATAATATATTAGTTGGCTATGTTTAAATCATTGAATTTCAATAGATTTCTTTTTTCTATTGACTAAATTAGAGTTGTTGTATTTTAGCAAACCTCAGTGAATCAAGATAATAAATAACAAGTAGAAATTCTTCAGCACATTCAATGATAAGCTGAAATGCCATACTCAAAAAACATGGGGGGAAACCGCAATTAGTCTGGCTACTCCATAACAGTGAATTAAAGGTAAAAAATGAAAATATATTTTATTTATAGATATTGAAAATAGCGCCAATGTTAAAACCAATAGAAATAATCTTTGATCATCAAACGGATATCTCCTATCTGAAAGGCTTAACAAGGGATAAACCCCAAAACTAGCTGTAACCCTTGAATAATATGTATAAAAATAAAATCACTACTTAAGGAGCTAAAAACAGCCTAAATACTATTGTGCACATTAACAATCTAACTTGCGGACCTCGCGATGCGCACCTTTGGCAGGGAGCCCATAAGTGAGGTTGCAAGCTAATTTCCTATTCAACTGGCATCGTTTGGCAACCTCCCAACGGCTTCTGAGTTACGGGCTTGAAAAAAAAGTTGGCGGTTTCGAAGGCCGCCAAAAGACTCCAATTGAATAGAAAATTAGTCACCTTCC
The DNA here is from genome assembly GCA_027410445.1 of Discoglossus pictus. Lineage (NCBI taxonomy): Eukaryota > Metazoa > Chordata > Amphibia > Anura > Alytidae > Discoglossus > Discoglossus pictus. The sequence continues at coordinate 69,830,727 of CM050173.1, forward strand.
CCTGCTCCCGTTGCGGCCCTCGCCTGTCCCCCTGGGCCAGTTGCGGGCTTCGCGATGAGCGCCTTTGGAGCTCATTGCAAGCCTTTCCCCCCTCCACCTTGCATACCTCGCGATTAACACCTTCGGCGCTCATCACAATCCTCGCAATGAGCGGCTTTGCACGCTCATTATAGGCCTGGGCAAACCCGCAACTTTGGGCCTCGCGATGAGCGCCTTTGGCGCTCATTGCGCATGTGCTTCATACCATCCAAATAAGGAGTGCCACTCATTAACTGACAATTTTCTAGTTATATTCACTGTTGGGACTGGGGCAGACACTTCTGCAGGTGCTCTGCCAGTGACACTAGACCCCATGCAATCCACCTGGGTGGAGGCACTCGCTAGCTGACAATTTCTGTTGGCAATGGGGACTGGGACAGTCACATCTGAGGCATCTTAGCCACTGACACTGAGCCCCATGCCATCCTCTTGGCTGTGGGCACTCACCAGCTGAAACACTTCTCAGTTCCATTCACCTTACATTCTTTTATCTTCAGACCAATAGCCTCATACACCACCACCTTCTTTTCTGCCTGTCCTCCAACCTACCCTGTGCAAACCCATGCACCTATTATTTGTGTTACTATATATTGCATGTTTTTGCATTATCAGCTCTACCCTACTGACAATGTCCAACAAAGGCTGAAACTTATGCCTGGGGTTTGCTGATTCTCCTGTTCATGGTAGAATTGCCTGGTCTTTCAGATATGGATCATTCTAATGAGTGCAACCAGACATATACTACAGGGTATTTCTCCCTGTGAAGGGCACACATGAGCTAAAAGGGGCTGCTCTCAGAGTGCATTATCAGGTCCATAGAACCAACCTACTTAGCACCTTTATTGTTTTCTGTTGTCTCTGCCCTACCACCTCCATCTTTCACTGCTGCAACACCCACAGACTTAATCAATAATTAAACTTCCTCTTTTCAATTACCTGTCAATCCCTTGTTCCTCCCTTTCAATTATTTCAACTTTTGTAGCATTAATCCTTTGGTCTGTAAGCTTGAGAGTTCTCAGTCTTTCAAAGCACTTTGTATAAAAGTGTCATGTGCATTATTGTTAGCTCAAAGGCAGGTTTTTCAATTCTTTTTGTATCAATCTGGCAACGTGTATCGTCCTACCCCAGTTTTACTGTATACAAGATCTACGTAATGTGCTATGTGCTATATAAATAAGAGAGAATGCTAAATAGTATAGCCATATGAAGGACTTGACTTAAAAATGTGCAAAATGTTTTTATTTTAAAAATAATGAAATATAGCTGTTCAGCTTTAACTGTTGTATGCAGTTTCATCCAAGTTATGTTTTTGTTCTTACTAAGATTACACATCTGGGACGATTGGGAGAAACCCTGGATTCAGATAAGAGCTCTATTCAGTTGTGGTGAAAGTCTGCTAATGAATAGACACTTGGTTATTGTCATGACTCCACAGGGCGCATGGACTTTTGGAGCTTGCATTCTTGACTTCGATGGACAGTAGCCATATGGCTACCTGATACAAGGGCTAGTACAAGGACCATAAGAGTATTTGAAAAGACTGCACTTGCTGGCTTATGTTGCTATGTGATATTTTCCACAGCATCCTGATTATCCGCCCTATTAAATTCCAGCCTTGTAGATACAAGGTTTGTACTTAAGCCCTATGTGATTCAAGTTTTGAAAAGTTACAATTCTATTAAATTAGCCCTGCTACGAGCAACGTGTGAGCTACGCAGCAGGACCATCCATATCAAACACTGAGCAACAGGGCAGGAGAAGTGACAGCCTGCGAGATGATCTTGCAGGCTTCACATCTCATCACTTGCCGCCAGGGGATCCTGAACGGGACCTCCGCGTCAGTTCTACATATAAGCCCATCCTTGGGGGGTACTCAAAGTAATCCCCCGGCACCTAAAATAAACCCCCCTTTATGCTGGAGGTCCCCATCGGGAAGTGACCCCACATTAATCTCTTGCTGCAGGGGTCCTTGCAGCGGGGGTCCTCTGATGGGCATAGATCAGGGCCCCGCTGCATTTAAAACATTCGAAAATCCCTGCCGCAGCTCCTTAAAGGGGCTGCGGCACACCATTAGCCAATCCTGGCCGAGGGGCTACTGTAAGTACCCCTGTGGTACCTTACATTAACCCCCCTCTGTGCTGGGAGTCCCCACCAAAGTGTCCCCGTATTAACCCTTGCAGCGGTGATTGATCGTGACCCCGCTGCATTTAAAAATATTAACCCCTGCCAATGGAGGTACTATAATTAACCCCCGGGCAGTTAAAATTAATCCCATCACTCATTGGGCTCTATGCAGATAGGGTTAATAATAGGGTTCTCATTGTCCTATGAGGGTCTTCATAGACCCTTCTGGGACTGATTGGGTTAAATGGAGGCTTACTGTATAGACCCCCATAATTGATGTGGTTAGATGGATGCTTATGGGGGTCTGTATAGACCCCCATAAGTGATGGGATTAAATAGGACTAGGTGGGGTTAAATAGGCCCAGTTAGGGTTATTAGGTTCAGATAGGTTTAAATAGGCCCAGTTAGGGTTAGATTAGCCCAGTTAGGGTTAGATAGGTCCAGTAAGGTTTATTAGGTCCGGAATTTTATTTTTTTCAAATGCAGCGGTGGCCTGATCGATTGGGGACCCCGATGCAAGGTTTTAATGTGGGGTGGGGGGCTGCTGGGGTCCCTATGGAACCCTGCAGCAAGGGGTTAATGTGTGGGTGTTGCAGGGGTCCCGATGGGGACCTCCAGCATTGAGGGGGTTAATGTTAGGTGCCACGAGGGCACTTGCAGTACCCCAGTGCCGGGATTGGTTGATAGTGTGCCGCAGGCCCTTTATGGGGCTGCAGCGGATAATTTTAATTTTTTAAATGCAGCGGGGGCCTGATCAATGCCGATCGGGGACCGCCGCTGCAAGGGGTTAATATGGGGAGGCTGCAGGGGTCACGATAGGGACCCTTGCAGCATGGGGATGTGTTTAGGGAGTAGGGGGGAGCATCAGATGGTGCTGTTGGGCTGCTCGAATGCAGTACGTATAGGCTTTAGGATCCCTTGCGGGTACTTTTTTGGTGGTGCGAGGTTCCCCCCATAGATTTATATGTGTTTTTTAATCCATAGCTTTCTATTTTGCGAGGGCCGAGGGAACTACGAGGGCTAATTTAATGAGGCTGTATGCCGGTTAGAATCTTGATTATCACTAAAATATTTGAATGTGAGGGGACCCTTGTGATTCTCCACCTGTTGAAAGAAACAAGGGGTTATATTTTCTTGGAAAGGAAGACACTTTTTTTATGGTAGAATTTATATTGCCTATTTTGGTAACAAGACATGAGGATTATTTATGTAATGGATAAATATATGAGAAAATCACCTAATGTTGGACATATGGCAAGATCTAGAAATAATAGATGTGACAGAAGAAGAAACCTTCAAAAAGATAATAGAGAAATTAAAGAACAGAGAGAGAAAAAAAAAAAAGCAAATACTTTTTAATGTGTTTTAACCACCTTAATAAAGATGGTATAACATTTTCATTCCTTTACCCAGCAAAGATACGATTACAAACTTCTAGGGCCCTCATTCAATTGCAACTTGGCCAATTGAATAGGGGTCTAAATAAGCACATAACATATTTTTTTTAAAGAAGTTTTTAGTTAGTAAATATCTATCCAAAAGCAAGATTTTCACTAACTAAAAACTTATTTAAAAAAAATATGCTATGTGCTTATTTAGAGCCCTATTCAATTAGCAAAATTGCAATTGAATGAGGGCCTAGGTATACAGTTTTTTTTTAGAGTTGAGGAGGCACTTAGGTTCCTCAAAGAAGAAAGAGACTGATCTAAATAAATCTGTAAAAACTAAAATGTATTTTTTAACCTATGTTCTTTGCCCTGGAGAATTTTGGGAGAATATAGCTGGTGAGAGAGGAGGGAGAGGGGAAGAGGAGAGATATATGTGTATATGTGTATATATATATATATATATATATATATATATATATATATATATATATATATATATATAAATATTAACGAACATACAAAGTTAGCTAGAGACTGGGTGCAATAAGTATTATTTACCAAATATGAGAAAAACAAACGAGGAGTATCCATCCTTTTTTAAAAAAAAATGTAAATTATAAATATAAAACTGTTTATCTTGATAAAGAAGGGTGCTATATTATAAAACGAAAATGGATTGAAAAATAACTATTTTTACTATGCAGTCTATATGCTCCAAATAAAGAACAACTTATTTTTTTCCAAGAATTAATAGCGAAAATCTCCTCTATAAATAATGATTCAATCATCATGGGTGGAGATTTTAGTATTTCTCTGTTTGGAGATTTAGACAGAACTAAGACATCTAAAGGCATCTGTAAGAAAAAGAAAAGGACTACTCGCAATAAAAGGGAAAACTATATTAATAAAAAAAATACTAATCTATTTAAATTTGATTAATATTTGCCACATTTTTAATCCACAAAAAAGAGAATTCACTTGTCACTCAAAAACACACCAATCCTTATCACAGATAGATTATATCTTAATCTCACCTAAATTCGTAGAAAAGATCGGTAACCCACAAATAGAAAATTTAGTTTTTTCGGGTTATGACCCTCCTAAAGATTATATATATACATTGTTCACGAAAAAATAAATGGGATGCATTTACAATCACAATAAGGCGCATATTAATATTACAATTTTGGCCAACTGCTAAAGTAGTACTTAGAAGAAATTATGGGCCTCATTCAATTCGGAGGCCACAAGTTCCGGGATCTAGGCCGCATGTCTGCGGGCCTGCTGCGGGCCCTGCAGCGGGCTTGAGTTACGGTGCTATTCAGCTGAACAAGTCCGAAAGCCGAAACCATAAACCATGCACTCTTACGTAGCATTTCAGGGCGGGAACATGATACATTAAGCAAGGCCTTAACTCCCGATTTTGAAACAGCCAATAGAAAATGAGATTGCAATCATAACGTCAGTCTAAGATGGAGGTTACATGTCAATCAATTAGGTTCCGGGGTCTGATATGCGATCAGACTAGCAAACCTTCATAATACTAAATAATAAAAATTAACGCTGATACTGTTCTAGTCCATGTGGGTGGCCCAATATGTATTAACTCACTGATTCCTGAGATCGATCAAACCCTGAAATGAAACATAAAATAAAAATATTTTTTATTGCCAATTTGCGAGCTTGGGACTGTTGTGCAATTAATTATGATTTCTTATAGTATTGATTTTTAATTTGCTTCTACAGTGCTACGGATCTGTCTTTATCCCCTTTGTGGGTACTCTCTAGTACTCATAGGATGATCATCTACATTTGCCGTTTACGGGTGTGAACACATTTGCGGGCTTGGGGAAGAATCGGAGCAATTGAATAGCGATTTGCGATGTTTGCGATCGTAACTCTTGCGGCCGTGAAAGATCAAAGGCTTGGATAGGCTGTAACTTGCAATGCTAACCATCGCAAGTAATTGGAGGCTGGAGCCCGTAACCTGGTCGGAGCTCTCAAAAAGATGCCAATTGAATAGCAAAAAAACTTACGGGCTCCCTTACGGACTCCCGTATCCCCAGAGGGCTCAATTGAATGAGGCACATTATTAGCTATTACTATAAGCACAAAAAACAATGGGCTAAAAATAATGCAAGTTCTTAATCAAAAATGTACTCAGTCCTATATTTTTTATAGAGATTATGCCAATTTACAAAATTATAATACATTTAAAATGGCAAAAGAGGAGATAGATAATTATTTGATGGCAAAGGCACATAAGTCTGAGTTTTATACACACAGCAATAAAAAAAAAGGAAATAAAATATCTAAAATGCTTGCTAATCTTTTGAAAAAAGAAAAAGGCCATAACTATATTATTATTATTATTATTGTTTATTTGTTACCCGCCAACATATTCCGTTGCACTATACATAAGTTAAATTACAGGCAATGACAAGTTCAAGATTCACACATTGCAATGAATGGAGGGCCCTGTTTTGGAATCCGGTGTCCATATTGCTTTCCCAAAGCACCTTGCAGGATTGAAACTCGCAGACTTACAATCTAAACTATATATCTAATATACAAGAAAGAGGATGAACAAACATAAGAAATAAAAGAGATTTTTTTTTACTATTTCTCTAAAATCTATGCCAAAGTGAAAATAGATTATGAGAAGAGGGAAAGATTCTAGAGGGAAATAGAAATGCCAATGATAACCCAGGCACAACTGGAAAACTTAAATAAACCAATCACAATAAATGAGATCTCTTAAGAAAGGAAAAACTCCTGGTCCGGTAATAATGTCAGAACAGAACAAGGAAGAATTGAAGAGTTCTAGACCAATATCATCACTACATTCAGATTACAAGATCTTTAATAAAATATTAGCAAATCACTTACAACATTGTAATTAATGATTTAGTGGGAGAAGACCAAACAGGGTTTATACAGGGTAGATCAGTGACCACAAACATCAGAAAAGTTATGTGAATAATTCAGGAATATCAATTAAACCCAAATATTAAAAAATGACCAGCCTTAATACTGAGCTTACATGCTAAAAAAACATTTGATTGTGTAGAATGGGATCATTTATTGACATCATTAACAAAGACAGGATTTGAGGGTAATTTTAGGCAAATAATGAAAACAATGTATTCTCCCACTGCATCATTACTTATTAACAGTTCCAGATCTAAAGAATTTGTGTTGCAAGGGGCATGAGACAGGGCTTTCCCCATTGCTGTTTAATATTGCAATAGAACCACTGGCAAATAAATCAGGGAAAACCTTACAAGGTATTCCAGTTGAACATAGCTGATTAAAGTTAGCTTTATATGCAGATAATCTTTTACTGTTCATTGATAAGCCACTTGACAACATACCAAAAATAATGAGTACTTTAAAAGAATACTCCTCTTTTTAGGATATAGTATTAATACAACAAAATCTGAGGTATTATGGCTAAGTCAAGGAAAGATTAAAATTTGCATTTAAAATTCAAACACATTTTATGAGATATCTCGGCATACAATTGGCTCGGATGACATTGTGGAATAATCTCCCTTTATCACTTCACGGAAGAATTAGTGTAATTAAAATGGTAATGTATCCCAGAAATATATATCAAGATTATTATCTTTCCAAAAATCTCTGGAGAATAGGCAAAATTAAGGAAAAGACATGTAACAAATGCAAAATGCAAGATCCAAACTATATGCATCTATTCTGCCAATGCAACAAACTATACAGATTCTGGAGAAAATTTCAAATTTGGCAGAAAAATGAATTAGACATTCCTATGAATGCCCAAATAGTCTTTTTTGAAGGTATTATTTAATGTAAATATATGTAAAGAATGAAGATTTGTAGAATCCCTTCTATTCTTAGCCAACAAAAATATAATGCACTACAGGATAAAAAGAAAATCTCCACTTATTTTAGAATTATATCAAATGATTTTGAAACAGATGATTTTTGACCAATATAATAGAATTAGTAATTTTGAAAAAAGAAAAGAAGAATTCAAACTAATAATTATTTTGAGAAAATAATTAAGGTAGAAAACAATGATAATCCATGCTTGAATCCAAGATTAATAATGTTGAACACCTTAGATATGAGTCAAAAGAAATATTGGAGATTGCGGTTAAAACTAAGCCATACCCCCAACACTGGCCACGGCCCCCTCTTTTTTTTTCTCTCTTTCTTTCTCTTCTCCCTACACCTCTTTTCTCTCACTCCTCTTCAACATGTCGTACTGTGGTAATAATTATGCTGTGAAACTAAATACATATATATATATTGTTTTTACTGTTGATAAATGTTTTTTTTCAGGTGGAAGACAAGTAATGAATTGTCAACTTTGTATAATATCAATAATATAACTTCCTGTACTTGATGTTTATATTACTACTAGCGACTTGCCTGTCAAAAATGACGGTACAATAAAATTGTAAGGCAGGTAATGCTGTTTGCCACAGACAGTGTGGGCCTCATTCTATTATCGGCCGTAGGAGATGCGGGGCCACAAGGACCGTCTGCAAGCTATTCTGCTATTCTTTTCCCCTCCGGCCGGGGATTACGGCAGGCTTGCGGCCGGCACCTTGCTATCCCTTGCGGCCGCTCTTGCCGGAGGAAAGCCTTTGATCTAAAACGGCCGCAAGAGTTTCGTCCGCAAGAAAATCCTGTTTGCTATTCAATTGCTCCGGGAACCCTCTCTGCAAGGCTAAAACCGAGCCGCAGCTTACTTGCAGCAAAAAGGTCCGACTAGCACCAATTAAGCACATTATAAAGCCTAAATAAAGCCATCCTGCACTCTGAGGAGACTATAAAGTGATTGTAGGTGTTAGCAAAAATAGCACAACATTCCCCTACACTCAAATCCGTAAAAAATATATTTTTTAATTTATGTCACATATCCATGTAAAAAGTCCCGAGGGCTTGGAGCACATCAGACCCGCCCACGCTGCGGCCGAAAAATAAACAGTTAATGTAAACTCGGATTTGGGCTGATGTGCAAACTTGAGAGGGGGTTGATATTACTCCTCATGTCCCCCAATATGTTCCCTAGCATTTACAGAGCTGTACAGTGCCGTCTTGAATTTATTTTTGCATTTAAAGTTTTCTGAGCTTACGGCCGGTTGCAAGATATACGGCCGGCCGTAAGGGGAGATCCTTGTGGGGCCGTATAATTGAATTCCAAGATAACGGAACCCCCGCAAGGAATCGCAGCCTTGCGGCCATTTTACGGGCCGATAATAGAATGAGGCCCTAAGTGTTTTGTTGGTCTGAGATCCTTCGGCGCTCATTGCGAGCCTCTTGGTGTATTTTTTGTTATTAGAGGCATTTTACTGTCATTGTAAGGTCCGCAGTGGTCTTCTTTTTACGCATATTGCAAGCCTGTCCCCTGGTTTAGTTTGTGTCCTAAGAACACCCATGGCTCTCCTTGTGAGGCGTGCGGTGAAGGGCTTTGGCATTTATTGCGATAGTGTTGTTTTTTCTTTTTGTTGTATATGTATTTTTTCATAATAATTAATTAATTAAATCATTAATTAATATACTTTAACTATTTGTAATTATTATATGAAGCAAGCATTGTGCTGAAGAGCTGACAATCTGTTATGATGTTCCTGCAGCATCCAATGTAGATTTGCTGTGTTGTTGAGCTGAGGTGTCAGCAATGTGTGCAGTGTGTAGTGTAAATAGGCTGCGTGCGCAAGTGGAAACCATTTTTGTAGCTGTGTACTTCCGCATTCTGTAAGTTAGTGTTGTAAAATGGCGGCAAATGTGTATGTGGTACGCGGGTGTGGATAATTTAGCATCCTTGTTAATAGTGTATCTTGTACCTCATACAGCTTTTTGTAAAAGTCGTATGTGCTTGGTGGTGTTTTGCGTCTTTAGGGGTCGTGTAGCCTCGTTTTCGTTTCATCCCCTTGCTGTGGGGAAGATTTTTATGTTATTTTTGTGTGTATTAAGTCTTTTTTTACTGTTTTCCGCTGTGCGCGGTTCGGCCGTTAAGGTCGTATTTTTGCGAGTTTGTAATGGGGTTATTTCCAAGTACTGCGGCTCATATTTTTGTAGTGTAAGTCCGTAAAAAAAAAATCTAAGTCCCGCAACTCGTATTTTTTTGTGTAAGTCCGTATTTAGTCATTGCATGTTAGAGTTTTTTTTTCAAATTCCCGCTTCTGTGGCTGTTTGTAACCGCTTGTGAGGCGCCTTAGAACCTCCACCTCCGTAAACGCGGCCCCTCGCCTCGAGAGGGTCCACATTTGCGGCCTGCAATGCCTTTGGCAAAATTGCAGCCAGCGTTGGAGCTTCCACCTTCCGCAAATGCGGCCCCTCACTTTGCGAGGGTCCGCATTTGCGGACCTGAACTGCGGCCCTCGCACAGCTCAGAATGCGTGACTACATTTCGTAGTTTGACAACTATTTTACTGTATGTGATGATGGATTATGTTTTGTCATTGTTGTAAAATTATTTAAAATCAAATAAAGATTTAATTAAAAAATATAGATTTTGGGGTTAGTGCTACTTTAAGAGCCCCATTCAATCTAACAGTGAGCCCAAATTGCTAAAATTGATATGGAAGCCAAAATCAGACTCTAAAAGTGGATACACCCATGAGATGCTCCAACCACTCTAGCAAACTCCCCTCCGACTCAATAAAAGTATCACTATCAGAGGGGCAGATAGACGTAACCTCCAAGTTTCCCTGATCTCACCAGGCCTTAAAATACTTTATAACCCTACAATTCAGAATTAATGTTGCTATATTATCTGGGAACAATATATAATTCTCAAAACTGAATATACTTTTTTAGGTTATAATGAACTTGAGTTTTGATGTTTAGCTTAGCTTTTTCAACAATTAAAGTGCAAAGAAATGGGTCAGAGAGCAAGAAGGTAGATAAGTCAAACAGAAAGTAAAGTCAGAGAAGTATCACAGAGAAGCAGAGCTCTGCAAATGAAATGAGAACTTATGTGCTATAGCTAAAAGTCAAAATAAGTACAGTAATTGGCACCCAAGCTAATGTCACGTGAGCAATAGCATAAGTGTGCATCGATAATGATAGCTTTGGACACAACCATTTGGACTCGCCCAAACAACTCAACTTCCAACTTAGAATGCAGCAATGAATACACCCAATGGTGCAGTAGGAAGGAAGATAGGGTAAGATATGCTGATTATGTATAAGTAACTGTTTCTAGCAATATGCAGTTTTATTTCTGTGACCATAGCAAAGTTAGTAGGTAACAAATCTATATCTTTTTCCTATCTATAATTTCTAATAGTCACTTCATCCATTAGAAAATTACATATTGCTGTAAATACTGCAAATAATTTGAAATAACTTATACACATTGCATTCAAGATATATCTACTACTTTACATTATATACAGACTCTAAATAATTTCCTGCTTAAAAATTCCATTGAGGTACTCTCATGCATTATTTTGTGTTATTATTCAGCTTTCTATAGCTTAGGTTTTGACTCCTGTGATTAACTAAGGGGCGATTCCACTGTAACTGTCTGTCATTGATAAACAATGTGATCTGCTGTTAATTTTTATCAGTGTCAAACCAGGAAGACAATGACCTTGAGACTCTTAAGGATTGATTTGTTAAACACATGCACAGAGTCATCCATCAATGTCCAAGAAACATGATAGAATGCAATTGTTTTTTTCTGTAATAGAGAACACAAATGTAATATCTGCTTTACTTGTGCAAATATCCAACTTTCTAAGAAAAATGTGAACAACATGAAATGATCTACATTTTGTCAAAGTAGGGATGCTTGTGTTATTACTAGTAAACATGATTAAAATACATTAATATAGATACTTGGAGCAGTTAGAATTTGTGCACCCTATAAGGCTTGAAGGGATGGGGATAGTAGTATGGAGAGGGCAATAGTATTTATTTTTAACTTGTAAACCCCATGAAAAGTTGTCAGGGCAATGGAGTATCCAAGGACCTCTCTTAGCCAAGGATTGTCCTTATATTTATTATTGTGCTAGGGATCTCAAAATGTTGGTGCATTCTCAGTAAGGAAAACTTCAGGGCAAGTGGTCTGAATGCAAGTGGAAACCTTCAAGGCTATTACATAATATGCCATGGCTCATTATAATCAATATTGCAGTGGCTCTAGTAGTGATAAGCCTTTGTTATTGGACAAACTTTAATCTCAAACATATAGGAGGAGGAAACAAACAATATTGTCTATTTTTCATAACCCTTAATGATGATATATAGTTTCTATAAAAGCTTTGTTTTTCGACATGGTATTAATATTACAATGCATATTTATAAAGTGGTATTATAAATGTGTCTTGTTTATTACATTATAGAAAATGTCATTACTTTTTTTTCTGTTGTAAACACCACAAATATATACAAACCAATTGACATTTCTTGTCTCTTCTTTGAATACTGTAGTTTGGAAAGGTTGTCAATAACAGGAGCTTTTAGGGAGATAGATTTTCTTCAAAACCTTTCACATATTATATTCAATATTGACTGTAAATGCCTCTGTACCACATGAAATCATATTTTGACATTTGAAGATATAGGCTCAGGAATAAAGATGTATTGGTCTGCACATCTCAACACAATCCAATAAGTTAAAATATTGAAAAAGTACAATAACTCCAATCAGAACAAATGTGTTCAGTAGAGACATCTCTTCTGTAAGTATCAAGCTAGAATAAAGAAACTTTTTTTGGACTGGGGATTATCAAGTTTCGCTCCTCAAAAAAAATTGTAAGTGTTTTATGTTGACTGAACATGTATTTCTTTGAGTATCTCTCCCCACATAAGTTTTTTTTTAAATCACTCTTCATCCTCACTGTTCTAGCCCCACTCATTTTTTATTTATTAAATTTCTAATAAAATAATTATGACTTCTTAGTACTGTTCTCTGGTAGAGATCAGACATCATCTTTCCAGATTAACAGTATATAAATAGTAAATTTGTGTTCACAATGAATGTCTAAAAGTACTTATTTCCTGCTCAGAATTAAGTTCCCAGTTATTGCACTCAACTCTGATTTGGCTTTGCTTTGCGAACATAGATTTTAAAGGGATTTTTTCCACATATGCAGACTCTCTGGTAGCTGAGGAGACCAATGCGGGATAGGCTGACTCAACTGCAGTGGTTGCACGGGAAGTCTTGCTCTGGTTTGGGTACAGTCCTGCGTGTTCTCTCAAAGTAGGAGATAGTCTGGTGAATGGTACTTCTTCAGGCCTTGCGGTCTAAAGCTAAAGCTGTCCATCGTTGATGGTCAATGTGGCATCAAGAGACTGTTTCAACAAGTCTTTGTACCTCTTCTTTGGTCCTCCTCTGTCACGATTACTAGTGGTGAGCTTACCATATAACACAATCTTTGGAAGCCAATCACCCTCCATCCTAGAGATGTGTCCTGCCCAGTGCAACTGTGTCTTCAACAGCTTGGTCTCAATGCTGATTACTCTTGCCTGTTCTAGGATTCAGTGTTGGGGAAGTGGTCATTTCAGTGGATGTTGAGGATGATGCGGAGGCAGTGTTGATGAAAGTGCTCAAGAAGTTGTAGGTGATAAGTAACCCATGACTCAAAGCCGTGCAGTAGGGTGGTAAACAGCTCTGTGCATATTGACCTTGGTGCACTTATTCAGATTCTTGTTGTTCTAAACCCTTTTATATAACCTGCCAAATGCACCATTTGCCTTTGCCAGTCTGTTGTCAATTTCCTTGTCAATCTTAGCGTCCAAGAAGATGATGCAACCCAGGTAGGTGAACTGGTGGACTATTTTCAGCTTGGACTCGCCAGTAGTAATGTGAGGTGGACAGTTATCTTCCTGAGGTGTGGGCTGGTGGAGAACTTCTGCGTTCTTCAAACTGTCTTCGAGATCGACAAGCTCGGCAGCCTCAGCGAAGCAAGATGTCAATCAGTGCTGAGCTGTTGCAGTATGGGAAAACAATGGCAGCGTCATCGGCGAAGAGTAGATCTAAAATGAGTTGTTCCATTGTCTTGGTGTGGGCCTTTAGTTGCCTCAGGTTAAAAAGACTGCCATTGGTGCGGTATCGAATTTAGAACTCATGTAAACTGGGTGGGAACATGCCAATGAGCCCACAATGCATTTTTCCATTTAATCCAAAACCATTTTATACATAGCTCCTTTTAGGCATATGCACACTGTAATGCATAGTTTTAAAGTGTCAAGGTTTTTACCTATTAAATAAATAAATGAGTATACTCCTTATATACATATACCATTTTAATTATATATATCTGATTAAATATATCCTCTTAATATTTTAATTAATACACATATAGAAATTCCTTAAACATAACTGTGTTTGATATCATCGGATAGGAAATAACTTAAACTTTTCATATCTATGTGTTATGTTATACCTGTATTGCACATCATCCTTTTATTTTGAGTTTTTAAATTTATACACATATTCCATTTTTCACAGAGTTTCACTAAATGTCTACATTGTAACGAGAATGTAAACAGTGAAACTACCAAAAGGCTAGTCATTAGTATTCATACAAGATTATTTTGATCCTCAAATGCCTTGAAATAAGTAACACCTCAACTGGAGACGAGAATTCACCTTGTACTGACAAAATTTGTTTGACTGTGCCTTTGATATTCATGTATCCCCACTTAACACAATAGTGAAAGAAATAATTCCAGGATGTGATAAACGTGAAATCTAGATAAGAATGGCTATTTAAAATAGGCCTAGGCCCAAGACAGAAGAAAAAAGGAAGGAAGAAAAAAAGGGAGAGAAACGAGGAAAAACAAGGAGGAGAGAGGCTGACTCACACAGATGCCAGGTATTGAGAAAGAGAGAGGGACATATTTTTGATTCCTGATATATTTCATTTTCATATAATAATCGATTTGGGATTATCCAGGCTGACTCTACGTGATATTGGGTTGATACTGGTATCTGGTAATGTATAGATTTAATTTCAAACTTCTGTGATATAATAGATAAATTGATCTTATTTATTCCACTAAATCAATTGTATCACAGAAGCCACCAATATATCTAGTGTAGGTTTTATTCAAATTGTGATATATTTTCCTTTGTTCCAATAGTATTTTTGTTATTCAATATATGGTTATTATTATAGCATCACCCCATTATTAGTTATATCGGTCTACTCGTGTATATTATATACTCTGCCAACATTGTTATTGTCATTTACTTTATTAATAGGATTGATTTTCGTGTTTATTATGAACAGCTAAAATAAGAAATATTGATTAATAGTAATTTATTGTTATTTTCTATTACCCTAGAAGATTTTGTTGATAAAGAAGTTAGAAGGTTTTCCTTGTTTTATTAACATTTTTATCGTACTAATATTGCAGTAGACTTAATTGGGTTATTGACATCTGTGAATCATATAGTACTGTTTAGAACTTTTTATTTACTTTAGAATTCGATTGTCATATTGATAATAAACGCTGTTTTGTTTAAAAGTGATATTTGCCTATGAATTGACGTTATACTCGGACAATAAGTTAAATTGACTATTTCAAATATCATTTACTATAAATACCACGACAAAAGTATAGTGTAGGATGGATTAAGTTTCAATCTTAAAATGTATCTCCTTCATGTGGGGCTTCTTCCTAAATTGTGCGTTAGATTGTGTGGGAAGGCTATGTACCACAACATCATTTAGATTATAGTGGGCAAAAGAGGAGGGGGAAAGAGACACAGAGGAGTGAGAGGGAGCAATAGACACAGGGGAGGGGGGAAAGAGATACAGTGGAGGGAGGTAGGAGGTGAAAGAGATGAAGGGGAGGGAGAGTGAGGGAAAGACCCACAAAGGAGGGAGGAGAGGGGAATGAGACACGTGAGGGAATCACAGGGGATGGAGGGAGGCGATACCCAGGTGAGGGAGGAAAAGACACAGGGGAGGAGAGGGGAAGATCCACAGGGGAGGAGAGGGGGAAGAGACACAGGGAGGGGGAAGAGACACAATAAATAGTATCAAGTTATTTTTGACGGGCAAGTTACTAGTAATTCTAGATTACTATAAAATAATACAGGCATGGTACTTGAGTCTGTGGCATCCCCATTTTGGCACTTGGACCCTGGATACTAGAAGGCCCAATATTTGATCCCTAGACAATTACTCAAGCACATTGTTTTCTTAAGTTTTTATATAAATGGATTTCTGGATTGCTACCTTGTTGTGGTGTAGGGGCTTGTGCACCTCAAAGAAAGTTGTGAGCTATACCATGTAGGGTCACCCAAGATTGGCAGGTCATAGCAGTGAGGTCAGACAAATCCACTAGAGAAGGAACTGACAACCCACTCCAGTATCTTTGCCATGGATTGGCATAACCAAACACAAGAGGTGCCCGGTGTGCTGCAGTCCATATGGTCACGGAGAGTTGGACTCAAAGGAATACCTAAACACGTATAGATATATTTTATCTTACTGGATTACATACCAGTGGTAGAGCTTCCTTTGTTTGGCTGTAAAGTATGAACCTAAAAATATTTCTAGAGCAAATACAAGCAAATACAATTTAGGGAAATCTGTATAAGAATATAAGAATAGTCTATTTTGTCTATGTTATATCAGTTGCTTAGAACGTGATCATGTGGGTGTGTTATTTTATCAGAGGAAGGGGGAATAGGACAGGAGAGAATAGGAAACTTTATTAGAAAATTAAATCTAGTTGAAATTGACACCACAGCCCTTTGCCCTCACATGCCCAGAATCAGGCTTGGTTGTATAAGTAGATGAAAGCAGTGCACTCAGAAATGTAAAGGTTTCTTTCACCCATACAGCTTCCACAAGAATATAATGAAGGCTCCCAGGGTCCAACGGAGGAATCATTTTTTTTTCTAGTTTAAAACTAGATTTTTCACCATTAACCTGATTGATTAATTCATGCTAAATTTTTTCAAACATATATAATATTTGTTTTAACAGTATATATTCATTGGCCATAATATTTAATTACTTTAAGAGAATATTGTTTTAAATGTAATTTTTTTTTGGTTACCATATTTCTATACACCTGAATCAATAGTGATGAGTAACATACAGGGTCTGGCTGTAGCATACACTCCTTTGAGTACTGACTAGGTCTCTGGTAAGGTCTTTCTTACCCTGTTAAGGGGAAACCTAATACTCTAACATGACACCATTTGGTCTTTTAAAGAGAGGTGCACTCTGAGTCTGTGTCACCGATGGAGCCCTACCAAACCTCATCTATATATCTTGCCCTGGTGAATAAACAATCCGCCAGTGGGATTTCCACGATATTGATGACTGTTGACCTACCTTTGGGAACTTATTTACTGTCTGGAGTCTGTTATAGCATATTCAGAGCTGTTATGCTATATTTGTGATTTGAATTAGTGGTTTTAAATTGTTATCTACCTAAAAAGGATGACACTATGGAACCGTCTATTTTTGTTTTATTATTCAGTTTTTATACAGATATAGAATTGTCCTGAATTACAAATAACAGTGGCAGAGATAGTATTCTGGAGGGCACTGATGCAAAAACATTTTTGGGCCTCCCTTGCCCCTGGGGGGGTGGGCACCAAATCAATTTTTTTCTGTTGGGACCCCCATCCCTGGGCCACCTCTCTCTATCTCTCTCTCTCTCTCTCTCTCTCTCTCTCTATATATATATATATATATATATATATATATATATATATATATATATATATACAGTTGCAAGCAAAAGTATGTGAACCCTTTGGAATGATATGGATTTCTGCACAAATTGGTCAAAAAATGTGATTGGATCTTCATCTAAGTCACAACAATAGACAATCACAGTCTGCTTAAACAAATAACACACAAAGTATTAAATGTTGCCATGTTTTTATTCAACACACCATGTAAACATTCACAGTGCAGGTGGAAAAAGTATGTGAACCCTTGGATTTAATAACTGGTTGAACCTTTTTTGGCAGCAATAACTACAACCAAACGTTTCCTGTAGTTGCAGATCAGATGTGCACAAAGGTCAGGAGTAATTCTTGACCATTCCTCTTTACAGAACTGTTTCAGTTCAGCAATATTCTTGGGATGTCTGGTGTGAATCACTTTCTTGAGGTCATGCCACAACATCTCAATCAGGTTGAGGTCAGGAACTCTGACTGGGCCACTTCAGAAGGCGTATTTTCTTCTGTTTAACCTATTCTGTTGTTGATTTACTTCTATGCTTTGGGTCGTTGTCCTGTTGTAACACCCATCTTCTGTTGAGCTTCAGCTGGTGGACAGATGGCCTTAAGTTCTCCTGCAAAATGTCTTCATAAACTTGGGAATTCATTTTTCCTTCTATCATAGCAATCTGTCCCGGTCCCGACGCAGCAAATCAGCCCCAAACCATGATGCCCCCACCACCTTACTTCACAGTTGGCATGAGGTTTTGATGTTGGTGTGCTGTGCCTCTTTTTCTCCACACATAGTGTTGTGTGTTTCTTCCAAACAACTCAACTTTAGTTTCATCTGTCCACAGAATATTTTGCCAGTACTGCTGTGGAACATCCAGGTGCTCTTGTGCAAACTGTAAACGTGCAGCAATGTTTTGCTTGGATAGCAGTGGCTTCCTCTGTGGTATCCTCCCATGAAATCCATTCTTGTTTAGTGTTTTACATATTGTAGATTCGCTAACAGGGATGTTAGCATATGCCAGAGACTTTTGTAAGTCTTTAGCTGACACTCTAGGATTCTTATTCACCTCATTGAGCAGTCTGCGCTGTGCTCTTGCAGTCATCTTTACAGGACGGCCACTTCTAGGGAGAGTAGCAGCAGTGCTGAACTTTCTCCATTTATAGACAATTTGTCTTACCGTGGACTGATGAACAGCAAGGCTTTTGGAGATACTTTTATAACCCTTTCCAGCTTTATGCAAGTCAACAATTCTTAATCGTAGGTCTTCTGAGAGCTCTTTTGTGTGAGGCATCATTTACATCAGGCAATGCTTCTTGTGAAAAGCAAACCCAGAACTGGTGTGTGTTTTTTATAGGACAGTGCAGCTGTAACCAACACCTCCAATCTCATCTCATTGATTGGACTCCAGTTGGCTGACACCTTAGTCCAATTAGCTTTTGGAGATGTCATTAGTCTAGGGGTTCACATACTTTTTCCACCTGCACTGTGAATGTTTACATGGTGTGTTCAATAACAACATGGTAACATTTAATTCTTTGTGTGTTATTAGTTTAAGCAGAGTGTGATTGTCTATTGTTGTGACTTAGATGAAGATCAGATCACATTTTATGACCAATTTGTGCAGAAATCCATATCATTCCAAAGGGTTCACATACTTTTGCTTGCGTTTATATATATATATATATATATATATATATATATATATATATATATACATACAATTGAAGAGTGAAGCAGCTGTGAATATCCAATAATTAGTAATTATTAATCTATATATATATATACCGCTATGCTCAAAAGTTTGCATACCCTGGCAGAAATTGGGACATTTTGGCATTTATTTAGAAAATATGATCCTGGCAAAAAAAAGTTTTTTATTGAAAGATAGTGATCATATGAAGCCATTAATTATCACATAGTTGGGCTCATTTTTAAATCATAATGATAACAGAAATCATCCGAATGGCCCTGATCAAAAGCCCACATACCCATATTGTAACCAGGCTTTTTTGTGGCATTGGCGCAGTAAAGGCTTCTTTCTGGCAACTCAAACATGCAGCTCATTTTGTTCAAATATCGTTGTATTGTGTTCCTTAAAACAAACACACAGTCTTTTTCCAGAGCAGCCTGTATTTCTCCTGAGGTTACCCATGGGTTTTTCTTTGTATTCCAAACAATTCTTCTGGCGTTTGTGGTTAAAATCTTTCTTGGTCTACCTGACCTTGTCTTGCTATCAAGAGATCCCTGCGTTTTCCACTTCTTAAGTGATTGAACAGTACTGACTGGTATTTTCAAGGTTTTGGGTATCTTTTTATATCCTTTTTCATCTTTATGAAGTTCCATTACCTTGTTATACAGTTCTTTTGACAGTTCTTTTCTGCTCCCCATAGCTCAATATCTAGCCTGCTCAGTGCATCCACGTGAGCGCTAACAAACTCATTGACTATTTATACACAGACACTAATTGCAGTGTAAAAAGCCACAGGTGTGGGAAATGAACCTTTGTTTGCCATTTTAACCTGTGTATGCCACCTTGTGTGTCTGACACAAGGCCAAACATTCAAGGGTATGTAAACTTTTGATCAGGGCCATTTGGGTGATTTCTGTAATCATTATTTAAAAAGAAGCCAAACAAGTATGTGTTAATAAATGGCTTCATGTGATCACTAACTTTTTTTGTCATATTTTCAAAATAAATGTCAAAATGTCACAAATTCAGCCAGGGTATGCAAACTTTTGAGCACAAGTGTATATAGATTAATATTGAGTATTGCAGTATATTATGATACCTTTTGTTTTGGACAAACGCCTTATTTATATTGACAAGCTTTCAAGAGGTTTAACCTCTCTTTATCAAGTCTGAAGCAATACTAACATGAGATGGAACCCTCAGCTTGAATAAAAACAGTGATGCAGAGAGAGTGGAAACAGCATCTGACATCATCAGGTAAATACATATAGGGGGAATAAACACAACATAGTAAAAGAAATATATATACACATACTATATACAAATATATATCAACATATAGATGAAAAAACAGAGCACTGTAGTCCACAGTGATATCCTTCCTGTTATGTCACTAAGAATGCTAATCCTGTTATGCTAAAATAAGAAAAATCCACATACAATTGTGAAAATGTGTTAGAAAACCTAAGTCCATATTAAATCCTGTATTTTTAGTGTTGAAGAATGTGGTCATCTTTATTTCAAATGCCTTTCTCTCTTGGATGTTTTTACATTTTCCTCAGAGGATTTTCACTTGTAAGTTTTGGATGGAGTGATCATTCTGGCTAAAATGATGTTCCACTGGGCTACAATAACTGTCTTCATTATGCTTTCTTATTGAATGTCTATATAGATTCATCCTTAAGTTAATTTTTTGGCTGGTTTCTCCAATGTAACAGCATGTGTCACCTAACCTACATTGTATTATACAGACCACATTGGACGATGTACATGTATAAGCTCCTGATGTTATAGGTCTTGTTGTTATGTGTGGCTGTGTCATCATTACAAATGTGTTGACATAACTTACAGGCACTTTTGTTATAATGTTTAGTTTCATTTTTTGTATTCATTTGTTCATTGGCCAATTGTCTGCTGACAAGTTTTTGTTTCAGATTTGGTGGTTGTTTAAATGCAAGGATGGGAGGTTTAAGGAACATATCTTTTAATTCCGTATCTTTGGTTAGTAATTGTTGTAAATATTTGATTTTTTTCCATATTTTCTCTAAAATGGATGGTATGTGGTTACTAGAGGTATATGTGAAGTAGTTTCTTTAGTTTTTTATTTTAACAGGTATTCTTCTGGTATTTTGATGGCAGTGGTTATTTTCTGGGAAATAATACAGGGTTTGTAACCCTTTTGTTTGAAAGATTCAGACATTGTTTCTAATTGTTTATCTCCCCCTTCTCTCCCCATCATCTCTCCTCTCCTCCATCTCTCTCTTCTTTTTCTCTCTCTCTCCCGCTGTCAGCTCTCCTCTCTTCCATCTCTAACTCCCCCCTTTCTCTCTCAGCTCTACTCCATCTCCCCCTCTCCCTCTCAGCTCACCCCTCTTATCGCCTGTCAGCTCTCCTCACCTCCATCTCTATCTCCCTTTTCTCTCTCTCTCCTCCATCACTCTCTCTCTGTCAGGTCTCCTCTACCCCTCTCCCTCTCAACTCTCCTCTCATCCATCTCTCTCTTCCTGTGAGCTCTCTCTCTCTCCCTGTCAGCTCTCTTGTCCCCATATCTCTCTCCCTGTCAGCTCTCTTCTCCCTCTCTCTCTCTCTCCCTGTCAGCTCTCCTCCCTCTCTCTCCCTGTCAGCTCTCTTCACCCCCCCCCCTCTCTATCAGCTCTCATCTCTCTCTCCCTGTCAACTCTCCTCTCTCTCCCTGTCAGCTCTCCTCTCCTTCATCTCTCTCTTTCTGTCAGCTCTCCTCTCCCCCTTTCTCTCTCTCTCTCTGTCAGCTCTCCTCTCTATTTCCCTGTCAGCTCTCCTCTCTCTCTCCCTGTCAGCTCTCCACTCTTCAATTTCTCTCTCCTCTCTATCTTTCTGTCAGCTCTCCTCTCTTTGAACTCTCTCTCTCCCTGTCAGCTCTCCTCTCCCCTGTCTCTCTTTATGGTCCAGCTCTCACATCCATATGTTACTACTGGGAATACAATAGTTCAAACTATGTGGACCATTGTTGATAGTTTAATATATTTACTTTATATATATATATATATATATATATATATCACATATATAGTTGTGAGCGTACGAGTTGTTGCTAACGCTGCGGGCTCGCGTAGCGAGCCCGCGGCCCTCGCGAAGCGAGGGCCGGGGCTCGCGCAGCGAGTCGCGGGCCTCGCGTAGCGAGGGCACTGTGCCAGGTTCTCAGTTGCTGGCATGGAGCGCCGAAGGCGCTCCTTGCCAGCAACTGAGGACCCTCGCGAAGCGAGGGCCTCAGTTGCTGGCTTGGAGCGCCGCAGGCGCTCCATGCCAGCACCTGAGGACCTCGCAAAGCGAGGTCTTCAGTTGCAGCAACTGCGACCCTTGCAAAAAAAAGTTTACGTCGCAACACATTACGACACTCGCAAACAACATACGACACACGTTCACACACATTACGACACTCGCAAACAACATACGACACACGTTCACACACATTACGGCCTCGCAACACTCGGACGCAACTCGCGAACATTACAAAATTACAAACACAATACATACACACAGCACATACATAAAAACCTTACCTACACAAACAGGAAGCACCCAGGACCTCAAAAATGCAACTTACAACTTAATTGCACTCAAAATAAAAGAGTTTAGACACTAAATAGTTTGTTAAGCGACACAAAAAATGGCCGACGAATAAAACGAAAATGAGGCTACACACGCAAACACCATACGAGACACGTTACCACACATTACGACTTCGCAAACATCGGACGCAACACGCCGACATCCAAACATTTAAAACTTAACAAAGACACACAACAAACACGTAAAAAACTTACCTACAGCAAGAGGAACCAGCCAGCACCTCAAAAAAACAAGTTACACCTACATTTAAATCAAAATAAACACTTTAGACACTAATACCATCGCTAAGCGAGAGAAAAAATGGCCGACGAACAAAACGAAAACGAGGCTTCAGACGTAACTACACTACACTTACTCGCAATAATGAAACACATACTATGCGGAACGTATCACAATCATATTAAACACCATTTTGAACAGTAATACGCCTAAAATGGCGGATGGAACGCAAATTGTAAGCTGGAACGCAAATAGCGCATGCGTATTGCGTTCTAACGGTCTCACTTTCCAGAACTTTCTACAAGTTTATAAATACTGCCTATTTCCAACTAAAAAATACATTTCTCCTCAGGTGATCAACGGAGTGACTTCTGAGATAACTGCTGCTTTTACTTAAGAAGACAATTCTTTACTAATTTACTACTTTACATTGTGCAAATTACAACTGACAGGTAAGCTATAATATATTACATTTTATTATCAGGTCAGGTCAAACAAATAAAAAAATAAACTAGGATTTATGTAGTCATCATGTATGGCACATTTATGTGTATAGGCTCCAAAAAAAATTAAACAGACCTTTATGTATAGTGACATCTGACACGCACATATATGTCTATAATGTATAGTCACATGTGACACGCACATATATGTCTATAATGTATAGTCACATTTGACACACACATTTCTGTGTATTGCCCCTTCATAGTGACATGTGACACGCACGTATATGTGTATAATGTATAGTGACATGTGACACGCACATATATGTCTATAATGTATAGTGACATCTGACACGCACATTTCTGTGTATTGCCCCTTCATAGTGACATCTGACACCGACATATATGTCTATAATGTATAGTGACATGTGACACGCACATATATGTCTATAATGTATAGTGACATCTGACACGCACATTTATGTGTATTGCCCCTTCATAGTGACATGTGACACGCACGTATATGTGTATAATGTATAGTGACATGTGACACGCACATATATGTCTATAATGTATAGTGACATCTGACACGCACATTTCTGTGTATTGCCCCTTCATAGTGACATCTGACACCGACATATATGTCTATAATGTATAGTGACATGTGACACGCACATTTATGTGTATTGCCAATGCAACAAAATTAGCTTACAACAAAATCAGTAAACAACTACATTTAAATGACATTATATCTCATGTATACTGATATGTCACACGCACATATATGTGTATCATCTATAGTTACATCTCACACACACACATTTATGTGTGTTGGAAAAAAAAAAAAATAAGGTTCATTTAACCATTTAAATTTGACTCATGTATACTGATATGTCACACGTACACAAAATAATTACATTAAACTATGTAATGTGCTTCATGTATGTGACATATGTGTGTAGCCCCCAACAAAAAATAAGGTTAATTGAATTAATTTACTGCAATTCAATAGATCAGATAAAGCTGAATCTTTCTATTTCTTTTCATATTCAAACAGACTCTGCATCAACAGCGTCTCTCAACAATTTGCACCGTGCACTGTGAAGCACAATCCCTTTTAAAGAACACCAACAAATTTGAAGAGGTAAGATACAACAAGACATTACATGCTCAAAAGGCCATGCTTTGCTAGATGAAAAATTTTAAATATACAAATAACTATTTCACTTTCTTTTTCAAACAGACACTACAAGAAGACCGGCGGATTAAGATTGGCAGGAAGGCACCGTCTGTCATTCAAAACTTCTATCAAGGTAAAGTATTAAGTATAAACAAGAAATAACCATGAGCCTTATTCAATTGCAACTTTCTCAATTGAATAGGGCTCTATATACGCACATAACATTTTTTTTATACAGAACTTTTTAGTTACTGAACTTCTAACCACAATCAAGGTTTTCAATAACTAAAAACTTTGCTCAATAAATATGTTATGTGATTATATAGAGCCCTCTTCAATTGGCAAAATTGCAATTCAATGAGGACCTATATATCTTTAATGGCCAAGGGCCTCACTCAAATGTGATTTGCCCATTTCAATAGGGCTCTATATAAGCACAGACCATATTTTTTAAAGGAAATTTTTCTTTTGTGAACACGTTCCTTTTGGATACAAGTTCACTAAATACAAAATTCCGTAAAAAAATATGCTCTGTGCTGATATTGAGCTCTATTCCATTGGCCAAAACACAATTGAATGAGGAGCTCACAATATAACAAATGCAGTAACCAAAGGCCCTTATTCAATTGCTATTTTGGAAAATTAAATATGGCTATAAATAAGAACTTTTAGGCCCTTACTCTATTTTAACAAATATATGTGATGTGCTTATTTACAACCCTATTCAAATTTCTACATTGCAATTCAATTACGGCCTTAGAGTACTATTACATTGTAAAAAATGCAATTGAATGAGGGCCAAACTATGCAACATATGGTACACACAAAGGCCCTCATTCAATTGCAATTTGCCCAATTGAATAGGGCTCTAAATAACAACATAACAATTGCTTAAAACTAAGGTTTTAGTTAATAAAAAAATATCAAAAATACAGTTTTTCAATGACTACAAAATTATTTTAAATAATATGCTATGTGCTTATTTAAGGCACAATTCAATTAGCCAAATCGCAATTCAATGACACACAAACTGCTACACACAAAACAGAATTTCTTATTAAATGTTTAACAACCTATAAGCCTTACAAATAAGCAAAAATAAGAATAACAAAAGTGTTGTGCACCTAATAGCATTGTATAAAAAAGCACACAAACTCATAGCAAACTATATTAACATTCTTCTTTAATGTTTAACAACCTATAACCTGTACAATCAAGAAGAAATAAGTTTTGCACAAGTGATGCGCACCAAACAGGATTGTCAAAAACTAACACAAACACATAGCAAACTACATTAATTATATTATTTCATGTTTCACTAACTATAACCATCCCAATAAAGGTTAAATAAGTATACCACAAGTGGTGCGCACAAAACAGGATTGTACAAAAACTAACATAAACACATAGCAAAATAAATTCATATTCTTATTTAATATATCACAACCCACAAGCCTTACTAAGAACCTTAAATAAGAATAACAAAAGTCTTGGGATTGTACAGAAAGTAAAAAAAAAAATATTTGAAAAAAATAACCATAACTGATACAATACAGCAAAATTCATAAATTTTTAACTTATTTAAAAGACATTTCACTCAAACAACATTTTCTATTTTACATTACAACAGATACTGCGTGAAGACAATCGGACGAGGACTTTTTCCACAGGACCGGACCATCGGACGAGGACTCGGACCAGACCAGCAGACGAGGAATTTCAACACAGGACCAGACCAGCAGACGAGGAATTTCAACACAGGACCAGACCATCGGACGAGGACTTTCACCAACGGACCACAACATCGGACGAGGGATATCGCCACAGGACCACAATATCGGACAGGGGCTATCGCCACAGGACCACACCATCGGACGAGGACTTCCAACAGAGGACCACACCATTGGACAACGATTTTGAAACGAGGACCAACAAACATTCGGATTTAAATCACACTTCAACCAAGGTAAACTATAATAAGTACTAAAGTATAAAACTAAAGAAACTGCTTTCAGTTGCATCCGTGTCAACAGAAAAATAAAATAATTAATTTACTATCTCCCTTATTTTATTTAAATTGCTACTATGCAATACATAGCTCAATAACCACATCACTTTTTTTTTCAGCAAAGAAGTTTTGCAGTGGTAAATATCTATCCACAAACTAAGTTTTTAATAAATAAAACCATTATTTTAAATAAATATGTTACATGCTTATTTACAGCAGTATTCCATTGGACAAATTCTGAGCCACTGAAGACAGGAATTATAAATTTAACGAAATATCAATGATACATTCATGTTTTGCCTTTTATTTCACCAATTGTGCACAATAATCTTTAACAGGAATTACAAATTTAAATATACACAATTACATTTATTTGTTTCCGTTTACAGATTAATATGGCTGATAACGAGACCAAAGAAGAGAAGAAAAGACGTCAAACTAGAGAAAGACAAGAGAGATGGGCCGCCCAGCAGACACCGGAGGAGAAAGAAATTCGAAGAGAAAAAGAACGCAAAAGACTTGCAAATAAAAGAATATCAGCTGCAAAAATGAAAGATACAACCAAAATAAATAAAAAAATAATAAAGCATTTACAAACTGTTCCTAAAACATCAGATGACATTTTACAACATACCAGTCAAGACAGACCAAAAAAAACAACTACAAAAAAAAAAACATTTACAAACTCTTACTAAAAACTTACAGGAAATTTCAACCGAACAAGTCCAACATATACCAAGAAAATCTACGAAAAAAACTAAACATTTAGAACCTGTTGTTGAAACATTTCATGACTTTTCATCTGATGAATATCAAAGTCAACATCCAATATGCGTTGCAAATTGTCCTTTACTGAAGTCTTTAGCAGTAGAGGTTCATAGTTGTGGGGACATGACTACTCAATGTCAATTTTGTGAGGCTTATTATTTTAAACAGGAGAGACCCCGAGATGGACAATTTATTAGTTGTTGTCAAAAAGGAAAGTCCAAACTTCCACAAAGGAAACAATTTCCAACCTATTTACTAAATATTATGACTGAACCTACTTTTCCAAATTACAAAAATTTTAAGACAAACTTAAGATCCTACAATAGTGCCATATCATTTGCATCTATGGGGGCAACATTGGCTGCTAATGTACCAGGACATGGTCCTTACTGTTTTAAAGTCCAAGGACAAATTTATCATCGGACTTCACATTTACATCCAGAGGAAGGAGAGCAAAGAAAATTCGCTCAACTATATGTCCTAGATACAATGGAAGCTGTTGACCAACGTATGCAGATGGAAGAAAATAAAAAATGCTTACCCAGTGTTTTTATAGAGCTAAATAACATTATGGACAACAATCCCTACAGTAAAGCTTACAAACAATTGGCAGAAGTAGAAAATGAACAACTACTTCATGCACAAAGACATCAATTACCCATGCCAAAGGTTAATATGGTGCTTAAAAGAGACAGACATACTGATAAACGTCGTTATAACTTGCCAACATCAAATGAGGTTGCAATGGTCTTTCACAATGATGAAGGAGAACCACCATTTCAAAGAGACATTAGAGTATATCCCAGAAATGAGGACCAACCATTTATTAATATTAATATCTTAAGTCCAAATTTAGATCCAATGACATATCCCATCTTTTTCCCACACGGAGAAGCAGGTTGGCAACCAAAATTAACCCTTCCCAGTTACCCAAATGCTAAAGCCAGAATCCGAAATAATGTTTCTATGCTTGAATTTAAAGTTGCTCAAATTGCCATTAGAGATGAATTTAATCCCATTTTATGTGGTGGAAAACTAACACAACAATGGATTATTGATTCATATTTGCAAGTTGAGGCAAATAATTTAAACTTTATAAAATATCAACAAGATAAACTACGTGTAGAACAATATTGTGGACTCATGGACTATGTTGCTGACGTGGCTACAAGCAGAGACATGACAGCTGGCAAAGCCATCATTTTACCATCTTCCTTTCAAGGATCTCCTCGAAATATGAGAGAAAGATACAATGATGCTATGGCTATTGTGACAAAATTTGGAAAACCAGATTTATTTGTGACATTTACATGTAATCCACAATGGCCAGAAATTAATCAAAATCTACTTCTTGGACAAAGTGCTTCAGATCGACCAGATTTAGTAGCCAGAGTTTTTAAGATAAAATTAAATGAATTAATACGTGACTTTACTATAAATCAGTTATTTGGCAAATGTCTTGCTTATGTATATACCATTGAATTTCAAAAAAGAGGCCTTCCACATGCACATCTTCTCATAATACTTCAAGAGAAAGATAAATTAGATACTTCGGACAAAGTGGATGCAGTCATAGTTGCTGAACTACCGGATCCAGAACTATATGGTAGACTATATGAGATTGTTACTCATCGCATGATTCATGGACCCTGTGGAGACCTTAATCCACAATCACCATGTATGGAAAATAATCAATGTTCAAAAGATTTTCCAAAAGATTATAGAGACAAAACATATGCCAATTGTGATGGATATCCACTTTATAAAAGAAGAGAAGGAGATAGTGCCATTATTCGTGGAAAAAAAGTGGACAATAGATATGTAGTACCCTACAATCCACATTTACTCATGAAGTACAACGCCCACATCAACGTAGAAGCCTGCACTTCCATCAAATCCATTAAATATGTCTACAAATATATTTACAAAGGTTACGATGCAGCTACTGTAGTCGTCAAAAGTGCAGACAACCCTGAAAGTAGTGAGTTAGTACATGATGAACTTGCATCTCATGTAGATGCTCGCTATGTCAGTGCGCCAGAAGCTATGTGGCGGCTTTTAAAATTTGAAATGCATGATAGATCACATGCAGTATATAGGTTAGCAGTACATTTGCCACAACGACATTTAGTCTATTTCCATTCTGGAAATGAAATGAATGCATTGGCCCAAAGTGAAGATCGTCACACTACACTAACTGCATGGTTTGCATTAAATTCCACTGATGCTCAAGCAACACAATACTTATATATTGAAATTCCATATCACTATGTTTTTGTGAATGGATTATGGAGAGCAAGAAAAACCAGAGGCAATAAAATAATTCCACGAATTTACACAGTCAGTCCAAGAGATGTTGAACGATTTTGCTTACGGATATTACTTTTAAATGTTCCAGGAGCACAAAGTTTTGAACAATTAAGAACTGTTAATGACATTGTATATGAATCCTTCCATTTAGCTGCAAGAAATAGAAACTTACTCGCTGATGATACAGAGTGGGAAAGATGTTTAGAAGAAGCAGCACAATGTCAAATGCCACAACAGATGAGAGAACAATTTGCTTTTATTTGTATCTTCTCAAATGCTCCAAATGCATTAGCTTTGTGGGAGACTTTTAAAAGTAATATGGCTGAAGACTTTATGCGACGATACAATGAACCCATTGCACACTTAAAAGCCTTAATGGAAATTCAAGAAGTCTTTTTAACTCATGGATTAAGTTGTGCAAGTTTTAATTTGCCTGATCCAGGTCTAATAGATGACATTAACTTTGAAGACTATGACATTCAACTACAAGCAGAAAGAACACAAGAAAGACTTGCAACTTTAAATACACTACAATTGCAAGCATTTCATGCCATAAAAAATGCTATAGATGATGACATGGTGACAGAGCGTTATTTCTATCTTGATGGACCTGGCGGATCAGGGAAAACATATTTGTACAATTTATTAATGAGTTCAGTACGAGCACAAGGACAAATAGCAATGGCGTTTGCCACTACTGGAATTGCTGCACTTTTATTAGAAGGTGGAAGAACTGTTCATAGTGGATTCAAACTGCCAGTGCCTATTTTGGAAAATTCAGTGTCAGATATGAACACAAGCAAAGAAATTGAAGAAATGTAAATTAATTATAATAGATGAGGCCACAATGATGTCATGCTATGCCCTCCAATGTATTGACCGTTTGCTTCGTGAAGTCATGGATAATATTTTTCCATTTGGTGGAAAGGTAATTTTGTTGGGTGGCGATTTTAGACAAACATTACCTGTCGTTGTACATGGAAATCGAACAGACATTATTGAAACATGTATAAAGTCAAGTACAGTATGGAAACATTTTACCCATCTTCAACTGCAACAAAATATGAGATCAGAAGGCCAAACTGATTTCAATGATTGGCTTATTAAAATTGGAGAAGGAAGAACAGAAAAAATACTACATTTACCTGACGACACTGTAGAGATACCACCTCATATGATTTGTCAACAAGATATTATATCGGCAATATTTGAAGGGAGCATAAATAACGAAGAATATTCTGAGCTTGCCAACCAAGTCATACTGACGTGTAAAAATAAAGATGCATTAATACTCAATAATGAAATCTTAAAAAAAATTAATGCACCACAAAGAAATTATCACAGTGCTGATTCTGTACTTGCTGATGACAATGAAAGTCAGGCAAACTTTTCAACTGAATTCATTAACTCTTTAACTCCTTCTGGAATGCCACCACATATTTTGCAGCTAAAGAAAGGTGCAATTATCATGTTACTGCGAAATATGAACCCAAAAAAAGGCCTATGCAATGGCACAAGATTAATTGTTCAACAATTAAAGGACCATTTTATAGATGCTGAAATTTTAACTGGGACCCATAAAGGAGAGAGAGTTTTCATACCAAGAATAGATTTAGCACCAAGTGAAAGTAGTCTCCCTTTTATACTTCAAAGAAGACAATTTCCCATTATTATGGCATTTGCCATGACCATTAATAAATCACAAGGTCAGACTTTCAAATCTGTGGGTATTTACTTGGAAGAACCAGTTTTTGCACATGGTCAATTGTACGTTGCGTTGTCACGGTGCAAAAATCCACAGGCTATTAAAGTTTACATTGAAAACAATGAAAGTCAAGGTGATTTATTAGAAGATGGACGTATTTTTACTAAAAACATTGTCTACTATGAAGTACTATAACTTTGCAGGATACAAATTCAAGATGCCAACATTTTTTAAAAGCATTGCAAAATACTTAACAATTGGTTGTTTAATTCAGTCATAATTAATGAAAGTACTGTTTAGGAATGATTCGCCTCACAAAATACTTGCCTTGCATTGTTAGTAAAAATTATGTTAAAATGTTAAGTCACTATCTTAATGTTTCTAATGTTACAAGTTTAAAAAATATATTTGCAAGTTATTTCATTCAACAGATTACAAAGTGGATGTTAAGAGGTCAAGCACCTTTTAAGTCACAATGTAAATATTGTCTGTTATCTTAAGATTACTAACTACATTAATGTTTATCGCCAGTTTATGTGCTCATTAATGAATTACTTTAATTACGTACGTTTTAAGCAGAGTTTTACTGTATGCCTTCCTCTACATTCAATGTATATTCAAGTTAACAATTATTGTGATAGAAATTGCATGTTAATAGTGATTAATTTAAAGGTCAATTGTTTTTACATTCAAATGTTAATACTTTTAATAAAAATTTAGGTTACAAAATGTATTCGCTATGTTCCTGTTTATAATGTTCAAAATTATACAAATGTTTTGTCAACTTCTAAACTTACATAAAAAATAAAGTTAAAGTTTCAAAATATATACTTTGAAGGTTATTGCTTACATATATTTTAAACTTCATGTTAAAATTCGCAACGTTTCAAGAAGGCTTTTTACTTTTTGCTTTCCTATTCATTCAATGTATATTAAAGTTAACAATTCTTCAGATACAAATTACATTTAAAAAAACCATTACATCAACATTTTACAAAAATACACGTTCATATTAAAATACTTACAAGTGTCAAAAATATATGTTAATAACTAAACAACTTGACAAACATATACATCACATTGCCGTCATTTTTTGACGGGCAAGTCGCTAGTATATATATATATATATGTATGTGTGTGTGTGTGGTCACTCTAGCACAGAACATCAACTTGATGGAGCACAGAGGCGCAGAGAGATGTATCTGGCATTCTGTGCCATGCAGAAATGATAGGTTAAGCTGTATTAATTTTTTGTTGACTATCTAAAAATATGTTATCATCTATTATTTCTTCAAAGGAACATACTATAAATATAGATTCCAGTGTTATTAAATCTGATTTCCCACATTGTACTATTATATCCATTTAACTTATGTGTAATGGGAAAGAACTTTAATACCTACTGAGTTGAGAACTGACTGTTCTACATTTTGACATAAATATGAACTTGCTTAATTCATTTTTGGCAGCTATTAAAAACCATACAGTTTATTCCCAAGTTGGTTTTCTGTAGAATATAACCAGCATCTCTGGAATATTTGTATGATCTCTTCTACCTTGTGATACCTTCTACCAGTGATTTTATATGTTTAATAAAACAAGTTTCTCAAAATACACCCAGAGTCGAATTTGGT
Organism: Discoglossus pictus; assembly: GCA_027410445.1. Classification (NCBI taxonomy): domain Eukaryota; kingdom Metazoa; phylum Chordata; class Amphibia; order Anura; family Alytidae; genus Discoglossus; species Discoglossus pictus. The sequence goes on from CM050173.1 coordinate 69,863,499, forward strand.
CAGATTTAATGAAAAACTTCTAATATCAGACAATTAGTGTGTAATGTTTTCTAACATTAATACCGTATATGGCCCTGGGCTGCAATCTGCAATGTTAAGTTAGACATCTAAGATATTGCTGAAACTGAAATACTCAGATGCATTTCTGTGAATATAAGTACTGTATAGGGCACTGACAAAATGCAATCTAATAAAAATTACTAGAGGAACTGTAATTTCAAAAACTTTCTCTAGTAAACAGAGTTTCCATGGGGAAAGCTGCAAATTACAATTAAATTGCACATTAAGCCTAAGCAGATGTATAAATGAATGTAATAATCAGTTTGAAACACCACTTTTTTTAAATAATGTTTTTTTTTTTTATTTATGAATTATAATAAAACTAGAGGCGGAAATTAATATATAACCATTTGAAAAACAAAGCAAGATTACATCACTTCATTACTTTGAATCAAAATGTATCTCTTCTATACATTTTACTAACATTTAAGTTAAATATATGAAATATTTTGGGCTTTCTTGCTTTATTTTTTACCAATATTGACCTGTACAGGGGCTGTCATTTTGCCTCTTAGATTCTTCCTCCATCTTGTTTTTGCAGGGGAGGAGATGTCACTGCTGAGGGTGAAGTCATCCACACAGCTGGGCAGGCTCCATTTTCAACATGACAGGAGGAGCCATTAGACAGCTGTGACTGTAATTCCTTCCGCTAAAACTGCTATATTAAGGAGTGCTTAGGAAGATACCATAAAGCTCTGGGTCTCTTCGTGTTTCATCTGCTTAACATACTTCTTCAGGTTCATCATTGATGTTATACTTCTGTAATCAACGTTGTAATGAAAGGAATGTCTTGGTTTTGTAGAAGGCCTCAAAATGAAATGACATATGAAATGATTAAATATTTATTTATAAAGCACTATCATTTTCCACATCATCATGCAGTTAATTCAGCTTATAAGTGCATACAATGTAGAGGAGATGATGAAGAGCTATTGAGACAAATGGATGAGGCAATATTTGAAGCATGGTGTTCCAGTCTTAAAGCTTGATTCATTTTTGAAGGTTGTTACAGATGGATTATAGCTTACGCTCCATGTTTTCTGCTTAAAATACCTCATTGTGTAAGAAAACTAACACTTTTGACTAATAGAAAAGAAGTGTGGAATAGTTTACTTTGAAAATTATAAACCTGGAAAGCAGGTTTTGACCAATCAGTCTGTGTCAAGATAAAATATGAGTCAGTCTCTGTAGGGGTGTTGTATATATTAATAAAGTAAGTTATAGACTTCCCAAAAAATTTTGAGCATATTTAAACCTCTAAAATCTGGGACAAGTCTCAGTGGTATGTGAAGAACCAGCAAATCAGAAAAAGAGATCTTCTTGAATAGAAGAAGGCAACAATAAATTGTTATCACATATATAGTTGTGAGCATGCGAGTTGTTGCTAATGCTTGTGGGCTCGCGAAGCAAGGGACGCAGTTTCCCGCAAATGCCGGTCCTCGCAAAGCAGGTTTTGACCAATCAGCCTGTGTCAAGATAAAATATGAGTCAGTCTCTGTAGGGGTGTTGTATATATTAATAAAGTAAGTTATAGAGTTCCCAAAAAATGTTGAGCATATTTAAACCTCTAAAATCTGGGACAAGTCTCAGTGGTATGTGAAGAACCAGCAAATCAGAAAAAGAGATGTTCTTGAATAGAAGAAGGCAACAATAAATTGTTATCACATTTATAGTTGTGAGCATGCGAGTTGTTGCTAATGCTTGCGGGCTCGCGAAGCGAGGGACGCAGTTCCCCGCAAATGTGGGTCCTCGCAAAGCGAGGGGCCGCATTTGCGGTGGTGGAGCATCCCAACGTCCCCGCAAATGCGGATCCTCGCGAAGCGAGGGTCCGCATTTGCGGAGGTGGAGGCTCCAACGTCGGCTGTGTTAACACACACGACTTTAAAAAAAAAAAATCTCAAAGGCGCCTCACACCGGTTACACACACACCGCGGACGAGGGCCTCAGTTGCTGGCATGGAGCGCCGAGGGCGCTCCATGACAGCAACTGAGGCCTTCGCTTCCGCAAATGCGGGTCCTCGCGATGCGAGGGGGCGCATTTGCAATGCGGGTCCTCGCAAAGCACTTAGGGAATGAGGCAACCTTAACGTAACAGACACCGACACGCACTAAGAATCCCACTATAACGGCCGACCCACGCGCCACTACAAACAGTGAAAACACACCAAATACTCACAAAAACGACATAAAAAGCTTCCCCTTAGCAAGGGGGGGGGGGGTACCCAGTGTCCTGAATCACCCAGGGGCCATATTGGATTTGGTGTGAACTATGCTGGGGCCATTTTGTGACTGGCAGCAGTGGTCATTTTGGGCTGGATTATCTTACACATGCTGTTGCCATGTGGAAGAACAAAAGGTTTGGGTTGTGGTGATAATATGTTAGTATTATATTGTATATTGTATTGTGGAGTGATAGCTATGTTTTAATTAGTCAACCCTCCCCCATTGTATAAACTCTCAGTCAGGAGTTGGCCATATGGTCTTTAACGTAAACACTTGAAGTGATAGCAAGGCCAGAACAAAGAGATTTGCCAGACAGCCAGGCACCTAGATAACAATGGGGGGGCCTAGGAGCAAACAGGAAGTTTCCCCTGGGACCGCCTGGGTCAGAATGAGCTTGGTGGCCACGCCTGGGGTTGGCCCAGGGGAGGGGTCTGGTGGTTCCCATAGCCTCCCTCTACTACATTGGACAGAGGTAATTAGGTTACTCTAGAGGTTATCCTATTGGCCAGAGAGAGGGGAATGAGGGTTTGACTAAGAGTAGCCACTCCCTCCACTGTGTGTGTGTGAAATGTTTTAAATATGTGGTTCCAAAATAAAAAGTTGTTCATAATTTTCATCAAGACGTGGTGTGTAGATGTATTATTTACCCGGGGACATATGCTTGCAGTAAGATTCGTCAGACTTACTGTCAATATTGCTCAGTCTAAACCAAGGGCTGAGACATGATGTTCCTGTACTCAAAGCTACTCCAAGGTCCAGAGTAACCCAAATCCGGTCAGCAGACCCCAGCCAGAGAGTGGGTTGTGACAATTGGTGGCACAGTGGTGGGGTACTCTGAGAAGGACCAGAAAATGGAGCAGATGGAACAGCAGTATGAGGACATGTCCAAGGAGGCAAGACGCAGGTTCAGTATAGCCAGGGAGTTTTGCCCTGGGGAGATAACGCTGGAAGAGGCAATTAAAGGACTGAACCTAATAAAGCAGCAAATACAGGAAGAACATACAGGGGTGAGTGTCCAAGCTCAGCAAAGGCTTGGGGTCAACCCTGCAGAGATGCCAGTAAGAGTCAAACTGGCAAATCAGAATTTTAAACAGTCCCAGGATGATAAAGAAAGCATTGACGGATTTATCCAAGAGGACTACAGAGGAAGGGTCCTGCTAAATCAATGGATGGCATTCCTGCAATTATGGCATGGCCATGAGCTAGCAAGCTGGTTGGAGGAACTGGTAGAGAAAGAGATGGACTTGGAGGAACAGTATCTTGCCAGGGTAGAGTCCTTTGGTGGCCGGAGAGAGGATCTCTATTTTCGTTTGGATCTACAATATGGGGTTGAGGAGATTCTGAATGGTGATCCGGAATGTGGCATGGGAACTGCAAGGAGACATAATAACTTGTTTGTTGAACGCTGCCGGGGTCTGGGACTGGAACCTTGGTTCCCGGAGGCTCCTTTGCTAGAACCCCTGGTTCGGCAAGAGCAGCAACTGGAGGCTGAATATGTTCAATTGTGGGATGCGATACCCAAGAAGTATTTTGGCCCATCCGGATGGGAGGACGGCTCACCAGACCCTTACAACTCAGACGGTATGTACCAGAGTGAGTATGCTCACTGGAACTGGGGAGAGGCATTTCTAGACTGTAAACAAAGTGAGGAGTGGGAAGGGGTAAACACTGTTCCTTTGCCAACTCCTGGGGATGGAGAATGTTTGCCCCTAGAACATGCAGTAACTGTGTCAGGGCCTAGTCACCAGCCCCAAGAGCCAGAGACCCAGTGGAATGTTCCCTGGGTGGGGTCAGATAATCCATGTCTGCCCCCTGATACCCCAAGAGATTTAATCCCAGAGGAAGTGGGAACTGCTCACAAGCTAGGGCCAGATAAGTTAAGTCTGCCCTCAGAAGTTCTAGGCAAAGTGTGTTGGCCAGAACTGTTAATGGAGCCAGAGGCTCTGGATTATTATGTGATGGACGGTGGGAAGGGAGCCTTAGAGGCCAGGCTGGGTGGGAATGATGAGATTCCCCAGCCTGCATCAGATAACCACTGTTTGTACCCTGAAACCCCAGGGGAGTTGTTCCCAGAGGTGCTAGTGAAGCACAGAGCCCAGGAGGGTTGTGTAAGAGACTGTGGGGAGGGAAATGAATTGGTTTCTGGCTACAGGGAACCTGACCTCACACAGCAAGAGTGTGCCAGGGGCACAAAGAGCCAGGCCGGGGCAGCAAGCATGCCAGCTTTGGCAAAAGCATTATGGGTGCAGAGTGGCACCATGAAAGAGGGTGTACCAAGTGGGGAGATACCCTGGATAACCATTGTCCAGGGGCCCACTGGAACAGACACCACTCCAAAGACCCAGTTCAACAGAAAGGACTGGGATAAAGTTGCTCAACCCCGGGCAATGGAGGAGTTCGGCACTTCAGCTGGATGGGAGCAGCATAGCCCCCCAGCCAAGTCAGAGGAGTGTAAGCACAGCTTGGGTGGGAGCAGCGTAGCTCCCCAAGCAGCAACGGAAACAGCTGGACCAGAGGAAGAAAGCCAAGAGGAGCTGTCCCTTTGCAATCCCATAGGCCCAGAGACTGGTTTAGAGATGCCAGCCCAGCTGTGGGGACTGGCTGGGGGGAACAGAGTTGCTATGGGACAGAAACTGTAGCCCACCTGTTGTACTCTGGGATACCAGATTATTGGGGAGGTACCCTGGACTATTTGGGTGGGTGTGAATGGGAAGAGCAATTTGCTCTATACAGTGGGAGCAAGGCAAAGGGCTGGGGGAGGTTTTTACTCTGCACCTTGGGACAGACAAGAACTGGCATAGCATACAGAGGGCCAAACCAGCACATTCATGACTATCAGCGTAGCTGGAAAAATCAGGGATGTTTCCTGCCACGCTTGGGGAGGTGTTGTCATGAATCACCCAGGGGCCATATTGGATTTGGTGTGAACTATGCTGGGGCCATTTTGTGACTGGCAGCAGTGGCCATTTTGGGCTGGATTATCTTACACATGCTGTTGCCATGTGGAAGAACAAAAGGTTTGGGTTGTGGTGATAATATGTTAGTATTATATTGTATATTGTATTGTGGAGTGATAGCTATGTTTTAATTAGTCAACCCTCCCCCATTGTATAAACTCTCAGTCAGGAGTTGGCCATATGGTCTTTAACGTAAACACTTGAAGTGATAGCAAGGCCAGAACAAAGAGATTTGCCAGACAGCCAGGCACCTAGATAACAATGGGGGGGCCTAGGAGCAAACAGGAAGTTTCCCCTGGGACCGCCTGGGTCAGAATGAGCTTGGTGGCCACGCCTGGGGTTGGCCCAGGGGAGGGGTCTGGTGGTTCCCATAGCCTCCCTCTACTACATTGGACAGAGGTAATTAGGTTACTCTAGAGGTTATCCTATTGGCCAGAGAGAGGGGAATGAGGGTTTGACTAAGAGTAGCCACTCCCTCCACTGTGTGTGTTTGAAATGTTTTAAATATGTGGTTCCAAAATAAAAAGTTGTTCATAATTTTCATCAAGACGTGGTGTGTAGATGTATTATTTACCCGGGGACATATGCTTGCAGTAAGATTCGTCAGACTTACTGTCAATATTGCTCAGTCTAAACCAAGGGCTGAGACATGATGTTCCTGTACTCAAAGCTACTCCAAGGTCCAGAGTAACCCAAATCCGGTCAGCAGACCCCAGCCAGAGATCAACTAAACACCCTCTACACTAACCTAGTAACATCTACACTACCTACCCCCTATTAACCCCCACCACTCTAATTACAGAAAATAAAAAAGCCTAAAGTCACACAAAAAAATAAATACATTACATGAAATAAAAAAACTAACTCACAAAAAATTTTTAACTACATTACACAAAATAAAAAAACCTAAGTCACAAAAAAAAAAAAAAGGAACATTACAGAAAAAAAACATTACAACCCCCCCCTCACTACAGAAAAAATAAAAATACACACCTGAAAAGGAAATACATATAATACAAATACATACAATACAAATACATACAATACAAATACATACAAGTACAATACAATTACATACAATTACAATACAATACACCACTATCTAATATACATTACACAATCTATCTAAATAAATAGCATAATCTAATATACATCCTATCTATATAATAATACATTTACAATCTATCTAAATAAATACCATAATCTAATATACATCCTATCTATATAATAATACATACCCAATCTATCTAAATAAATACCATAATTTTATATACATCCTATCTATATAATAACACATATCTATCTAAATAAATAACACAATTTAATATACAATCCATCCTATGCTATCTATTTAAAACCCCTAGCTAACATACAATAAATGCTATCTATATATTAATATATATTAACTAATCTAAGTCTGAGCTAAAATAAAAAAATTAAGACCATTTACCTTTGCAGATGTCCATTGCGATCAGCCACCTATGGAAAAAAAAATTTAAAAAATTAGTGCAACACGTTTACACTAATAAAATAAATATTCTACACATTGTATACATTCTATACATTATATACATTCTATACATTATAAATATTCTACTCACCTTTCCGCCATGTCCCGTTCGGCATTCTTTAAATCCTTCTCCTGAGCGGCACCTGTTAAAAAAAACACAACATTAATACACATACATCAAAATAAAATAAACATAATCTACATTATACTTACCTCCCCGCGATGTCTCCGGCCACCTCCGGATCCTCTTCTGCCACGCCCTGTAAAAAAAAAAAAATATATATATACTTACATCCGCCTTCTGATTGGTTGAAAACGCTGTCTATCAAATTCACCCAATCAGGAGGCGCCAATGTGTGAGTCAATCAGAAAGGGATACACCCTAAAATCTCACTCTGATTGGATAATGCACCTATCAATCTTTATTTAAACCAATCACAAGGCGCAGATGCCTTCAGCCAATCACAATGGAATACACCCCCACAGGGTGATTGGTTGGAGCCTTTGCGCATTCTGATTGGTTGCATTGACAATAGCCAATCTCAATTAAATACACCCTCATGTACTGATTGGTAAGGGATTTGCGCATTCTCATTGCTACTGTTAAAATCAATCAATATTACAGCCAATGGGAAGGCGCAGATGTCTTCACCAATCAGTACGTGGAGGTATATTCCATTGTGATTGGCTGATTGCAATAAAGCCTTAGGATTGGTTCAAATAAAGATTGAAAAGTGTGTTATCCAATCCAATTTTTTAAAACATTTTGTAGTGACGGGAGGTTGTAATGTATTTTTTTATTTTCTGTAATGTTCCTTTTTTTATTTTTGGTCACTTAGATTTCTTTTTTTGGTTCTGAAATGTAAATTTTTTATTTTTGGTGATTTTAGTTTTTCTTATTTTAGGTCATGTAGATTTCTGATTTTTGAGGAATTTAGTTACTTGAGGCACACAGTACACTCACATTGTATGACAAACAGCATTTCAACACTTTCTTTTATTGACCGTCATTTTTTAGAAACGGTTCCTTAAATGTCAAATACGGATATTAATAATTTAACAACTTTCCAAACATACACCTCTCATTGCCGTCATTTTTTGACCGGCAAGTCGCTAGTTAAATATAAAACACAGATTCTCAGATCTAAAGTCCTGGCTGAATGGTAATATTATTATTTTGTTTTGTTATAAAAAGAAAATACAATATGTTGTTCTTAGAATAAATGTTGTATTTGTACTCAATTAAAATAACAGCCATTCATGGCACTATCGTTGGCCATTTGAGAATAAGGAAAACATTCTTTATTGTTAGTTAAACCCAATCAGATAGGACATATAATTAAAATGCTGTTACTTATGAATAATAAATAAGCTTTGCACGCTGTTTTACACTGCATTATCTTGAATTTTTTATTAATATAGTATTAATCACTAGAACGGAACAAATGAACAGTTAATTGTGTTCCTGTATATTCTCTACATTAAAAGTCATTTCATTAGAATAGTGTCTGTATTATTAAGATAATAATTAAAAAAATGTTGGAAGATTAGGAGAATTAATATTTAAAAGCTACAGTTACGGGAAGAGTGTTTTATGTAAACTAACAACAGAAATAAGATCTTTTTCACATTTTAAGAGGTTTGGACTATGTAGTATAAGCATTGAGCTCATATAGATAACATGTTTTCAACAATAAATTGTAATACATTCTATTTGGAAACCACTTCTATATAGCACAATGAATATAGTGCTTTCCAAGGAGTGTCTCAAACACAGTTAATTCCTTCCCCAGTGTATTAAAACATCTCTATTTTGGATATTAAATGGGAAGTTTCACCTAAATACAACTTGTTTTATGGATACACCCTTTCTAAGTTCATATATACATGTAGGGCTTTTAGCACTTGCACTTTTAATGCTACAAATCCTCTGTATATTAGGTTAAGTAGAGAACACAGAAACATTTATGTAAATGCCACTTTTTACACAGTTTATAACTCTGCTGTAGTTTAGTTGGCTCTTGAGCTGGCTCCTGAACCTCTGACACAATCATATATATATATATATATATATATATATATATATATATATATATATATATACTGTATATAATTGTCATTTTATCTGCACATATTCTAGTTAATGTTACCCTACAGCTTTGATTACCAACATTAGACAGGTTAGGATTTAGGTTTAACACTGTCAAAACACAGGTCACTAGTATTTAATAAGCAAAATTCCCATGTAATTAAACCTATATCTAACCTGTATTGAGGAGAGGTTTGGGAATTGAAGAACTAGAATCTGTCAGACCAGAAGAATAATTGGTAAAGTGGTCAACATTTCAGGAGCTAAATAGCAGTGATTTTCCCTTTTTTGGATGGAAGGTCAATGTGTGATCCACATGAAATAAACTTCTGTATGTTGGTGTATAATATCTTTAAAGGAAACAAAAATATTAAACTTAATTACATGTTTTCTAGCAAGAAAAACTCAGAAAAAATGAATGCCTGATGAAAAAAAAATATGATAAAACTGACAATGTGAAGATATGATCAATCTGTTGGATAAATGTATGAAGCATCAAACACATGGCTTAACCAGAAACAAATTACTGTCATGGCCCCATGGTGTGATGTATTTAATTGAAAAAAAACAATATATTACTAGAAAACAATACAACTGATATTTGCATATGGAAATTACAATATGTCATTAATCACCACATCTTAAACCAGAATCTGTGTATAGACTCATCATAGATCTATTATTAATTTCTATGCAGATTTAGTTTTTGTTTTCATCTGTCAGTGTGTAATGAGAAATGCATATACAAAAGAGATCCTTAGAGAAATAACATTTACTAAAATGCAAAACTTGATTTTTATATATACAGTATAAATTTATATATACCTCTCTCCCTCCCCTCTCTCTCTTTGCCCCCCCTCTCCCTCCCCTCTCTCTCTCTCTCTTTCCCCCCCTCTCTTTTCCCCCTCTCTCCTTTTGCCCCCTCTCTCCCTCTCCTCTCTCCCTCTCTTTGCCCCTCTCTTTTCTCCCTCTCCTCTCTCCCTCTCTTTGCCCCTCTCTTTATCCCCTCTTTCTCTTTGCCCCCGCTCTCCATCTCTCTCATTGCCCCCACTCTCCCTCCCCTCTCTCTCTCTCTTTCCCCCTCTCTTTTCCCCCTCTCTCTCCTTTTGCCCCCTCTCTCCCTCTCCTCTCTCCCTCTCTTTGCCCCTCTCTTTATCCCCTCTCTCTCTTTGCCCCCGCTCTCCATCTCTCTCTTTGCCCCCACACTCCCTCTTTGCCTCTCTCTCCCTCCCCCTCTCTCTTTGCCCCTCTCTCTCTCTCTCTTTGCCCCCTCTCTCCCCTCTCTCTTTGTCTCATCTCTCCCTCCCCTCTCTCTCTTTGCTCCCTCTCTCCATCCTTTCTCTCTTTGCCCCTCTCTCTCTCTTTGCCACTCTCTCTCTCTTTGCCCCCTCTCTCCCTCCTCACTCTCTCTTGCTTTGCCCCCTCTCTCCCTCTTCTCTCTCTCTCTTTGCCCCCCATTTTTGCTCCCCATCTCTCTCCCCTCTCTCTAGCTTTGCCCACTCTCTCCCTCCCCCTCTCTCTCTTTGCCCCCTCTGTCCCTCTTTGCCCCCTCTCCCCCTCCCTTCTCTCTCTCCCTCTTTGCCCCCTCCCTCCCCTCTCTCTCTCTTAGCTCCCTATCTTCCTCCCCTTTCTCTCTCCTTGCCTCCTCTCTCCCTCCCCTGTCTCTCTTTGCGCCCTTTCTCCCTCCCCTGTCTCTGTTTGCCCTCTCTCTCCCTCCCCTGTCTCTCCCACCCACTCGGCCTCTCTGCAACGCCCTCAGAGCCCCCCCCAGATTCTCTTAGCTTCCCCCTGGATCCCATCAGCCCCCCCCCCAGCCTTCCCCCCCTCCAGATCCACTCAGGCTTACCGGTATCATGCTGTCTACCTGCACGTCCTTCAGCTGAGACAGGGAAGTCGCAATGGTGACGTCACCTCGCAGCGTGCGCGGTGACATCTCATTTCTGACTTCCCTGCCTCTGCAGAAGGACCGCTGGCGCAGGGAGACAGCATAATACTGCTATGCCTGAATGGATCTGGAGGGGGTGAAGGCAGGGTATCCGGAGGGGGAGGAGGCAGGGAATTCGGAGGGGTTGGAGACAGGGGATCCAGAGGGCGTTGGGCCTTACGGCTCTCGCGATGAGCCCTGCAATTAGCTCATTGCAGCCAGGAGTGGTGCGATCCCTGTGGGCCTCGTGATGAGCGCCTACAGTGCTCATTGCGAGCCATGCAATAAACAATGATGTCGCTCATTGCAGCTAAGTCGCGCATGCTAGTTTTAACATGGCGTGACGGACAAACTCGCAAGATGACAACTATTATACAGTGGATATATAAAGTCTACACACCCCTGTTAAAATGTCAGGTTTCTGTGCTGTAAAAAAATGAGACAAAGATAAATCATTTCAGAACTTTTTCCACCTTTAATGTGACCTATAAACTGTACAACTCAATTGAAAAACAAACTGAAATCCTTTAGGTGGAGGGAAGAAAAAAAGAAAATAAAAATAATGTGGTTGCATAAGTCTGCACACCCTCTAATAATCTGGGGATGTAGCTGTGTTCAGAATTAAGCAATCACATTCCAAATCGTGTTAAATAGGAGTCAGCATACACCTGCCATCATTTAAAGTGCCTCTGATTAACCCCAAATAAAGTTCAGCTGCTCTAGTTGGTCTTTCCCGAAATTTTCTTAGTCTCATCCCACAGCAAAAGCCATGGTCCACAGAGAGCTTCCAAAGCATCAGTGGGATCTCATTGTTAAAAGGTATCAGTCAGGAGAAGGGTACAAAAGAATTTCCAAGGCATTAGATATACCATGGAACACAGTGAAGACAGTCATCATCAAGTGGAGAAAATATGGCACAACAGTGACATTACCAAGAACTTGAGCTCCCTCCAAAATTGATGGAAAGACAAGAAGAAAACTGGTCTGGGAGGCTACCAAGAGGCCTACAGCAACATTAAAGGAGCTGCAGGAATATCTGGCAAGTACTGGCTGTGTGGTACATGTGACAACAATCTCCCGTATTCTTCATATGTCTGGGCTATGGGGTAGAGTGGCAAGACGAAAGCCTTTTCTTACGAAAAAAAAACATCCAAGCCAGGCTACATTTTGCAAAAACACATCTGAAGTCTCCCAAAAGCATGTGGGAAAAGGTGTTATGGTCTGATGAAACCAAGGTTGAACTTTTTGGCCATAATTCCAAAAGATATGTTTGGCGCAAAAACAACACTGCACATCACCAAAAGAACACCATACCCACAGTGAAGCATGGTGGTGGCAGCATCATGCTTTGGGGCTGTTTTTCTTCAGCTGGAACTGGGGCCTTAGTTAAGATAGAGGGAATTATGAACAGTTCCAAATACCAGTCAATATTGGCACAAAACCTTCAGGCTTCTGCTAGAAAGCTGAGCATGAAGAGGAACTACATCTTTCAGCATGACAACGACCCAAAGCATACATCCAAATAAACAAAGGAATGGCTTCACCAGAAGAAGATTAACATTTTGGAATGGCCCAGCCAGAGCCCAGACCTGATTCTGATTGAAAATCTGTGGGGAGATCTGAAGAGGGCTGTGCACAGGAGATGACCTTGCAATCTGACAGATTTGGAGTGTTTTTGCAAAGAAGAGTGGGCAAATCTTGCCAAGTCAAAATGTGCCATGCTGATAGACTCATAACCAAAAAGACTGAGTGCTGTAATTAAATCAAAAGGTGCTTCAACAAAGTATTAGTTTAAGGGTGTGCATACTTATGCAACCATATTATTTTATTTTTATATTTTTTCTTCGCTCTACCTAAAAGATTTCAGTTTGTTTTTCAATTGAGTTGTACAGTTTATAGGTCACATTAAAGGTGGAAAAAGTTCTGAAATGATTCATCTTTGTCTCATTTTTTTACAGCACAGAAACCTGACATTTTAACAGGGGTGTGTAGACTTTTTATATCCACTGTATGTGATAAAAATATATACTTCTATATAGATATAAAAAGTGGGGTAGTCGTGAGTATCCAGTAATATAGATGCATATTACAGTAGATATAGATACTGTAGCTGTATGACAAGCTTTCAGGAGTAACACCTCTCTTTGCGAAAATCGAGGTGTGTTATTGTCATTCTAATTAATAAAGAAGGTATCACTATATACTGCACTCCTATGATTATTTATATATAAAATATATATAGATATGTATTTAATATCTATATTTAATTCAACATCTATCTATCTATCTATCTCTATAATTTTAGATATCAATATAAAAATATACAGATATAACAAATTAGGTCCTTATTACACTTATGTGCTTATGAACCACTCTGGTTTCCATATCACTTCCATGAGATATGAGCATCTGCAATTATAATACATTAGCTTTGTATTTTGTATTTAATGAATCAATAAATCAATGTTTATTTTATTTTTTTACTTTTTCGGTTTCTCCTTTGAATGATAATAGCATTGAAGAAGTTTCACCCAGATGCTGACTTCCATTCTATGGCCAGAGATCGCAATGTTGATAAGGCATCCACAACACTAAAGCAAAAAATATTATACACATATTATGCACAAATAGGCTAGAAATTTCTATGATAAGAAACAACAGGATCACAAAAAATTGTGTACCCCTTCCCTATTATTATTTGTCCCATATTTACTTTGTGCTCTTTTAAACATTTGAAGCATTAATCACACAGCCTACTTATAAAAAAAAAAATAAGTTTATCCAAACGATGATCTACAAAGAAAAGAAAATATAAAATACACTAAATGCTTCCAAGGCATTTGGACAACATGGTCATTTTTCCCATTCTGTTTAATCAGAAGAGAAAAAAATCTTCTACGTTTATTTTGTCATTGACACTTCATGACCTGCTTTGAACTTGCAGGAAAAAGCTGAGCAGAAGTTAACAGGATCCTAAAAAAGAGGAAATAGGTTTTTACTGAGGATTGTGATCAAACTGAATTTAAAGTTCAGCTTGGAATGAAAAAATCTCATAAATCTCATAGCATTGTACAGAATATTAAAACTACTGTAGGTACAGCAGAAATTATATTTAGTTTGGTTATGGAACATTTATCTGGGGATATGTTAAGTGTGTCTAGGCCAGAATAAGCAAGTAAGTGTTTAAATAGAAAAGACGACTCAATTCCTCAAGTCCTAAGAAATATTGACAGCTAAATAGAAGTTTCAGGTACAAATCTAACACAGAGACAAAGCAAAAGTTAAGTTTAGGTTTATAGATCATTCTTGTTTAACATAAAAAAAATGATGCACCAACATTAAGTTGGTTTATTATTAAAGACTATTCAAACTGACTATAAATGGTATCATGCACTTTTCTCAATATTTAATAATTCCTTAGATATTCAGCATTCATTGTGCAACTCGAATGCTAACATGCAACTACTGTAAACAGGATTATCTGCAGTTTGTAGTCATAAGGATGGTGAAGGGAAACTAACTACATGATAACCTAAAGAGCTTTGTTTTGCAAGCACATAGAAGACAAGCAGACAATAATCCTAAGCACATTAACGCAAAGTAGCTGATTAGTATATGGGAGCTGCTCATTTAAATATATATATATATATATATATATATATATATATATATATATATATAAATATAATATTTCACATTCCCTTGTCAAAAATACATCAAATGACTTACTTCCTGCTCAGAATAAATTTTATGAATAGAAGCCCCCTATCATAAAAAAATAATACACTTTTTTTTACAAGAAATACAGTTATTGCACTACAAAATGAGCCCAGGTATGCACTATCTGCTTCTGCCAGCCCCCTGCAGTTAAAGAAGACACTGAATTAATTGGGGATAGAGGCAGATACTTATTTTTATAGAAAGGTGATCCTAGGGGTGATTTGATTATTTGCATATATTTTGGCTTCTTTATTGACTCTTACAGACAGATACTCTTACGGTCCAGAGTTGAGGAGCCACCTGCACCTCAACTTTCCTTGTCTAGGCTGTGCCTTTTTGTGTTCACTATTTCAGTGCCCAGCAAACAATTCAGATCAGGACATCATTCCTGAAAAGTAAGGCATAACCAGATCTATTTTGTAAGGATATAAGAAGAACACACACACCTTTGCTTAGGTTAAAACAGACTGGCCTTTGTTCTTGCTTAAAACAGATATTTTAACAATCCCAAAGTAAACCAGGAATGATGAGGGAAACATATTTGGTCAAGCTTATCAACTTTTACGACTATCTGAGGCCATAGAGAGGGGATGCCTCTGTATTGCAGACACTTAACCCTTCGTTGTCCCACTAGCAGTCATGGCAGAAAATGTATCTCCGCTAGTTACAGGTAAGATAACATTATTACAGTACATATAACATGGTATAGTTACCCCAAAATTAATTATTGTGGCCCACAGTACTCTATACACAAAAACAACACATCACAGTCCCCACAACAATTCTCATGTCCATTTTAATAGTATTGGATATTAGTAGCCCAGTGTGCCAAAGATCCAAATAGCAGGGTTGCTTATGGGTTCAGGGGAGTCCTAAAATCATCCATGACAGATACCTTATATAGAGATGTTGAAAGGAGAGTTTCCAAATAACCACAATCTAACAACAACTCTCATTTTGCCAAAAGTTCTCAGATGATGAATGTATTTATAAGAATGCAAACGTGTGATAATATTTAAGGTCTATTGTATTAATTAATGTATTTCTTTGTAGAGGGAAAGTTGATTTCAGCATGTTAAATAAAGCTGTTTTCCATTTCATACAGCAAAATTGTTTTATTAACAGGTGGTCTCAAATCCAGTCACTGCATATTTCATGTGTTGGAAAAAACAACAGATTTTTGTTCCAAAATTGCAATATTGTTATCCCTTTTGCTTTTCTACAGAATACATGTCTGATTAGATTTTCAGTGATAAATAACTAGATTTTATAATAACTACTGGGGTGGGTGGTTATGATCTCCATCCTCTTAGACACATTTTCTAACATGAATTCATTCAGTTTTCCTTTTGATTAATATTATTGTTTCATTAAATAATTCAAATTTGGATTTTTTTGAATAATGTATAACTGAATAATATAGTAATAAATAATTACCAGTTGCAATGCAACTTTTACACTTATATTCAGCTCAAACTAATTTATTTTGGACATATAGGGTAATTTACTCATGAATCACTAATGGATCACTGGTGCTCACACTAAAGGCCATGTTAACCTGGAATGCATCTTCTCAGCTCATTTAGCTGTTTACTAGCCCCTTCTCCCCTGTTATACCTAGTTTATCATGACCCATCATGGCTCATCGCCCAGTGGCATTATCATCGCCCAATGACATTGTAGCGGAACCCATCCCTGTTTTACCCTGTTTTATGATTATTTAATTCTTGGTTAAAATATGATCCTACAATATGTTTGCTGTTTTATGCTCTGCAGAATATTAGCCAGACTTTTGCAGACCTAGGCTAATAGATAATCCTATTACAGAGATTCAAGAGATAAGAACGTTGTAAAGGATCCTTGCATTTTCCAAAGTGTTTTCATTCTCTGATAAGAACAAAGAAGTGTAATTGAATCAATGTCTGATTGTATCAAAGTTGCCAGGGAGGTGTGACCCCCCTATTGTTCTCTTTATGTGTATTGTGTGTAGCCAAATATGGGCATGTGTATTGCCTGTGGCCAAAGAGATGTATATATAGTTCTGCAATAACAAAATAAAGTCAGTATTCATTTGATTCCCAAATTGTGTGTCGTCCAATATGGGAGGTCGGGGATGGTGAAACTGTAGTGCCTCGTGGGTATTTTATCGTATACCAGCGGAGATTTTGGACTGCGTGTCCCAGCTCCGTTACAGACATCATTCCCAAGAGACTGTTCCTCCCTCTATTTCAATCAGCCCCTTTAAAGCAAAAGCAGCAGCCAGTTTTAGTAAGAAGTTGCCTATCCTGGAATATCTGGTATGCAGGTCAGCACACCCTTTATATTAACTATTCAACCCCAGGTGGGCAGTATAGACATTATGACAACAAATATTTTAAAGGTATAATTTTATAACAATTTTATTAAATTACAAAAACTTTTATATTATTTTAATCTAAAATGTTGTGCTATTTCTCACTGTGAAAAGCACTTATAATTACTTCAGTGGCCCTTTAACTTTATTTTCCAGTATATAGTCACGATTTTTGGACTCTACATCAATATTTCATTTAAGACCACTAAAAAAATTGAAGAGGCTGAACCAAAATTTGATTTATGACGTAAAAGATCAATAAAGTGCACGGAATAAAAAAGATACTGAATTATTGCATGACATCTTGACCAATTGACATTTTTTTTCCTTTTCAGCTTAATCATGGTAGGTGGAATCTACATTAACTTTGTCATTTGGTACTTCGTGACCTGCCTTGAACTTGCAGAAAAAGCTTATCAGAAGTTAACAAGTTCCTGCAATACTTTCAAACTAGAAAAAAGGAAATAGATTTTTACTGAGGCTCATGATCAAACTGAATTTAAAGCTCTGCTTGGAATGAAAAAAATATTGCAAGCCTCATAGCATTGTGCCACATAATAAATCTACTGTACGCACAGTAGAAATCACATTTAGACTGGTTATGCAACTTTTATCTGTGTTTATTTGGGGTAATGGGAAATGTGTCTATATCAGAAGCCAGGGTGTATTTTATTAGACAGTATTTCTCATTTTCTCAAATTTTATGAAATACTGACAGCTAAATGAAAATTATAGGTACAATCTAACAAACAGCAAATTTCCCTTAGTGCTGTCATGTAGATCACACCAGTTTAATATTACAATCTAAATAATTTTATTTTGAGACATAATCCTCATTCACAAACCAGGACTATATATTTTTTTTCGATTTTCACAAATTATGTAACTTCCTGCACAGACCTTCCAAATCTTCTATGAGATCTATTTTATAACACAACATATTTAAAGAAGGCGCTGTATTTTATTTCCACACTTCACTATCTCAATAGATCTCTTAGCAGTTCAGTTATTTGAGTGAAATTGGCGTCCAGCTGAATACCATACTTTTTTTCCACATTTTGCTTATACTGTATATGTGTGTAATGACAATTTGCTAAGATCTGCTCCTCCCACAAACTACAGGCCTTTATCTATAGTCAGGGCCAAGGTATAATTATCCTTATGAGGTGCTATAGGGATATGATATTGTAAATATATATATATATATATATATATATATATATATATAGTTGTCAGTGTTGGGAACGCTTACAATGTTGGTCACACTTTGCAAGCCTCGAAAAGCGAGGCGAGCCGTCGACCACGTGGGACTTAGGCTACAATCAGTGCAGAGCAGTTATGGCATGCAGGACTTAGGTGGCGAGCAGTTTCATGTGACTGTGAGCCTTGCAAAGTGGGGGAAAGAAGTTGAGGCACGCTACTACGAGGGTCGCAACTGCGAGTCAAGCACATAAGTCTAAAAAGTTTGATAAAACAAACAAAATAATTTAACAAAAACACACACAGCACAAGGGAATGACCAGGAAGCCTGGGAGTGAGATTGCAAGCAAGTTTGAGCCATATTTGGGGTTTTTCGTCAATAAAAAATTGACTAAGCAAGGAAAAAAATGGAGGATGAAAAACGTAAAAATTCTGAAACTGGATGAAAATGAGGCTGAGCAAAGCCAGTAACACTTATACCAACAACGCCAAGCACGCGGGACTTAGAAAATACACAACGGCAAAGACAGTAACACTTACACCAACAACGCCAGGCATGCGGGACTTAGAAAATAAAAAACGACAAAGACAGTAACACTTATACCAACAACGCCAGGGACACGGGACTTAGAAAATACACAACGGCAAAGACAGTAACACTTACACCAACAACGCCGGGCACGCGGTACTTTGAAAATAAAACCAACAACAGTCAGCGTGTAACACATGAACATTCAGCAGACACACAGAGGAGAAAGACACTGGGAAGGGACAGGGAGGAAATGGTGGAAAGAGACACATGGTATTCCCAAGCACAAAACTTGCAGGTTGCCGAAACCTGCAATGAGCGGCCCGTACAGTAGGCGAGAGAAAAGGGTCGCGATAAGCGCCGAAGGTGCCCATTGCGAGACAAGCGATGAGCGCCAAAGGCACTTAGCGTGGGTCTTGCAATGAGCGCCGAAGGTGCTCAGAGGAGCAAAAGCCTCACATTGTGTGGCAAACAGCATTGCCAGCCTCACAATTTTAATCTCGTAATTTTTGTAATATATATGTACTAGCGCTTTTCCCATCAAAAATGACAGCAAAAAGAACTTGTAGCCTGGCAATGCTGTTTGCCACACAATGCAAGGCTCCCCCCCCCCACCCACCCTCTACGTTACGGGCCTCGCTCTTTCCAGGCCTTGGCAAACTCGTAACTTTCTTCCCTCTGCGCTCATTGCCTTTTTCCCCATCTTTAAATTACGGCCCGCACAATGGGTGCCTTCGGAGCTCATTGCGGGCCTCTCCCTCCCCTCTACATTACGGGCCTCACTGATTGCAGACCTCGGCAAACCCGTAACTTTCAGGCGCTCATTGCAAGTCTTTCCCCCTTCTAAATTTCGGCCCGCGAGATGAGCACCTTCGGCACTCATTACGAATTGTCAATGGCGGCTTCTGATTGGCTGAAAACGCTGTTTATCAAATTTAGCCAATCAGAAGGCACCAATGTGTGAGCCAATCAGAAAGGGATACACCCCAAAATCCCACTCTGATTGGATAATGCACCTGTCAATCTTTATTTAAACCAATCAAAAGGCTTTGTTGCCATCAGCCAATCACAATGGGATACACCACCACGGGGTAATTGGCTGAAGACACCTGTAACTTTTCATTGGCTGTAATACTGATTGACATTGACAACTGCCAATCAGAAGACGCAAATGCCTTCAGCCAATCACTACGTGGGGTTGTATCCCATTGTGATTGGCTGTTGTCCCTGCAACCAATCAGAATGCGCAGATGCCTCCAGCCAATCACCCTGTGGGACTGTATCCCATTGTGATGAAGGCATGTGCACCTTGTGATTGGTTTAAATTAAGATTGAAGTGGGATTATGGGGGTATCCAATTCTGATTAGCTCACACATTGGCGCCTTCTGATTGGCTGAATTTGCTAGAAAGAGTTTTCAGCCATTTAGAAGGTACCGTTGCCTATTTTCTTCCAGAAAAGGCTCTAAGAGGCGGGTATTTTTTTTTTAGAGCGCAGATTGTTCCAGGGTGTTGCAGAAGAGGAGGAGGCCGGGGACACCGTGGTGAGGTAAGTACAATGTATATTATGTTTATTTTATTTTGTTATTTGTTTATATATGTTGGAGTAATGTAACGTTTTTTTTTTTTAACAAGGGCCGCGCTGGAGAAGAAAAGAAGGACGGGGACATGCTGGAAAGGTGAGTAGAATATTTAGAATATTTAGAATGTTCATTTATTGTATGTAAATGTGTTGTACTATTTTTTTGCAAAGGTAAGTGGTCTGAATTATTTTTTTTTAGGTTAGAATTAGGGTTTCTGTATGTAGATAGCATTTATTTATGTTATATAGATAGGAGTATGTATTTTAGATAGGATTTATTGTATATTAGATAGATAGGGGTATGTTTTTTAGATAGGATTTATTGTATATTAGATAGATAGGGGTATATATTTTAGATAGTTAGGATTTATTGTATATTAGATAGATAGGGGTACGTATTTTAGATAGTTAGGATTTATTGTATATTAGATAGATTGGGGATGTATTTTGTATAGATAGTATTGATTGTATGTTAGATAGATAGGGGGTATTGTATTTTATTTTATTTGTATTGGATTGGTTGTATTCTATATGTATTTCCTTTTCAGGTGTGTAATTTTTTTTCTGTAGTGTGGGGGGGGGGTTGTAAAGTATTTTTTTATTTTTTGTAATGTTCCTTTTTTTATTTTTTGTGACTTTGTTTTTTTCATTTTCTGTAATATCGATTTTTTTATTTTTTGTGAGTTAGTTTTTTTAGTTTCTGTAATGTAGATTTGTTTTTTTTGTGACTTAGGTTTTTAATTTTCTGTAATTATAGTGGTGGGGGGTTTATTAGGGTGTGAGTAGGTAGTGTAGGCATTAATAGGTTAGTGTAGAGGGGGGTAGTTTAGATGTAATGGTTTATTGGCGGGTATAGTGCAGTGTAGTGTTTGTAGATAGTGTCATGATGGTCCTTGAGGACCGGCACGGCCCTTATCTGGTTACTGTTAGGGTTGTAACATCCCCATAAGGGTCATAATATACCCTTATGGGACTGATGGGGTTAAATAGAGGCTTATGAGGGTCTGTATTGACCCCCATGAGTGACATGGTTATTTATTGGCTTATGTGGGTCTGTATTGACCCTCGTGAGAGACGTGGTTAATTAAGTGCTTATGGGGGTCTATATTGACCCCCATGAGTGACAGGGTTAATTAAGGGTTTATGGGGGTCTGTATTGACCCCCATGAGTGACAGAGTTAATTAATGTATTATGGGGGTCTGTATTGACCCCCCTGAGTGACAGAGTTAATTAAGAGCTTATGGGGGTCAGTATTGACCCTCATGAGTCACAGGGTTAATTATAGGTTTATGGGGGTCTGTATTGACCCCCTTAAGTGACAGGGTTAATTAAGTGCTTATGTGGGTCTGTATTGACCCCCAACAGTGACGGGGTTCATTTAAAGCTTATGGGGGTCTGTATTGACCCCCATGCATGACAAGGTTAATTAAGTGCTTATGGGAGTCTGTATTGGCCCCCATGCATGACAGGTTTAATTAAGTGCTTATGGGGGTCTGTATTGACCCCCATGATTGATGGGGTTAATTAAGTGCTTATGGGGGTCTGTATTGACCCCCATGCGTTACAGGGTAAGTTAAGTGCTTATGGGAGTCTGTATTGGCCCCCATGCGTGACAGGTTTAATTAAGTGCTTATGGGGGTCTGTATTGACCTCCATGAGTGACGGGGTTAATTAAGTGCTTATGGGGACCTGTATTGACCCCCATGCATAACAGGGTTAATTAAGTGCTTATGGGAGTCTGTATTGACCCCCATGTGTGACAGAGTTAATTAGGTGCTTATGGGGGTCTGTATTTACCCCCATGAGTGATGAGGTTAATTAAATGCTTATGGGGGTCTGTATTGACCCCCATGCGTGACAGGGTTAATGAAGGGTTTATGGGGGTCTGGATTGACCACCATGAGTGACGGGGTTAATTAAAAGCTTATGGGGGTCTGTATTGACCCCATGAGTGACAGGGTTAATTAAGTGTTTATGTGGGTCTGTATTGACCCCCATGAATGAAAGGGTTAATGAAGGGCTTATGGGGGTCTGTATTGACCCCCATGAGTGACATGGTTAATTATGGGTTTATGGGGGTTTGGACTGACGCCCATGAGTGACAGGGTTTTTTAGGGGTTGATGGACCTCTGTATAGAGCCCCATAAGTGATAGTTTTTTTTTTTTTTATTACGGGTCCTTCAAGGACCTTTACGGTCCTTAAATGACCCATAAGGCTGGAATTTTGAATTGTCATTGCAGCGGGGGTCCCCGATCGCGTGCGATCAGGGACCCCCACTGCGAGGGTTAATGTGGGGTTAATGCAGGTTTCCAAGGTTATCTCGGATCCCGTGGGGTTAATGCAGGTTTCCGAGTTTATTTTGGATCCCTTCATGGGTGTTGTACGTGGCTGGGCGGTGCGGGGTCGTGGAGTCTCGTTTTCGTTTTTCTCTAGCTTAGGGTATTTTCGAGTGGCTACACTTTGCAAATTTGACAGAATTTGAGATTTTAACACTGTTGCAGAGGTCCTGGGTGTCCCAGCTTGGTGTGGGTAATGTTTTTATTTTACTTTTGTGTGTATTTGTTTGTTTTTTAATGTTAGCCGCTGTGCGCCGGTTGTCCGTTAAGGTCGTTTTTTTGCGAGACAGTAATGGATTTTTTCTAAGTCCCGCGGGTCATATTTTTTTGTGTAAATCCGTAGTTAGTAATTGCGTGTTTATGTTTTTTTTTCAAGTCCCGATTGTGTGGTCGTTTTTAACTGATTGTGAGGCGCCGTAGAGCCTCCGCAAATGCGGCCCCTATCGAAAAGTCATAGGGGGTCGTAGGGATGAGCGCCTTGCCAGCAACTGCGGCCCTCGCTTTGCGAGGGCCTCAGTTGCGGCGGGCTTGCTATGCGCCATCCCGCGTGCTCACATGTCAACTTAAAATGGTAGATAGATAGATAGATAGATGGAAAGCAGTAGAAGATGTAAATTCTCAGAAAAATAATTGTTAAAAATGGACCGGTTGCTTAGAAAGCTTTAAAAGGAGGCATATTGACTCTGCTGTCTCTTTATCTAAAGACATAGGCCCACATTCAATTGAGCTTTCACCGTTACTGTAGCTCGTAAGTGAGCTTGCAAGCTAATTTGCTATTCAATTGGCGTCTTTTTGCGGGCACGGAACGGCTTACGAGTTATAGGCTTGAAAATGTGCGATGGATAAACCTGTAACTTACAGCCTCCAGAAGCCTTTGATCTTTCACTTTCGCAAGGCTAAAATCGCAAATTGCTATTCAATTGTTCAGTTTCCCCAAACCCGCAAATTTTTTCAGATCTGTAAATGGAAAAAGAAGGAGGGAATCCTACGAGTGCTAGAGAGGACCCTCAAGGGGGTTAAACACCTACTTGTAGCACTTTAAATGCAAATAAGAAATCTATACTGCATTGTAAATAATGGGGAAAGCGATGATAGACATTAAAATTAATTGCACAACAGTCTCAAGCTTGCAAATCAACAATAAAATAAATGTATTTTCGAGTGTCATTTCGGTGTTAAACAGATCTCGGTTATCAATGAGTTAATACATGTCAGGCACCCATATGAACTAGAATAGTATTGGCATTAATTTTAAAAATTCTGTAATTTGCGGGTTTGCGAGTCTGATCGCACATCAGACCCCCGAACCTAATTGATTGACATGTAACCTCCATGTTTTACTGCCGTAATAATGACTCAATTTCTATTGGCTTGAAATGGGAGGTTACAGGCTTGCTTAATTAATTATATTCCCGCTGTGAAATGCTACATACGATTGCATGGTTTACGGTTTTGGCTTTGGGACAGTAACTTGCGGCCTTGAGCAATTTAATAGCATCTCAATCAGAGACGAACGGGAGCCCGCAACATACTTGCAGACATTCAGCCCGCTACGAGGGAGTGGCGGGCTTCGAATTTAATGTGGCTCATAGTTTACATTCCCAAAAAAAAGCTCCATCATGTTGTGTTTTTTTATAACAACTACCATTTTGACATTTTCTTAAAAGAACACAAACATAGAATAGATTGCATTTTACCAGTTGCCCTTTGTTTTGTCTTCCAGTGTTATGTATGCTTGTCCGTGCCCATGTATAACTTGTAGGGGTAAAGATTATCTAAGCATACTGAATGAAGTTGTTTTTTTATTTAATCCGGCAAAAACAGTTTTATTAAACAGGTGGTTCAAAAAACAGTTATTATTAATTTCTCACATGTGGAAAAAACAACAGATTTTTGTTCCAAAACTGTAATATTGTTATTTCTCTTTCCAACAAAATACATGGCTCATTAGATTCTGACTCAGTCATAAATAACCAGATTTCAGAGCAACTACTGAGGTGGGTGAAAATGACCTCCATCCATATTTTTATATTTACTCACCCTTTATATTTAGCTTGTATTTTGATAACAATTATTGGAAGTTTCTAGATACGTTTAAAGTACTTACAGCATGGCTGGCAGAACAATATTTTGATTTATGTTTTCTTAGTCTAAACTTAAATTGCTCTGAATATTGCATAATACTTTATAAAATATATAAATAGTAGAGTGACTAACAAGATTTTTTGTGCTCCAGCTTTACTTTTTTTGTCATACTTACTAAAGAGTGGAGTATTGAAGAATTTTTGAAAATGTCATATCCTATTAAATATGCTCCATAAGAAATGGGCACATTCAACAAATATAGCGCAATATAGCACAGAAATAGATCACTGGCTAGTCCCAAAGCAAAACTAATTTTCGCACCATGCACCATCTATAGCACTATAATCTACGTAATATGTTGTTTCTTAAATGGACCTTGCCATGTATTGTCCATCTTAATTTTGCATAATACCTAAAAAATATGCGAGAAAATGTTACTAACACAAAACTAAACACTTTTAATCTGTAAACAAACCTCTAACCTGCATAAAATCAAGTATTTGTTGCTTGCTCCTTTTCCTCATTGTGAATATGGACCCTCCGCACTGTGAATGTTTGTACTCTTGGTTTAATCAACTTCACAAGTGTCATAAGATAATGTTCTGGAATTTTTCGTAGCTTTTGGGCTGCTATGCCCTATATCTATTTTTCAGCAAGGTTTGGATGGTAGAATCCCTATATCGCGAGAGCATGAACCGGAAAATTCACAGGCAAGAAACATCTTGGAGCTAGATTTGTACACAGATTTAACTGGGACAGGCAGGAACAGTAGACTGGAGCAGACAACCAGTTAACTCAGATAGTAGGAATAGGGAGCCTTGTAAAAAGAAAAACATAAGACATGAGCAAAAGAATGGCGGCAGGCATAAGGTGGAACCAAACACTGCAGCAACCAGGAGGTCACACAGAATACTAGGATTCCACACATCAGGCACTGAGGTACTCAGCTGAGTTCCTTAAATTGTTCAGCTGGAAGTAAGAGTGATTGCACACCTGCTGCTAATAGGTGTGCTAAGTCTTGAAGAATAGTGCTTTGAAGGGAGTACCCACTTGGGAACTGCTGTAGATGCTTAGAGATGGGTAAAGGAAGAAGAGTTATGCTGGGGGTTCCTGAAAATCTATGATGAAGCTCAAAAGGTCTTCACAGTTGCAGAGGCACTAAGAAATATAATTAATGACTCCTGTGTAGAACTAGGCTGCCCAATTCAGATAACTATTCACTGGAATGAACCTGCTCTTAAAAATCAATGTTGACTTATATTGTTCAAAACCTTGAAAGGAGAGTTGGCCAGAGTGCACCTTTAAGAGTCCCTTGAAAAAAACAAATTACTTTGACTATTCATATTAATTAACAATTCAGAGAGATGATACAGGAAAGAAGAACTTGTCCTACCATTTACCAGTCGTGTCTCCAAAACGACTGTGTCCATGTTCTTTCTATTCCTGAAAGATTTTATTAAAGTGAATGTATATTAAAGAGTAAAACTATGAAAGTTGGCAAGTATATCAAACAGCTACTGTAAATGTCTTAATTATTCCAATTGTACATGAATACATCCTAATTACAGAGTAAATAAGAATGTAATTAGCAACATATACTGTTCCACTAATTACTTCACTAGTGAATCAATCATACAGTCGTTGTTTTGTAAATGGTTTGTTGAATCATTATAATTATGTGTAAGTACATATCTAATTTCTTTTCATCTGAATCTTCACCAGAGATATAAATTCCTAAATTATAATGCACAACCTATAACACTTTTCTAAGGGACAGAGAGAGACAGATTTTTCACTTGTTGCAGTTGCAGGAACTCTAATTAACAAACTAAGCATACTGTATATACAAACCGATGTTAAAAGGTTAGTATAATAATTGTTAATTATGTATCCCAGATAATCTTGAGCATGTAGCATAAAGGGTTTATGACTGAAATCCCATAACACCTCCTCTCTAAAGTGAGCATGCTCTAGGTCAGAAATAGTCAGTAGGCAGATCTAGGTCTGAATCAGGACATCTAGCCCCTTTCTTACAGGCCTGCATTACATTGTTACAATTATCAATGAACTCAACTGAAGCTTCCAAATGCTTAAAAATCTATCTATTACATATTTTCATATTACCAAGTCCAATTTACTATGTACAATTCCTTCATCTATCCTTCTGAATTTCAATACATTAAAATTTTTATATGTGTAGCCAGAAAATAAATATGAATTCTGGACCCGGACTTTATTTTCATAAATACATTTAGATCTTAGATACAATTGTAAAAAATATTTTCTATGCACGTGTATTCTTAATGTTAATTAATGGTAAAATAAAAAAAAAAAACGATATTACCTTAGAGATAGCTTAGTTGCAGGGCATTGCTTGTAATTTCTGGTCCGGGTTTTAAAGACAAAGTCATAATATAGATGTTTTCTACTGACAGTACAGTACAGGTCCAAGAATGATAAAAGACGTATTACACTGTATCACCAAGAAAGATCACTCCAGAATTAATGAGGTAGGTTGAGGTGGGGGTAATGTTTAGGATTGTTAAAATTCCAGGACAATTTAAAGTGGTTCTAAATGTAATAAAATAGTTTTTTTCTGTCACATGAGGCATGGGGTTGAGTTAAATCATGTAGCATTATTTTGTTTTTCAATATAAGTTTGTAAATGTACGAATATTGACAGAAACTGAGTTAGCAATTTGAGTATGCCTTGGCCCCCTCAAATAGTGAAAGGTTTCTCTTAACAGCTTTTGACTGAAGGTTGTACATTGTTGTTTCTAGAGGGAATTGCCCTTACATCAACATGATTGCTTTCAAGACTCCCATAGTCCTCTTGCATTTAGTTGAAAATGTAATAAAAACACAATCATTAGTTAATTGATATTTTCAAATAATGAGGCTATAATAACCCCAGATAATGTAATTTACAAACCCACGCTTCACTGTTGTTATAGCTTAAAAAACATAAAACGAAGTGGCTGTCAGACTGTCACTGCTTGGGTATGGTGAGTTTAAATATATATACACAGACATATAACACTGTACTAGAGGATATGTACATATAGATATTACTAGAGTATTGTCATCCACATGCTATTTAATTTAATTCTATGTCTATGAGTGGTATTGTTTATGTATAACTTTGTTTTAGACGGTCTGACTATCTCAATCATGTATATTATGTTTGAGGGCACTTTTTATATATTTTTCAGTGTTGGGGGACTGTGTGGGGAATCTGTGTGTCTACTTATATTTTTGTCCCTGTAAGTTATTGTCAAACATTGGCAACTATTTGTTTTACACAACACTGTTTTTCTTTTCAAATCGGATTATTGGGGCCTGTATTACGAGGGGAAGGTGTGATATACAACATTGCTGTATTGTGGTTATATTACTTGAGGTAATTGTTAGAGGCAGTGTCAGGTCAGTACCTCATGCTCTTATCTGACTAGCTGGCAGCTCCCCTGCAAATGAAAACACTTACTGTATCTTTGACCTAAGCATTCGTGACTCAGTCTGGTAAAGGACCACCCCCTAATAAATAATGACTCCAGACTCCCACTTGGGTATAATCAGACCACAGCTTTATTTGTAAACCAAGTTAACATAAACAACCAGAAGTAGATGCATCACCTGGATTAAGAAGCTCAACCCCCTTCCAGAGTCCCAATTGGAACCCCGTGCCCATGAGACCTCTGGAATCAACCATACCGGATACCTTATGCTAATTGAGCTCCAACCTAAGTTGATGCAGCCCCACGCCAATAGCTGTGACAAGCATCAACAAACTGACCAAGAAAAAGAAGGGGGTGGGGGGTGGGAGATCTTGTCTCCTGGACCTCCCAGGCATTAACTGATGGGAGGCAGTAGCTACCTCCCTATTCTTGCCACTAACTCTACCCCAGCCTTACCCACTAACTACTCCCTTCCCTGCACAAAGCTTGGTCAACTGCCCCCTCCCCCTATTCAGTCACCAGGGGCATTCTTGACCTAAGCATTCGTGACTCAGTCCGGTAAAGGACCACCCCCTAATAAATAATGACTCCAGACTCCAACTTGGGTATAATCAGGCCGCAGCTTTATTTGTAAACCAAGTTAACATAAACAACCTTAAGTAGCTGCATCACCTGGATTATGGAGCTCAACCCCCTCCTAGTGGCCCAAGTGGAACCCCGTGCCCATGAGACCTCTAGAACCAACCATGCCGGATACCTTACGGTAATTGAGCTCCAACCTAAGTTGATGCAGCACCACTAAAAAGCTCCATGGCCTGAATAATACGCACCTTGAGAGTATAAGTGAATAACGATAACCCCACCTCATTGAGGTGAACCCCATCTTTAAGATAAAACTCCCATGCTTCTGGATTTTCCAAATCTCTGTGCCTGATGGAATACCCTCCCAACCTCCTTATAAAAGAAGCCATAATCTTATTAAGCCTCAATCTGACCTTATCCAACTTTTTAGGGTCCCGAGCCCCCCTCCACTGCAATCTAGGTGTTATCTGTGACAAGATAATAAGCAAACCCGGGAACAACTCAAGTAACCTCAACACATGCCGCATCATAGAACGAATGAGCTCCCTAATAGGTATAAAGCCTAAATCATTCTCCCCAGCATGAATGACCAACAACTCTGGAGGAGGGGACACCAAACCATTTGCACAATATTGCCTCTTCAGGAAACCTCATCTGTCTTCCTCGCTCTGTTATCAAAGCCACCCTCCTGGCCCAATAAATGAAGGAGTGACCCACTATCCACAAGTTCAATGGAGACCCTGAAACACAACTACATGTCAGAAAACAGTCATCCTTTTTCACATAAACTATCCTTCCCAAATGATCACCCCTACAGGCAGTACCCAAATACCCAATGGAATGATTAGTACCAAATTCAGCTCCCCAAATGCCATAAACTCAGCAGAAAAGGTGTGGGATATTAATCCGCTGAAGGTGCCAATTCTCTAAAACTCTCCCATCTAAATCTTGATAATGCATCAGCTATCGTATTCTTTACCCCCTGGAATATGAGATGACCTCACCAAAATATTCAATTGTAGGCATTTAAGTACCACTTGCCTCAAAAGGTTTACCAACGGAGGCGAAGAGGCAGTTATAGCATTAATCGCTTGCTTAAATTATTACAGTGGAAACTTACATGCCTATTCCTCAAACTATCAACCCATAAGCAAATAGCCACCACTATAGGGAATAATTCCAGATTTTTTTTGTCAGGTTACTACTTATCCACCACCCAGGCCACGCCCACACATACCACTTACCATTAAAGTAAGCCCCAAAACCTTTTGCCCCTGCCACATCAGTATAAAGCTGAGGGACACCATTAGCCACCGGTTTGTTCAAAATCATTGTGCTACCATTAAAATGCTCCAAAAACTCAAACCAAATAAAGAGATCAGCCTTATGCTCAGAGGTTACCCTTATGTGATGATGCGGCTGAATAAACCCTGCCGTAGACAATAACAGCCTCCTACAAAATATTCTACCCATTGGAATTATCCGGCAAGCAAAATTAAGCTTTTCCAAGCAAAGACTGCATGACCTTCAAAGTAACCTTCTTAGCTACCCTTACCGCTAACACATCCTTCATTACATACCTCACCTTACACACCGGAAGCCTACACTCAAAACAAATAGTGTCAATTTCAATAAACAAAAAACTGAGGATGTGACACGGCTCTACCGTTTTCTCCCCGGCCAACGGAATGCCAAACTCCTCAGCCATATCCTGAAAACATTTTAACAACTGGAAGCATGCAGAAGACTCTGCAGGGCCAATAAATAAAAAATCATCTAAATAATGCACCACAGACAGCAAACCAGCTTTTTTACAAACTACCCACTCCAAGAACAAACTAATTTTCTCAAAATAAGAACAAGAAACTGAACAACCCATGGGAAGGCATAGATCAACAAATATTTGATCAGAAATCGCGCAACCCAACAAATGTTTGGAAACAGGGTGGACCGGAAGTAACCTAAAAGCAGACTTAATATCCACCTTCGCCAACAACGTAGATCTACCTGCTCGCCTAACCAGCTGCACTGCCTGTTTGAAAGACGCATATTTAAATGAAGACAGTTCCTTGATAATCCCATCATTCACTGATAAACCTTTAGGAAAAGAAAGATGGTGAATTAACCTAAACTCCCCCACCTCTTTTTTAGCCACTAAACCCAATGGAGAAATCCTCAAATTAATGATCAGAGACACCTGAAAAGGGCAAGCCATCCTACCCTTCCTAACTTCATCCAAAAGCATACCCAGCATAATCTCAGGAGAATCCCTAGCCGATTTTAAATTAGGTGGACAACCTACCTCACCCACCGATACAGATGGAATGACAAAACCCTTGTCAAAACCTGAACGCAACAAGCCAGCATCCGCTGTACAAACCATCCGCTTAGCGTACTGCTCTAACCAAACTAACATCTATTTTAGCACTACTGGCGTCCTCCACTTTTTCAGCCGATTCACCTGCCTTTTGGAACTTAAGCTTCTTGAAGCAACGAAAAGGGGGTTGACCATTACCACATTCAGAGTATTCGTGCGTAAATTTGCACGAAGATTCCCACTTACAAGAACTCTCATTGGAGGCAAAGCAATAACCCTTTTTTCCAGTCCCTGCCACCGGCATATTTCAGAACAGAACTAGCCACCGTGCGTAAAGGGGTGACAATCTTAAGCCAACTCCCAATGTCCCTGTTATCCCATTGCATGTCAGGTCTCTCTGCCAATTTCTGCCTAAGCTTCTCGTCATACACACACCAAGCTAATCCCCCATAAGTATGATGAATCCCATCTATCTCGTCAAGATAGCAGAATAGGGACGAGCACTGATCAAGAAACTTCTCACCCACTATACTATCAAAGATGACATAGGCTTGAAGCCAATGACTAAAATTCTTGGGGATTTTCTTAAATCACCTCTTACGCTCCTCCTCCTCTTTCTTAGCATCATCTTTCTTATCCTCAGGTTTTAACTCAATATAATTATCCAATGGCAAGAGCAAAAACAACTCAATAAACTCTTGCTTCCAAATCTTATCTCTTACTTCTTTGGAAACATGTTCCCAAATAGGCCCTATGGAACATAAAGCTGACTACTTCAACTCTGTATCTGCCATCTTGATAGCTGACTCCCCTGTCTCATTGCCACTAACAGGACTAGCTAATACCAAATCCCCTGAAACTGAAGGGACTCAAACCTCCCCCACGACACCTGCTGACGAAACCCGCTGGCCTACTACACCCTGATCCCCAACCCAGGCTGCCCCATAACCTAGCTCCTTACTACTTTCCCATTCTGCTACTAGTCCATGTACCATGTTACTGGCAGTGCGTTGTGTGTGTAATGCACTTACCACTCTGCCTCCTGGCCGCTGACACCACCGGGGCTGTAACACCTGCTGATGAAGCTGCTTGCTCTGCATTACTGCCCCTGCTGCTGGGGGAAGTTCCGCAATCCTGCTGGCTGATCTGTCTCTCCTACTCCTCCTGTCCCAATGCTGTACACTCCTCTCAGACTGACAGGGCAGTTCACCTCTCCTCTCTCTCTCCTGCTGCCTGGTGCCCCTTTTCTCCAAAGACTCTCTCCTGTACCCACTCCTGTGCTGTCTGCGCCCGCCAACTAGCCTCTTCTGAGATGCCAACCTTTTTCTTGACCTAGACATCCTCCTCGGGGAAGAGGCTACTCTAGTCCTGCGTGATGGGAGCCAAGTTCTCCCTCGCCTATGATGGGTTCCAGACGAGGACCTCCGAAACCTGTGATCAAAAGAGGGGGCATGCCTCAGGCTCTCACCTTCCCCTAATGGCCACTAAGAACGCTCACAGGACCTCCTGCTTGACTCTCTCAATCTCCTCGATGACATAGGCAAAACTTGCTGCCAATGCTGCTCATCAGACCTCCTTGCTCCAGCCTGTTCACAAGCCGGTGATCCTTGCGGACCACTGATCGGCCGCACTCCCCTCCTGTTTGCTGATCCATCCCCTGGGAGAAATGACAAAGAGACAGGGCATGTTTTTTTTTTTTTTATTGTGAGGCAAACAACAAATAGGACAAAATAACAGAAAAAGTCAATGTGCATAACTATTCACCGCCCTAAAGTCAATACTTTGTAGAGCCACCTTTTGCTGCAATCACAGCTCCAAGTCGCTTTGGATCAGTCTCTATGAGCTTGCCACATCTTACCACTGGGATTTTTGCCCATTCCTCTTTCAAGTTGGATGTTTTGTGCTTGTGAACAGCAATCTTTAAGTCTGACCACAGATTTTCTATTGGATTGTGGTCTGGGCTTTGACTAGGCCATTCCAACACATTTACATGTTTCCCCTTAAACCACTCAAGTGTGGTCTTAGCAGTGTGTTTGGGGTAATTGTCCTGCTGGAAGTTGAACCTCCATCCTAGCCTCAAATCACGCACAGAGTGGTACAGGTTTTGCCCAAGAATATCCCTGTATTTAGCATCATCCATCTTTCCCTCAACTCTGACCAGTTTCCCAGTCCGGATGGTGTTCTTTGGGTGATGTTATGTGTTGGGTTTGTGCCAGACATAGCGTTTTATTTGATGGCCGAAAAGTTCACTTTTAGTCTCATCAGACCAGAGCACCTTCCTGCATACCTTTTGGGAGAACTCTGCAGCTCCTCCAGGGTTACCTTAGGTCTCTGTGCTGCCTCTCTGTTCAATGCCCTCCTTGCCTGG
This sequence comes from Discoglossus pictus, assembly GCA_027410445.1. Lineage (NCBI taxonomy): Eukaryota > Metazoa > Chordata > Amphibia > Anura > Alytidae > Discoglossus > Discoglossus pictus. Next base: position 69,896,788 of record CM050173.1, read on the forward strand.
TCCGTGAGTTTTGGTGGGCGGACGTATCTTGGCAGGTTTGCCGTTGTGCCATGTTCTTTCCATTTGGTTATGATAGATTTGATGGTGCTCCTGGGAATCAACAAAGATTTGAATATTTTTTTATAACCTAACTCTGACTTGTACTTCATGGCAGTGTTTGGTTAGTGGTGCCTCTTGCTTAGTTGTTGCAGCCTCTGGGGCCTTTTAAAAAAGTTGTGTATATGTAATGACAGATCATGTGACACTTAGATTGCACACAGGTGGACATCATTTCACTAATTATGGGACTTCTGGAGGTAATTGGTTGCACCAGAGCTTTTTATGGGCTTTATAATAAAGGGGGTGAATACATACGCACATGCCAATTTTCTGCTTTATATTTCTAAAAAATAGTTTTATGTTTATATTTTTCTCATTTCAATTCACCAACTTAGATTATTGTGTTCTGATCCATCACATAAAATTCAGATTAACAAAACATTGCATTTAAGGCTGTAATGTAACAAAATAATTAAAAAGTCAAGGGGGGGTAAATATTTTTGCAAGGCACTGTGTATATATATGGACTTTGGGATACCTCTAAGTCAATACAGAACACTCCGAAACAGAGAGACTTGAGGTTATCACCCAACGGTTGCAATCAGTTGACGTCGAGAAAGGAAGAAACAAGATCAGGGATAGATCAATTACAAACTGTTAATCTTTCACAAGAAAGGTTGACTATAGATCAAACCAATACCCTTCAGAGAGATGATACAAATTCAGTGACAGACCAATTACAAATTGTTAACCTTTCAGAAAGAAGATTGAATACTGATCAAATCAGGATCCTTCAGGGAGGATTATCTTTGTCACCTACACATAATTTTGAGTTATTTATGTTGCTAAAGATATCAACCGCTTTGCTCGTAAGCTACCGTATTTATCGGCGTATAACACGCACCGGCGTATAACACGCACCTCATTTTAAGAAGGAAATTTCAGGAAAAAAAAAAATTCAAATAAAGAACTTTAAAGCAAAATCCTCAACCTCAATCTCCCTCCTCATCCTCAACCCCCTCCTCAACCTCCCTCCTCATCCTCCCTCCTCAACCCCCCATCCTCAACCCCGTCCTCAAACTCCCTCCTCAACCCCCCCATCCTCATCTTCCTTCCTCAACCCCCATATCCTCAACCCCCTCCTCAACCCCCCTCCTCAATGTCAAACCCCCCCTCAACCTCCCTCCTCATCCTCAACCTCCCTCCTCATCCTCAACCTCCCTCCTCATCCTCAACCCCCTCCCCAACCTCCCTCCTCATCCTCCCTCCTCAACCCCCCCATCCTCAACCCCGTCCTCAAACTCCCTCCTCAACCCCCATCCTCATCCTCCTTCCTCAACCCCCTATCCTCAACCCCCTCCTCGACCCCCCTCTGCAACCTCAACCCCCTCCTCAACCCCCTCCTCATTCTAAACCCCCCTCCGCATTCTAACCCCACTCCACATTCTAACCCCCCCCCCCCTCCTCAACCTAAACCCCCCTTAATACCTCCCTCTTACTTCGGCACCCGGTATATACTAATGACGTGGCCGGGTCAAGGAGCGGAGTGGAGGCCGGAGCAGAAGCAGGTAAGTGAGGGGGATGTATTCAGGGGGGTTTAGGTTGAGGAGGGGGGGTTAGAATACGGAGGGGGGGTTTAGAATGCGGAGGGGGGTTAGAATGCAGAGGGAGGGTTTAGAATGTGGAGGGGGGTTTAGAATGAGGAGGGGGGTTGAGGATGAGGAGGGGGGAGGGAATATCGGTGTATAACACGCACACATAATTTGCCCCCTATTTTCAGGGAGAAAAAGTGCGTGTTATACGCCGATAAATACTGTACTTTAAAAAAAATTCTATCATAAAGAAGAGTCTGACTTGGAGACAATAGAAAGACAGATATTTCAAGATCTATGTGATCTACTATCAGAAAATGAAGCAACAAAATCTCAATCAGAGATTGGAACTTCCCAATTGAAGAAAAAATTTAAGTTCGTACCACTGATGCATATCTGCCCACAGATTGACATCTATACTAAACTGGTAATTGAGGATCTCAAGAAACTTTCTACAGTTTATGCACCAAATCTAAATACTCAAGAACGTAGGTGTATACAAGATATGAGAACGTGGAAGAAGTGGTCATAAAAACGTGTTGTTATGGCCTTGTGAACAATACATTTTTAGAAGCCATGAGACAATTGTCAGATCCTCAATGCTACAAGAGGCTATTGGGTGACCCTACAAATGAATTCCTTAAACACTATGACAAAATAATTTCAGATGCCCTATAGAGTGGCGTGGAATATGAATTTTTGAAAGTAGCTAAACCAAGAATAGCTACTTTATATTTACTTCCAAAAATTCACAAACATAAAAATAACCCACCAGGGAGACCAATCGTCTCAGGAAGGGGACATTTGACTGAACAAGCCAGCAAATTTGTCGATGCTTGCATTAAACCTTTTGTTATTGGCTTGCCATCCTATATTCAGGATACGATGGATATTTTGAAAAAACTAGACGGCATAGTCCTTAATGCCTTAATGATTCCACATATTTAGTAGCCTGTGATGTGAAATCTTTGTATACATCAATCAAACATTGTGAAGGAGTAGCAGCAGTGAGATTCTTTCTTGGAATTGAATCAGAGCATTCCTATGATATATATGAGTTTATTATTAAGCAGTTGCATTTCATTCTCACTCATAATTTTGTTCACTTTTGATGGCAATTTTTTTCTACAGATTAGAGGTACAGCTATGGGCACTTCTTGTGCTCCCACTTATGCTATCCTCTGTATGGGGTGGGGGGAGCACTAGATAGCCTTTGGTTGAGATATATAGATGACGTTTTCATATTATGGGATGGTTCAGAGGAACTCCTAGAAGAGTATATGCAAAAACCTAACCAGAATAATCTCAACCTAAAATTGACGTACCAAATGGATCTTAATAAAATAGATTTTTTTGATATTTCCATCTATAGGGGCCCCAATGGACAGATCTGTACTGATTTATTTTGGAAAGAAACCTCCACAAATAGCTTACTCCATAATACTAGTTTTCACTTACCATCCACCAAAAGAAGTATTCCGTTTGTAGAATTTATATGTTTAAGACGTAATTGCTCACAAATTGATACTTTTACAATGAGGGCACAAGAACTACGTAACCGCCTTATACAAAGGGCTAACAGTAATAGACAGACTAAGAAGGCATATCATCATGCCTTATACAATCGATAGAGATACACTATTAACTCCTAAACCTAAGAGATCATCTGACGAGAATATCAGATGTATTGGATCCTATAATGCTCAATGGAAACAAGTTTTGAATATACTTAATAAACATCTACATATTTTAAGAACTGATGATGATCTCAAACTATGGCTAAAATAAGTGATAAAGGCCAGTTGGAGGAGATCACTATCACTGAGAGATGTTTTGGTATCCAGTCATTTTGTTAGAAAAAGACATACAGGCAGAAGAACAGATATCAAAGGAAATTATCACTGAGCACACTGTCGGGTGTGCCCACATACCAAAAATGTCAAAACATTTGAGGACAGTATGGGACAGAGACATGATGTACAACAACTGTTCAATTGCAGTTCTAAGCAAGTTATATATGTCTTAGAATGCTCTTGTTCCCCACCTAACAAATATGTGGGGATGACCACACGTGAGATGTGTAAACGTCTGAGTGAACACATACGTAATATTATCAACAGTAGGAAAGACTTGGATAATCAAAAGAAACTAACATCTGTTGCGAGCCATTTTTGGCAACATCACAAATCTGATCCCTCTAATTTGAAATGCTGGATGGTTCAGCGAGTAAATTTAGGTATAAGTGGAGGTTATTTGGAAAATGAACTCCTAAAAGCTGAGAGTAGGTGGATATTTTTGTTAAATACAATGGCTCCATCAAGATTAAATGAGGCAATTAATGATACCGTTTTTTTATAGACCATCTGATGTATCTGTTTATAATGTTTACCAAACTGACTTTGGAGTGTATACAATCTTGCAACTGGTAACTGTTAGCTACTCTTGAATTGCAGTCTTGAATTAAGGGACAGCAATAACATATGGTACTGTCACTGAAATTGATAACTGTCTGATCCCCCCCCCTTTTTTCGTGCTTTGGGGTATGTAAATCTATATATTCCTTATTAGCATAGATCTTTATTAAGGTATATTCCCCTCTTCTTTGTCCCCCTCTTTTTATTAGTCCCTTTGTTTTAGGGCTGGGGGGTTTATATTTCCTTCTCTGGTTATATTTATTTTAATGATGTTACTTTAATAATAAGCCCCACTCGAGGTTAATTGAAGTTCTCAGTATAAATAGATGACATTGTAATTGGTGAATTAGCCCCAGTAGAAGCACAAAGTTGCGAAACGTGCGTTGGGTGTTTTTTGTGCGCATGCATGGGTTACCTTTGCTCCAACGGGATGAGGACGTACGCAGGCACGTGGGACGTCACTAACAACTGACGCCATGCCGGACCGCGTTTGGAGGTAGTGAGAGCTTGTCTGACAGGGATGAGATACTCCTTCTCAGGGATGAGATACTCCTTCACAGCCAGGTAAATTGTTTTTTTTTTTTGGTTTGCAGGTTTTAGACTGTTGCTGCTTGCTTGGTAGTAGTGGTTAGCACTTATATTTTTGTATTTCAAGTCAATATAATGGGGGCACTTTATTTACCTTTACAAACTTCTTATTTGACTTGTTAGTCATAACTAACGATTGTGTAGCCCATAATACATTATCATGACGTGTCCATATGATATTCGTATTAAAGGCTGCTTTTTTGGGCGGCTGATGTTATGATATATAGGTCAATTTTGTGCCCAGCCCTAGACATACTCGCTGTGAAGGACGTCTTTCCCTGGATATGACTGGGAAGTAGTAATCAGTGATATTTTATTTGACTATTAATAGGAATTGGATCTTATAGGACTTTTCTGCATTCTCTTTTTTTGTGCTTTATTCCCTACCATATCCATTTGTTATTATATGAGGTCGTTAATTCCTCAACCATTGCACCTTATTGTTGTTTGTTAGACACACTTTTAATAATTGATTAAAGGTTTTGTTTTATTTTAAGCTAAATTTTATTATATAAACCATGTGATCAGCTATGATTTGGTGTGTCCATGACCTATAACAAGGCTGTATTTTGTACAATTTTGTGATCAACCTTATGAGCTGACGGATTAAATCTGTCTTCTAATTAGTATGAGATTGGGTATTATGGTGTTTGGTTGTCTTCATATTATTAGTTGCCACTAATTTATTTTCTTTTTTGTATATATATATATATATATATATATATATATATATATGTTCACATCTGGTGGGAAAGAAAACTTAAGTGAATGAAGATTGCGAAAGTGAATGTGCCACAGTTTGCACACATGCTGTGACTACAGTCTCTCAATTTAGTGAAAATTGTGCAGAATGTTTTCTGAATGTGTGCTATAAAAAAAATAGTTGTTGTTTAGTTGTGTCCGACTTTCTATGACCCTAAGGACCGCAGCACGCCATGCACATCTTGTGTCTGGTTGTGCTTATCTATAAGGATTTGGTAATGATAGTAGAGCGAGTTTCCAATTCCTGGACTGTGATTTCTCTGACCTCTCTGCTAAGACCTTCCCATCTTGGGTAACCATACATAGTATAGATCACAGCTGCATTGAGGTACTCAAGCCTCATGATCACAACAAGGTTGCGATCCAGAAGGGGATAAAAAATAATTAGGTCCTAAAAAAATAATGTTAATATTTAGCCCACTTGTTTAATATTAAAATAATATAATGGCAGATTTTCCCTACCTGTGTTGCAGCTGTATGTTTTCTAATATACACAATGTTATAATATTTCTAGTTACTTTTACTACATTTCTTACAAAACCTAATGACAAATCCAGCTGTGCTCTTAGATTATCCCCAAAAATTAGTTTGATAGAGTGCACTGGAAATGGATACAGTAAATGGGTTGAAAATGTTGTCACAAAATTGTGCAAATTAGGCAAAACTGAAATTTTACACGTGTAAAGTATTAAAACACTTTCTGATTTCAATGAACACTCTTGTGGGTTTAAATATGTTTTGTCTTTGTCACCATACTCCAAGGATAAGTGTTTCTGCATCAGTGTTTGCTTGGATAGCTTATGAAGCTATTGTATTGAAAATTACAATTGCTTACAGCTGTGAAACATGACACCTTACATGAGAGAGAACAAGAAGAAAGGAGTTAGTTCCAAAGGGAGAAAGTCTTCAACGTTGGAGGCTTCTTTGAAGTAAATTAAGTGAAAATAAGTAGCCTAGTTAAAACATTTATATAAAGCAAAAAAGACTCCCTTTATTTCTCAATTTGTATACAAACTAGCTGTATTCAGTAGAAAATCCAAGAGCTGGAAATTACCAACTACAAAAAGACCAAGCTTATCTCAATCTAATGCCTAATTGCAGCAAATGTGTCTTTACCTAGGGGATGCCCTTGTTTTACTGAACCATTTCTACGAAACAAAAATATATATTTTTTTTTATATTCTATGAGAAACGGAAACTATAAACGATTAAACACAATCTTTAGGATAAATGTTTAATAATCCCCACCAGTAGACAGATATTATTGTGATTCCTAAATATTCCTGAAGATTTTTCTTAAAAGAAAGTGCTCCTGAAAACAATTGAAGTCAGACACTGTAAATATGTCTCTTGTACATAATCACAGATCTGAGTAAATAAGATTGTCATTAACAACCTTCACTGCGCCTGAGGCTCTTTGATTGCTGAGTTGATCTTAAAGTATTTGTTGTGTAACTGAATATTAAAGGAACATGAAACAGTTAACATGTATTTAAAAGAGAATATTTTTAAAATGATCAAAATTGTATGTTGCACAAATAAAGTATTAAATAAAATGTGTTTAAATGCTACCAAGGCATGCACAGAGCATAAGTACATTGTAAATTTCATTGGCAAACAAGTATGAAATATGTAACTGCTCACTGGCTGTCAGGTACCAACCCAAAGATAAGTCAGACATTTGAATCAGTATTTTTTTTCTGTTTTCAGAGCATTATTTGAAAAAAAAACAAAAAACAAGATGGCACATTATGACATATCCTCTTTCAGATGAAGAAAACAAATGTTTTAATCTCCCTTTAAGTAAATATGATAATGTGAAAGTATTTATTTAGTTTGTTTTTATCGATATCATCATAAAAAAAAATATATTAAATGATAACATTTCATAGGAATGTAGTAAACTAAGCATGTGTACAAAATATTGTTAAAGCAATGTACTATAAAGCAACATTTTCATTAAAAAATGGTTAATAAAAAGTTGGCTTTACATTTGTAATGATCCCCTGTCATACCCTTACAACATGATCTGAAGTTTAATTAAACATTTATCATTAATAAAGTTCATATTCAATGATTAAAAAAACAATGTTCAGCATTAAAATTAATGTCATAGTTCAGACTCCTTTGTTTCTGGTATCCATCCACTATAAAGTCAAAGGGGGGATATGGCTTTGCCTAGCAGGTAGCGTTTACATTTTCAAACACAATGGGCATGATTCAATTGCCCAATTCGTAAATTTATACACACATAAAATCACTATTAATATTGCTACATATTCAGCAAATATTCCTTATTGGCACTAATGAATTCTTAAGTCAATAGAATGCATATAAACTTTTATAAAAAAAACACCTGAAGCCAAATATATGATTTTTAGTCATTTGCAAGTAGCTAACAGAATAAGGTGAAATGCGTGCCACCAAAAGAATAATATTTATTTGCATGGAGACTTAGGGCCACATTCAATTTGAAGCCCACAACTTGATCGCAGACAGCCGTGTTGTGGGCTCCCTTTCGTCTCCCATTGCGATGGTATTCAATTGCTCAAGCGCAGAAGTTATGGGCCCAAAGCCAAAATCCGTAAACCATGCAATGGTTCGGAGCAGTTCAGTGCGGGAACATAACCAATTCAGCAAGCCCATAACCACCCATTTCGAAACAGCCAATGGAAAATGAGACTGTCATTATTACGGCAGTAAAAAATGGAGGTTACATGTCAATCAATTAAGTTCGGGGGTCCATTATGCGATCAGACTTCAAAACCTTCAAAATAAAGACAACCCTTCAAAATAAAGAATAATGAAAATGAATGCCAATACTGTTCTAGTCCATATGGGTGGCCTGATATGTATTAACTCATTGATACATGAGATTGATTAAACCCCAAAATTAAATATAAAAAATAATCTAAGATCTTGACGATTTACGGGCTTGAGACTGTTGTGCAATTCATTCTAATGTCTGTCATCACTTTCCCCATTATTTACAGTGCAGTAGTGGATCTACTGCCGGTTCCAGTCGGTGCATTGCACCGATGCCCCTGCTCCTGGCGGGCGTCCAGTGCTGTCTACACCATTCCCCCCTGAACTTTCTCCCCTTCCCCATCTCCTCTTTACTTCATCTCCCCTGCCCTCCACCTCTCCATCCCCATTGCCCATCTCCCCCTTCTCTTACGGCAAAACAAATGCGCGCCAACAAATGAACAGGTCTCCATAGATAGAGAAACTCCATGACAGGAACTAAAATGTTTCGACCATGCTGACAAAATGCAAGTTGTGTAAATGTTAATAATTATTTTATTTTGAATAATTTTGAGTTTTCACCAACATCCTGTAAAGTCACAAATCATTAGTGTCAGAGAGATAATCTAGTACTTAAAGCACAAGACTCGGACGTTGAGCTGGGAGATCTTCTGCTCCAGTAATGTCTCAGACTGACACTTAAGTAGCTCAGTCTCCTCCTGGTATCTCCGCTGTTGATCCGTCTTCTCCTGAAGTTCTGCAGACGCAGCCTGGAGCTGAGCATTCAGGTCAGATACCAAGAGCTGAAGGGAGACGTAGCAGGGGCGATTAGCAGGTTAAGCCATGGGGAGGCCAGGACATTGGAAGCAGCTCAGTGAGGTCAAGGAGGTACAGTAGATCATAAAAAAAAGTAGTTGGGAGAGACAGGTTGTCTGCGCTTTAGACAGGCACGCCTTTGTGTGTGCGCGCATGAATCGGTGCAGATTCTTCAGGCACGCTAAAGTCGTGCTACGAGGCCTACATTTTCTGCACATAGGAAGCTCTGCTAAGTATATTTATCTTGTGCTTTAAGTATTCCATTATCTCTGTGACACTAATGTATATTCTAGCAGCAGCATTCACTCCTCACTTACACACAGGTATGTCCGACTCAAGGGTGTGGTGCTGAACCCGGGGAATATAAAGCCAACTTCACTGACTCTTAGTCACTCAAGCCTGTCTGCTTCCAGGTAACACTGAATTGCAGAGATGTACAGTGGATGCAATCTAGGTGCATGTAAGCATTTTGTGGCATGACAACCTGGCTCTTGGCATTTGTTTAAAAGATTATATAAATTTGGTGGGATTGCCCAATGGCCCAAGCAATGTGGACAAAAGTGGCCGATCTGGTCTCTAAGACATTGAACACGAAAATATTACCCAATATGGGACTATGTCTACTGGGGCTACCGGTACAAAATTTACGAGTACACCAGAATGAATGGCTTCAATTTGTTATGCTGGCAGCAAAGAGCTGTTTGGCCGGGAACTGGCGGAAAAAATCGCTGGATATCCACTCGGTTATTCACAAAATTAACTTTATTATGACTTATGAACATATGACGGCTACACTAAACGATGCAGTGGATATTTATAAAGAAATATGGGGTGACTGGAGCGGGACGGAACACTCATTCCAGATACATTGATAGTAGAGCTCTGTTCATGGGGGGGAGGCTGTCAGGTGCTGGAGCGGTCCGGGACAGTGCTCTCCATGGTTCCTCCTTAGAGGACGCTGCAGGCGTGGAAGGTCGATAAGGTAATAAGTATAAACTACATAATGAAGTTGTGAAAGGCACATGTTAAGTTATGATAAGTTTTATTTTAGTTATGTTGATATAAATCGAACGACCAGAGCAGATTTTCTAACGGATGTTAGACATATTTAGTGCACTGATTTGCTCATAAATTATCTAACCAGCTCTAGGTTATTCTCATAGAATGTTTCAATAATAGAAAAAGGAAAATGGAAGTGGTTGACACACAGTGACATGTATATTTTGTTAAAGGCAAATAGGAAAGTGTAATAAGATTACCATCGAGCATGGGGGACCTGCGTGTCACTCCTTGTTTACAAAAGTGCTTATCCTATGTTTGTGTCAATAAAAAAAATTTTGGGAAAAAAAAATTATATAAAACAGAGCCTCTATAAATTACCCAGCAAGCAAAAAAAATGGCTACAAACACTAAAAGGCACTTATCGCTGTGGGAAATGCAAAGCATGTCAGTTCATTCAACCCACAAAATAATTTATTCATCCTAAAAATGGGAAAAGATACATCATTAACCAATTCTTTAATGGTGCATCAACTGGTGTGATTGGGGGAAAATTTATGTAGGGAAAAACTACCCACCAGTTGAGAAGACGCATTTTAGAACATGTTTATACTGTTAAAAAACATCTTGATACTCCCTTAGCCCGGCACATCAACATATACCATGAGCATGATGCAAATATGATGCATTTGTGCAGCACTGATAGTGTAAAAGTGGGTTCTAGAAAAGGAAACATATATCGCCTACTGTTACAACTTTTTAAAGTTGGATCAATTGCACATTTTACCCATGACCTCAATGGTTTATTTGTTTGCAGAATGCCTACATGTCACCATATAAACCCACCAGGCCAGCTCAGGACAGAAGCTGTATTTAATTGGCTACACCCTGCTGATGTCAAGAGTAGGCAGTGTTAATAATAATGTGGCTCACCTGTGTAGATAGCTCCTCTTGCTAAATCATTACAGTGGTATTTTAACTTCTTAAAACCAATGTAGGTAGTTTTGTATTATTGTAACTATCTTTATGTATATAACCATAATTTCCTTTATGTATTTCTTGATTGTTAACTAGATTGTATAATAAATAAACAGATAACACACAGCCGATGAAGATTATGTCAAGTACAGGTCTACATGTAATGTATGTAGTAATGCATGTGGATAGCTAGAATAGTGTTTTATCAAGGAAGGGACAACACAGATATGATATGGAGCATTTTCTTCATTGTTTATTTTTTTGTTCTATTGTTTAATAGTTACGTGAGACAAAATCGCTCTATCTCTTCACATTGTATATAAGAATATCCTGACATTATATAATGAAGCTGTACGTTTTCTAAATGATGTTCTGTGTTATCTAAAGACAGTACACAGTGCCACAGAGTTAATGTCGTACAGCTTATGGGAGCACAATTTTTATATTAAAACAAATGTAAAAAAATATAAAACCCCATATATTCTACTTAGAAGCTGACAATTTGCAACCCTGATAGAAAGTTTGCTTGTATTAATTTACATGGAACACACAAGCCTATTCTCAATAGATGAAATTCAGTTTCAATCATTTTTAAGCTAAATGAATGTGAACAAACGTAACTCAGACTGCAAAAAATGCAAATGATCAAACATGTTTTTTTTTATTTTAAAGAAAATATAAAGCAATTCTCTATGACATTTTTTTGAAGTCCAGATGACTTATACAAGCCAGGTGCTCAACTCTTATAACTATAATTAGATCACATTTTTCTGTTCAAATGTCAAGTTTTATAGTGCAATAAGTATTCAATTTGTTATGCTAACCAATGACAGGGAGGAAGAAGTGAACAGAGTATTTGATTGATTGATGGTATTTGATTGTAACAGTTGAAATGTTCCACTGTCATATGGAGAGTTATTTGTTTCATACATGAAGGCTATGTTATTTAAGATGTCACTTCAGCTATATAATCATTGGCTTTTTATTTTTTTTTCATCATTATTAGTGAAATATAGAAACTTCTTGCAAAATGTGCAATTAGAATTGTCTATTGCCATATATTCATTAATATATATAAATTCAATTTAATTTGAATTAAAGGGGATCTGTAAGCAAAGACAAAACTTAAAGGTAGTAATGTACTAAGGTAGAGTAGGCAAAGTATACCAAGTATACCTATATACTTTTGTGTGACTCAGATACTATAAATAAGAATTGGTGTGATGGTACTATGCCACTGGGCAGGAAATAACCTACTGCTCCAAGGACTTAATATTTACCTTATTTACTCAGCAGGAGGTAGAACAAGGATCATTGTATTAGTGGCTTCTGTGTTACATTTAACTTCAGTAGTAGTCCTTCAGTTATGTTCTGCATGGTCAATGCACATATGTTAATTTCTTTGTTCATGTCCAAGGCCTTACAGCCTTAAAACTACATGTTCTGCTTATGATGACAAGGATAAAAAGTCTGAATGCCCCATTTTTTCTTTCAATAGAAAACATGGAGCATTCCTTTTCACTATTTAAATAGAGGTACTTAGAGACAACACCCACTACTCTGGCTAAATACCACCATTCATGCCTTTCATATGCCTTTCATATCAAATCTAATAGGTCCAAGTTAATTAATCAAATGAGATGGGCACATTGGTCACTGAAACTGACCAATATAACTGGAAATATTTCTCCCACTTCCTCTGTCAATGGAGACAAGTATTTAAAGCATTCCCACTGAACATAAGAGAGTGAGTCTGTACCCAGAATACCCGGAACAAAACATTTACTTGTACACATTTAAGGTCAAGGTGATCCAACAGCCTAACCTCTGCAGAGATAAATCTGGTAGCCTGGACCACTCACAAGTAGTTACACAAGTCATAATAGAAGATTAATTTATAGAGAATAACTCCAAAAATAATTCATTCATAGTTATTTCCATGACAATTATACAAATGTTTTTCAAACCACACTTTGAACTTTGGTAAGAATTGAGTTTATGTTAACGTTTATTTATACAAAAAAATCACTTGCAAAATTAAGACATTTATTTTCTACTTCTGTATATGATAAGTATAAGTACAAGTACATTGGCATGCGAAGAGCGTTCACAATTTTTAAAAAACACTTAGACCAGGAGCAATCGTTTTATTTTTTCTTTAAGGTTTATTATAGATCTTATTATAGACTGTCCCTAATGTTTTTTTTTTTTTTTTTTTGGGGGGGGGTGGGTGAGATAGCATGACCTGTAAGTAAGAAATATACAGAAAAAAATCAATTTCTCAGTGAGAATCAGAAACTTTAAAAAAATACATTGTATGCAATGTATAGACATACACACGTATATATAGACATGCATAGAGATAGAGAGAGAGGGAGATAGACAGAGAAAGATAGAAAGGCAGAGAGAGATAGGTAAAGAGAGAGATAGGGAGAGAGAGAGATGGAGATGGAAAGATGGAGAAAGAGAAATAGAGAGTTAGAGAGAGAGAGAGAGAGAGATGGAGAGTGATAGAGAGAGAGAGCATATTATAAATAACTGTGTGTATTTAAAAGGGTTATCAGACATCATGTATAGGATTTATACATAGTTGAAAAGTTATAGCACCTAGTTTAAAACAAATCATTGATATTGTAACCAACACGGAGTATGCCTATACGGAAACATTCATGAGATGTTCCTTTTTTTATTAAAGTAAAATTTTTAAATGAGCAAGTTTAAAAAATTGCTCTGTGCACAATCCAGCAATTTCTGCAAAGGTGGCAAAATCAAATTGTATATATGCTTAAATCCTGTCAATCATCGTCGTCCCTAATTCCCCTGGCATTTTTATTTTTGTTTATGTTACTTCTTGGCTTCACCAGCAAAAACAGAACCTTATTATTTTACAACAGATACATTTATCAACAGTTTTTCCACAATAAAAAATCAATAAAGAATTCTCTTATGGGAAAATAGTTTATACTATTTGCCACTGCAATAAAACTGAGCCTTTAATGAGGTCTATGTAGAGATCATGCTTAAGGCAACTCATTTAGTTGGGGGAGTATGTTTATTCTACATAAAACCTAGTAGCTGCAGAAATTGCTAAATATTTGCACAATTCCACTATTTTAACTTGGGAATGGGGTTAAAGCAATAAAATGTCTTCTAAAGTGAAAATTACATTTTTGACCAAGAAATAGTTTAATATGATTTATTGGTCTACTCAAAAACTATGAATCCCTTTAAATGTTATATTATGTGATTTTTAGTCAAAATATTTTTTTGTATTTTTATCCAATTACAGAAGAAAATAATCGGATGATCTTGATGCAACATTTCTATGGTTAGTAAGTAGGACATTAAATAACAAAGCTGTCAACAACATATTTGATGATATTTCAGAGAAATAGAGCACTAGAACAAAACATTACAGAGTTACTGTGTGATTTAATTGAACAAGCCCGCAACTACATGGCCGAAAGCCAAAACCATAAACCATGAACCCATAAGTAGCATTGCAGCGCATGATCATGATCAATTAAGCAAGCCCGTAAGTACAGAGTTAAAAACAGCCAATAGTAAATGAGACCGTCATCATGACATCAGTAAAACATGGCGTATAAATGTCAATCAATTAGCGTTTAGAGGTCGGATATGCAACCGTGCTCGAAGTCCATCGATTTACGGATCAATAAATATGAATATAAAAACTGGTCTAGTCCATGTGGGTGGAGTGATATGTATTAAAGCCTTTCATAGCTTTCCCCATACTTTATAGTGTAGTATTGATTTTTTATTTGCTTTTATGGTGGTGGTTACCATTTACGGGTTTCAAAACATTTGCGGGCTTGAAGAATTGTAGCAATGTTAAAGCGATTTGCTACTTTAGCAATTGTAACTTTTGTGGGCTTGAAAGATCAAAAGCTTTAATAGGTCAGAGTTACAGTTCTGACAAACTCAGTTGCTTTTCAGCCTGTAACCCGCAAATCGATAGCGGTAGCTAGAAGAGGCCTATTTTATAGCAGTAACTTTTGCGGGCTACACTACAGGCTTCAGTAATTAAACATTTTAAAATTTAATGAGGCCCTATTTTCTGAAGGTAAACATGAATATCCTTCTACAGTCTTTTCCTGCCATTGAGCTTTATTCTGTACTAGCGACTTGCCTGTCAAAAAATGACAGCAATATAATTGTAAGGCAGGTAATGCTGTTTGGTACACAAAGTAAGTATTTTGGTTGTGTGAGTACCTTCAGCGCTCATTGTGATCCTCTCGCTGGGCACCTCTTGGTTGGTGTATGGTTATGAGAGCTCCTTTGGCGCTCATTGCAAGGTTTGCAATTATGGCCTTTTTGCTGTCATTGTGAGCCTCTTCTGTGGTGTAGTAGTGGTCCTCTAAACACCGTTGGCACTCCTTGTGAGGTGCGCGCTGAGCGCCTTTAGCGTTTATTGTGATTCTGTTTTTTTTTTTCTGTGTTTATATTTTGTAATTTTAATTAATGAATTAGTAAAGTTATAAATTAATATACTTTACCAATTTGTAATTAATATATGCAGGAAGCAATATGCTGAAGAGCTAACAATCTGTTTTGATGTTCCTGCAGCATACAATGTAGATTTGCACTGTTGCTGAGGTGAGATGTAAGTGTCAGCAATGTGTGAAGTGTGTAGTGTAAATAGGCTGTTTGCGCAAAGTGAAACCGTTTGTTTAGTAGTGTAGTTCCGCATTTTGTAATGGTAATGTTATTCGTGTGCAGTTAGTGTTGTAAAATGGCCGTGATTGTGTATGTGTTAGGCGGGTGTTGAGCATTTAGCGTCCTTCCTCATAGTGTATTTAGTAGCTCGTACGGGTCTGTGTAAAAGGCGTGTGTAGCCTTGTTTTCATTTTTTTCAGCACCCATGGCTTAGGGGATTTTTGAGTGGCGAAAATCTTAAAATTCTATTTAAATTGGCATGTAACCTCATTCTCAGACATTCTGTCTTTCTCCCTTTGCTGTGTGTGTTTTTTTATTTTTATGTAACTTGGTATTTTGTGCACCCCTACGTGAAAATGTCCAAATTGGGCCCAAAGTGTCAAAATTTTGTGTGGCCACCATTCGTTCCATCACTGCCGTAACCCTCATGGGCATGGAGTTTACCAGAGCTTCACAGGTTGCCACTGGAGTCCCCTTCCACTCCTCCATGCTGACATCATGGAGCTGGAGGATGTTAGCGAACCTGCACTCCCCCACCTTCTGTTTGAGGATGCCCCATAGATGCTCAATAGGGGTTAGGTCTGGTGACATGCTTGGCCAGTCCATCACCTTTACATTTAGATTCTTTAGCAAGGCAGTGGTGGTCTTGGAGGTGTATTTGGGGTGGTTATCATGTTGGAATCATGCTCTGCTTCAGTATGTCACAGTACATGTTGGCATTCATGGTTCCCTCAATGAACTGTAGCTCCCCAGTGCCAGCAGCACTCATGCAGGACCAGACCATGACACTCCCACCACCAAAAGTATACATCTATACTGAAGAAAAGTAGTTGAAATAATCTCTAAATGACAGATAAACCGATAAGGAACAAAGAGCACAAAAACACTGATATGAGATGAAACCCTCAGTTTGAGCATAAACAGTGATGCAGAGAGAGTTGAGGCAGCATCTGACATTAGCAGGTAAATCCATATAGGGGGAATCAACACAACATTTTGTAGAAAATATATTTACACATAAAGACATATGTGTATATTCTGTATATTTGGTCTGGGCCTGCATAAATGATGCTGGCCCTGGGGAGCTACAGTTCATTGAGGGAACCATGAATGCCAACATGTACTGTGACATACTGAAACAGAGCATGATCCCCTCCCTTCGGAGACTGGGCCGCAGGGCAATATTCCAACATGATAATGATCCCAAACACCTCCAAGACGACCACTGCCTTGCTTAAGAAGCTGAACGTAAAGGTGATCGACTGGCCAAGCATTTCCCTAGACCTAAACCCTATTGAGCATCTATGGGGCATCCTCAGACAGAAGGTGGGGGAGTGCAAGGTCATTAACATCCACCAGCTCACTGATGTCATCATGGAAGAGTGGAAGAAGACTCGTGTGGCAACCTGTGAAGCTCTGGTGAACTCTATGCCCATGAGGGTAAAGGCAGTGCTGGAAAATAATGGTGGCCACACTTTGGGCACAATTTGAACATTTCCATATAGGGGTATACTCACTTTTGTTGCCAACGGTTTAGACATTAATGGCTGTGTGTTGAGTAATTGGAGGGGTCAGCAAATTTACACTGTTATACAGGCTGTACACTTACTGCTTTACATGATATCAGAGTGTCACTTCTTCAGTTTTGTCATGAACAGATATAATAAAATATTTACAAAAATGTGAGGGGTGTACTCACTTTTGTGAGATACTGTGTTTATATATACTGTATATATATATACTGTATATATATATATATATATATATATATATATATATATATATATATATATATATATACAATTAATATAAAAATGTAAACTCTTATTTAGGTATTACTGATTTATATAAGTTTATTAATAAGTATTTAGAAGAAGCATTTTTCCTAATTTTTTTATTTCAATTGTATGCTGTGTCTTATAAGCATGCAAATATTTTATATCTGTCTACCTAAGATATCCATTGTTAATAAGACTGTTGAGCACTGAGCAATTTCAAAGAAGTAAGATTAATTTATATTTTATTATTAATGTACAAATCACATTGATTGATATTTTCTCATTATTCTTTACAGTGTGGGGTTCTCACTTTCATTATAAGTGCTACAACACATATATTTTTATGTGGAAAAAATGTGTTCCAAATCCAATAATTCACTTGATGACTGTGAACAGTATTATTACAGTATGTAATTAAAAATCACAAAGAAATGTAACATAAAAGGGTGCAGATGAATATATATGTTTAGGGAATTTGAAAATAATTACATTATTTTAAATAAAATATAGTCTACACTAAAGCATATTAGTCTTTAATACACAGCTGATAACATATTTTTGTAATTTCTTCATTAAATTCTAATCTTTTCATCCAAAACAACAGAGCAAGGTATGAGATAGATTAAAGATAAAAAAGTAAATTA
The DNA here is from genome assembly GCA_027410445.1 of Discoglossus pictus. Taxonomy (NCBI): domain Eukaryota; kingdom Metazoa; phylum Chordata; class Amphibia; order Anura; family Alytidae; genus Discoglossus; species Discoglossus pictus. Next base: position 69,914,820 of record CM050173.1, read on the forward strand.
GTCTACTGAATTTTGCAGAAACATTATAGCTGAGATAAAAACTTCTCAAAGTCAAAGTTAAAGGTTGATAAGCTTGAATCATAGTGCAGACAAATTCGATAACGGATGTAACCTTTTCAGTTTTGGTGGTCATCACAGATTTTTCATGGCAAGTGTTGTTTGCAAAATATTTTTACATGAAATAGGTAAAGATTAATTGGCTTTCTTGTTAGTAATGTGGCAGAATGTATATTATGTTACACAGTGAAAAGGGCATTTACCTCATGAGGAACAGAATGGTAGAAATGTTTGGTCTATGGAGTTGATTCGTAAGAGCTCTGAATGGCTACAAAAGACCACATTGGCAATAGGAAATAGACATTGCATACATCTTAACACTCTTCAAAGCTATGTGATGCTCATTGGATCTAAGGATATGTGGAAGGATAAACAAACTGATCTTAAGGGGCTGTCATTGTGTGTAGACAGCAAACAGACCTAAGGGGCAAGCAGCAATGGTTCATAAAAAATAAGACAAGCAGAGGGTGGGAAAAGGCAGGAATTATGTTTGACATGGTGATAAAAGGAAATTGTATTAGCCACAGACTGTATAAAGCTCTCTTTCACCAGGAGCTCTGAAGAGTTAACTTACATCTGTCTTAAGACTAAAGCTTGAATTTGGTTATGGCTGCATTTGCACTGTAGCTGGCTGTGTGAGACACTGACAAAGTCGTGTGAAGCGCAGAGCCGAAGCCACGCAGACAACATCCTACAACATCCCGAGATTGTCGCAGAGAGAGAACAAGGTCATACACAGCAGAGCTGTGTGAGAGGCATAAAGATTTTAGAGAGCGTGGGAAAGTGGAGCGGAGTGTGAGGCGCAACCCCCACTGTGCAGAAGCGGAGTAGCACCCACCGAAGTAAGCACTGGAGAGTAGGGAGGTTGAGGCTGTGCAGTGCTGGTGACACACTCTCAAGAGAGAGGTCAATCAGTAGAGAGACTCTGATGGAGCTGGCCTCAGTGCATGTGAAGCACATGGAGGAAAAATACGAGTCAGTGAAGGTGGGACAGGGGCACTTAGACGGAGGAGAGTGATACCTGGAAGGAGCAACGACCAGTAACATATAAGACTCAGCATAGCTGAGCAAAGATGAATTGAATGCCTTCTGCTGAGGTCTGAAGGCTCCTCTAGTGAATATTGAAAAGGAAAAGGGGAGAATTAGAAACGCCATTGGGGAAAGGGATATGTAAATGAGAGAACCTATACATTAATCTCCAACTGAAAGAATAAAGAGAAGATACTTCAAATCTGATGCTGGAGGAAATATGATGCAGATCTAACCAATATGGACTGAGATAAGTACCTCTCTATATATTAAAAGAGACCAACATTAAAATGGACAATATTGCATCAAAGATGGACAAAGTTATAATAGACCATAAAGCATTATTGTCATATGCAAAATCTCTGGAGGGGAAAATTAAGGAAATTAGTTATAAGATGGCAAGTTATGAAGATCGCTCAAGGAGATATAATCTCAGAATAAGAGGGATTTAAGAAAATGTTAAAGATCCTGACATGAATAAATACTTGAAATATCTCTTTACTACTATTGTACCTGAATTCCCTAAAGAAGATAGCAAAATTGAATTATGCCATAGAATTCCTCTACCTATGAAAATGGATAAAATAAATCCTAGAGATGTAATAGTAAAAATGCAATACCTTTCTTTTAAAGATGCGACCCTAAGAGCCTCTCATAAAAAATCTAATTTAGAACACCCATATGAAACAATTCAAATATTTTTTGATATCTCCGCTTTTACACTAGCCAAGAGGAGTGAATATTCCCATATTACTCAAGCTTTAAGAAAAGAAAAAATAGTGTATAAATGGAGATCGCCCAATGGTCTCTTGATCCTGAAAAACCCTCGATGGTACAAAGTATCAAACATCAAAGAAGGATTAGAACTCTTAAAAAATTGGGACTGTGCAATAGAAGTTTAAAAGGGATCAAGAAATTGAAATAGAAATTAAGGAACCTGATTGGCAGATAAAAAATGAAGGCAGGAAAGAACAGGAGGGACAGAGGAAGGAAGGAAGGAAGGGAAGAAAGAAGGAGAACGGGAAAGAGTGAAGGACTGGACATATGATTTTTAAATGTTTTTTTTGCCACCATAGAGGAAGGGGAAGTTGATAAATCACAATATTGGTTTAATATATATATATCACTGGAGATTATAATAGAGATTGATAATATTTTAATGGTAATAATCTTTATCACAAAATGCATTAAAAGAAAAAAGTAAAAAATATAAAGCATAAAATATTTGCAATTAATTTAAAGGTCTGTTCACGAAAATTATAACGGTAAAGTGATGAGGATGGAAATACATCATTAATAATTAATACACAAAGTTTATGCACTATAAATACACAGAAAATAAAACAACTGGTGAGACCTAGAGAATAGTAAGTAGACACTTAACTAAGAGAAATTAGAGACCGTAATAGAAATATAGAAAAGAGAGTAAAATATAGTGTAGATAAAAATCATATCCAGTGTGAAATCCCTTCCTTGTCATTTACATCTGCCCTTTTATTGCTCTCATTTCTTTTCTTAATTACTTTTCTTTTTTCTTTATATAAATTCAGAATATGTTTAAAGTGGAGTTTGTCATAAAACAGACAGTTTAAGAAAAATGATATAGTAGAGAAAATAGCTGTCTTTTCCCCACCGTGTGTCTTACGATATTTAACAATTTGTTTGAGACATTGGCTTAAAAGCCCTATTAATACTATATGAACTAAATGAGAAATAGAGGTCATAGGTGAGAGGTATGTAAGTATGTTAGGATGATTGGGATGTCATTTGCAGGACTTAGATGTATAATAAAACAGAGAGAAAGTCTAAAGCCCCAAAGAGAAAGATAAAAGAAAGAAAAGATAGAATAGAATTTAAACAATTTGATATATTTATATATATATATATATATATATATATATATATATATATATATATAATATTAAGATTAGAAAGTGGGAAATAAATAAAAATATGAAAGATGGTATTAAAAATTCTATCTCATAATGTTAACGGTAAAAATGCTTTTGTTGAGTACGGTAAAGTAGAAGTGGATATGTTATGTCTCCAAGAAACCCATTTGAGACCTAACACTCTGCATCTGATAAATAGCAAAAGATTTCAGGAAAGACTAGATGCAACGTACAACAATAAGTCAAGAGGGGTTTCAATCCTATTTAAAAAAAGAGTTAAAAATAAAAGAGGAATATAGGAAAGTCAACAAATTGGGTAGATATATCATTTGGATTGGAGAGATAAATGATAAGATTTATACTTAATATCTACACACCAAATAATAAACAAGAAAATGTATAATAACATTTTTAAAATGGTTGGACAATTGAAGAAAGGAGCATTAATTTTCTGTGGGAATTTTAATATAATATAAGATCCAATAAAAGAGAAACTGTATAAAAATAATATTTCTACAATTAATAGAACAATATACAATTTTATAATTTATATAATTTTATAAAAGAATAGATTACTTTTTGGGAGACATCACAACACTATAAGAAGTAATAGAGGCTAACATACATTTAAGCTCTTTTTCAGATCATAATCCTATTAGCATTAACCAAAAATGAACATGTGAAAAAAATAAACGAAAAACTGGAGATTAGAGCCACTATTAAAAGAGGAAAATCAGATTAAATCTTTAGAAAAAGAGATTAACCATTTTTTTGAGCGGAACGTGGGATCAGTAACATCCTTTTCGATTATATGGTGTACCCATAAAGCCTATATACAGTGGGGGGGGGAGTATTTGATCCCCTGCTGATTTTGAACGTTTGTCTACTGACAAAGAAATGACAGTCTATCATTTAATGGTAGGAGTATTTTAACTGTGAGAGACAGAATAACAAAAAAAACTAACAAGAAAAACGCATGTCATAAAAGTTATAAATTGATTTGCAGGTCAATGAGGGAAATAAGTATTTGATCCCCTATCAATCAGCAAGATTTCTGACTCTCTTAAAGGGAGTGCTCCTAATTTCATCTTTTTACCTGTATAAAAGACACCTGTCCACAAAAGCAATCAGTCAATCAGATTCCTAACTCTCCACCATGGCCAACACCAAAGAGCTGCCCAAGGATGTCAAGGACAAGATTGTAGACCTACACAAGGCTGGAATGGGCTACAAGACCATTGCCAAGCAGCTTGGTGAGAAGGCGACAACAGTTGGTACGATTATTCGCAAATTAAAGAAACACAAAATAACTGCCAGTCTCCCTTGGTCTGATGCTCCATGCAAGATCTCACCTCGTGGAGTTTCAATGATCATGAGAATGGTGAAAAATCAGCCCAGAACTACACGGGAGGATCTTGTTAATGATCTCAAGGCAGCTGGGACCATAGTCACCAAGAAAACAATTGGTAACACACTACACAATGAAGGGATGAAATCCTGCAGCGCCTGCAAGGCCCCCTGCTCAAGAAAGCACATGTACAGGCCTGTCTGAAGTTTGCCAATGAACATCTGAATGATTCAGGAGAGAACTGGGTGAAAGTGATGTGGTCAGATGAGACCAAAATGAGCTCTTTGGCATCAACTCAACTTACCGTGTTTGGAGGAGCAGAAATGCTGCCTATAACCCCAGGAACACCATCCCCACCATCAAACATGGAGGTGGAAACATCATGATTTGGGGGTATTTTTCTGCTAAGGGGACAGGACAATTGCACTGCATCAAAGGGACGATGGATGGAACCATGTACTATCAAATCTTGGGTGAGAACCTCCTTCCCTCAGCCAGGGCATTAAAAATGGGTCATGAATGGGTATTCCAGCATGACAATGACCCAAAACACACAGCCGAGGCAACAAAGGAGTGGCTCAAGAAGGTCCTGCGTGGCCTAGCCAGTCTACAGACATTAATCCCATAGAAAATCTGTGGAGGGAGCTGAAGGTTCAAGTTGCCAAACATCAGCCTCGAAACCTTAGTGGCTTGGAGAGGATCTATAAAGAGGAGTGGGAAAAATCCCTCCTGAGATGTGTGCAAACCTGGTGGCCAACTACAAGAATTGTCTGACCTCTGTGATTGCCAACAAGGGTCTTGCCAACAAGTACTAAGTTGAAGGGGTCAAATACTTATTTCCCTCATTAACCTTCAAATCAATTCATAACTTTTTTGACATGCATTTTTCTTGTTAGTTCTTTGTGTTATTTTGTCTCTCACTGTTAAAATACATCTACCATCTCAATTATAGACTGATCATTACTTTGACAGTGGACAAACGTTCAAAATCAGCAGGGGATCAAATGCACCCCCCCCCCTCCCACTGTAAGAGGCATATTGACAACAAAGGCATCAGAGTTAAAAAAGGAGAGGTAAACTGCTTAGAACATTATATATAGAGCTTGAAAATTGCAACAGGAAAATAAGCTATCTTCTGGTAGAGAAATATTTTAGCAATAAGAGAAATCCAACTTACAAATCAAAAAAAAACACCAAGCACAATTAGATAGAATAATATGGAATTACCAACAAAAAGGGGTCAAATACTTATTTCCCTCATTGACCTTAAAATCAATTCATAACTTGTTTGACATGCATTTTTCTTGTTCGTTTTTTTTGTTATTTTGTCTCTCACTGTTAATACATCTACCATCATAATTATCAAATAGAGAAATACAACTTACAAATCAAAAAAAATACACCAAGAACAATTAGATAGAATAATATGGAAATACCAAAACATTTTTTTTATTTGGAGATAAGACTGGAAAATATTTAAATCAGACTGCAGCCAATCAGAAGGCACAGATGCCTTCAGCCAATCACCCCATGGGGGTGTATCCCATTGTGATTGGCTGAAAGCAATAGTGCCTTCTGATTGGTTTAAAAAAAGATTGACAGTTCCTTCAGCCAATCAGAATGGGATATAGGGGTGTATCCCATCCTGATTCGCTCACACCTTGGCGCCTTCTGATTGGCTGAAATGTGATTGACAGCCTTTTCAGTCAATCGGAAGGTGCCATTGCAAATTTCAAACCGGAAGAGGCTCTGGAGGCCTAACTAGCGTCAAGGAGCTCCATGAGTGCGGAGCTCCATTAGTTTTTTGGGTTTTTTTAGAGCGTGGATTTATCAAGGGCCCAGCCGGGGCAAAAGACGAGAAGGCCGGAGACAAGTAAGTTTTCAATTAATAATGTTTATATTTTATGTATTTGTTGTGTTTGATGTATGTGTTATACTAATGTGATGTATCTTTTTTCCAGGGGCCGAGATGGAGAACAGAAGAAGATGAATGGGGACATGCTGGAAAGGTAAGTTTAATACTGTATTTGTACTATTTATTTATTCTATGTAATGTTACATTTTTTAATAATCTTATGTTTCTTTTTTTCCTAGGGGGTGCGATCAGAAGGGACATCTGCAAAGGTAAGTGGTTTTATTTATTCTATTTTACCAGGTAATGCATTTTATGTATGATAGGAGTGTGAAATAATGAAAGATTTCGGGAGGAGAATGGTCACATGGATATCAGACATAGTAGAGATGAAGATTCCTTGTAATCCTCAACCCACTATATTACATTTAGAATTAGTTGATCAGTTCCCCAAGTGTAAATTTTTGGTGTCACATATTTTGTTGATTATTAAATGGTTAAATAGCAAAGTATTGGAAATCTAATCACCTTCCCACCATACAGGAAATTGTGAGATGTTAAAAGAAATAGAGAATATGACCAAATGAAACTAAAAGGAAGGGAAAATAAAAACGATTGGTATATTACAAATTGCTATATTTGGGATGCTTATGTGGGGAATCAATTTATTAATCTCTAATATATTGTGAAGATATATATGTCCTGCATAATCGAATATTTTGTTATCTGTGTAAAAATTAGATTGTATTATGTATTTTTGTAATAAAAGATTTTAAAAAAAGTATATGTAATGCTCTGGTGAGAGCAAGGCCTGTTGTTTTCTTTGACTTGTTTTGATGTATTATTTAGGAATACTGGAAAAATATTCTAGTAAAATTTGGTAAAGCATTAAAACCTCCTGTAGTTGTGTTCCTCCATCAAAGTACCGAAAGAAGGGCAAAAACCCAGTGTAGACAGATAACTCTTCACATATACACTGCTCAAAAAAATAAAGGGAACACTTAAACAACACAATGTAACTCCAAGGTGGAAATTATGGGCAATTAGCAAGAAACCCCCAATAAAGGAGTGATTCTGCAGGTGGTGACCACAGGCCACTTCTCAGTTCCTATGCTTTCTAGCTGAAGTTTTGGTCACTTTTTAATGCTGGTGGTGCTTTCACTCTAGTGGTAGCATGAGACAGAGTCTACAACCCACACAAGTGGCTCAGGTAGTGCAGCTCATCCAGGATAGCACATCAATGCGAGCTGTGGCTAGAAGGTTTGCTGTGTCTGACAGCGTATTGTCCAGAGCATGGAGGCGCTACCAGGAGACAGGTCAGTACATCAGGAGATGTGGAGGAGGCCGTATGAGGGCAACAACCCAGCATCAGGACCGCTACCTCCGCCTTTGTGCAAGGAGGAACAGGAAGAGCACTGCCAGAGCCCTGCAAAATGACCTCCAGCAGGTCACAAATGTGCATGTGTCTGCTCAAACGGTCAGAAACAGACTCCATGAGGGTGGTATGAGGGCCCGACATCCACCGGTGAGGGTTGTGCTTACAGCCCAACACCGTGCAGTATGTTTGGCATTTGCCAGAGAACACCAAGATTGGCAAATTTGCCACTGGCGCCTTGTGCTCTTCACAGATGAAAGCAGGTTCACACTGAGCACATGTGACAGACGTGACAGGGTCTGGAGACGCTGTGGAGAACGTTCTGCTGCCTGAAACATCATCCAGCCTGACTGGTTTGGCAGTGGATCAGTAATGGTGTGGGGTGGTATTTCTTTGGGGGGCCACACAGCCCTCCATGTGCTCGCCAGAGGTAGCCTGACTGCCAATAGGTACCGAGATGAGATCCTCAGACCCCTTGTGAGACCATATGCTAGTGTGGTTGGCCCTGGGTTCCTCCTAATGCAAGACAATGCTAGACCTCATGTGGCTGGAGTGTATCAGCAGTTCCTGCAAGACAAAGGCATTGATGCTATGGACTGGCCCGCCCGTTCCCCAGACTTGAATCCAATTGAGCACATCTGGGACATCATGTCTCGCTCCATCCACCAACGTCACGTTGCACCACAGACTGTCCAGGAGTTGGCAGATGCTTTAGTACAGGTCTTGGAGGAGATCCCTCAGGAGACCATCCGCCACCACATCAGGAGCATGCCCAGGCGTTGTAGGGAGGTCATACAGGCACGTGGAGGCCACACACACTACTGAGCCTCATGTTGACTTGTTTTAAGGACATTACATCAAAGTTGGATCAGCCTGTAGTGTGTTTTTCCACTTTCATAATGGGGGTGACTCCAAATCCAGACCTCCATGGGTTGAAAAATGTGATTTCCATTTTTTAATTTGTGTGCTATTTTGTTGTCAGCACATTCAACTATGTAAAGAACAAAGTATTTCATAAGAATATTTAATTCATTCAAATCTAGGATGTGTTATTTTAGTGTTCCTTTTATTTTTTTGAGCAGTGTATTAGAAACAGAATATAAATTAGGAACTGTACAGAGCCTACAGACTCTGCTGCGTTTGTATAATACATTTGCCCCAAAAAATCCTGTCTTTTTGTTATTTTTGAATTGTGTGCATGGTACTAACATGGCACACATGTCCTTGCTGTCTATGGTGCACACTCATTTCATTTGCCGCAGTTTTACAATTCGCTTTAAGACCTGAATGGTGAGTGCCTGCACAAAACACTTAGATACTTTAATAGGTTGCAGGGCTTTTTAAATCTATAATACATTCTATTTTAAACAAAGTATGTGTCTGATATATTTTATTCATTGAATTGTATTATACCATTTCTATAATAGTAAATAACAAAAATAGAAATAGATTATATAGTTGAGTGGTTGCATATAGTTGTTTTACTAAAATTTGACTTATAATTTTTAAACCACAGCTAAATTAGGAGAGGGGCACCTTTTTGCATCAATGCCCGCTGAACCTCAGAAGGAAATCATAGGGTCACTTTTAAAATGCAATATGTAATTTATAAAGACTTTTTCAACGATGCTTAGTTGTTAAACATAATGGTGTCCATTGCTGTCTATGGACAGTAGTATAATCCAGTATTGCCTCTTTGAATATAAAAGAAAGTGATGGCTTCTTTGTGCTTCTCAAAGTCAGAGGTGCTCGATCTGAGAACGAACAACACCTATGGACATTTGTTCTATAGGTCTGGTTACCTACTCTGACAGCATGCTCTTATAGCTCACTTGCACCCCTCATAGAGACTCTGGTCTCACCCAAAAGAGTGACCGAGCCCCAAATACCAGAAAATTCTACCCTAGACAGGAGAAACAGCAACCCCCAGAAATACATTTTGGCCTCTCTTGGGCCTCATCAATGATGTGTAGCTGAATTCCCTAAGGCACATTGAGCAAGGAGTCCACATTGGGTGCACCCTATTACCCGTAGGGTGACAAAAACCCGAAGGGTCATTTGCATAAGCAAAAACAGAGGCACACAATCTGAGAACGAACACCTGTGTAGGTTTTTTCTATAGGCCTGGTTATGGTTTTATTGTTGCCTGTGTCCAAGCATGACAATGGCCACATAGAATTAATCAAAGGGTCACCTTCAGTTCTTGGGCTGTAGGATCTCCAATCCACTGCTGAATACTTAAAGTTACATAGCTTAAAGTCATCTATCATTCACGTGTAGTTTTTATACATTTCTCTTCCATACACATTTCCTTGCTATTTAGCAGTCTTTGTTCAAGAACCCAAAATAAATATATATTTGTTTGCATTATTTTAAGATCCTGGAGGTTCTGTCAAAGGAAGCAATATAAAAATGGCACATTTCAATTGCAAAATTGTTGTTTTCTGTATCACAGCTTTATGAATTGAATCTCATATCTTGCAGTGTTTATTTAATATGAACAAATGTCAGAAATTTTGACAAGCCTTTATAAGAAAATGTCATTGATTGATTATTTTGGGCAGTCCAAACATAGTTCTTGAAGTTTTCTGATTCATTAACTGCTAGACATGAAGCTTTGCAAACCCTCTGTTATTTAAATCAATAGTTATTTATCTTGACTTGAGTTCAAGGAGTCAGCGAGGAGGAGATTTCTTGTCAGAATATATAGACAGAGACAATTGTTAATAACAAACCTTTGTATTCAAGTTAAGTCAGTATTTTACCCATAGACTTTTTTCAGTTTGATTGAAAGAAGGTGAAACTCAACTCCCATCAACGAAAAAAACGATTTAGCCAACGTTTCAGGCTTTAACAAGAAAATTACTTTAAATGGCATGATAAAGAATTTGTCGGATATTTTCAGACTTATTGAATTGCGATTCGGCAAATTTAAAAGGGCTCTATTTAAGCACACAGCATATATTTTACAGAAGTTTTTAGTTAGTGAGGACCTTGCTGTTGGATAGAAGTTCACTAACTAAAAACATCTGTAAATAAAATATGTTATGTGCTTAAATAGAGCCCTTTTAAATTTGCTGAATTGCAAGACATTATCAAAAGTGTACAGATGGAATTTACCTGCTCTCAGGGTATATCAATATCTTTAGAATGTCTTCATAATAAAAAATAACTGAAAATATTTTTACCAGTTTCCCATAAACAGTTGACATTCAACTTCCATCAAAATGATTCATGTAGGTTAAGCATTAGTTCTTCAGCTGATATTGATAAAAACATGTTTGCTTAAATATTTTTAGTTACAAATTAATGACTATATGCTTGTAGTTCAACTTCACTGGAAAAAATGCTAAATGTTTATATTATATGTTGTTGTGGCTTAGTTGGTCACCGTGACCCCATGGACCACACCACACCAGGCACAATCATCATGTTTCTGGCTGATTCATAAGGTTATCAAGGCCCAGATACTGTAGTGCGTTGCCAGTTCATTCTCCAGTGAACCACAATTTATCCGACCTCTCTGCTGTGACCTGCCTATCTTGGGTGACGCTATATGATATAGCTCACAGTTTCATTGAAGTTCATAAGTCCCTTCACCATGACAAGGTAGTGATCTAGAAGGGGTTATTTTGGATAGCCAATTATATCTTTGTTACATTAGAAATCAGCTAAAATATTATAAATATAAAAATTGGAGATTGCTTAGGGTTTTTGTGGACTACTTGAAATTATTGTTGGTCTCTGTAAACCACATAATTTTTTTCTGCCTTCTGTTTAACTATTGTGCTGATGTGCTGAGCTATATTGGAGTATCGCATGTATTATTATTATTACTATAGTTCATTTATAACGCGCCATCATATTCCGTAGCGCTGTACATAAGTAAGTTCAGACAAAGGTAAATACAAATTAACATATAGCAAAGCAAGGAGGGCCTTGTTTTTGAGCTAGTAATTCAATGTCCATGGTGCATTACCAAAGTACTTAGGACAGAAACACACAGACTTACAATCTAAGGCATAGTGAGTGGTAAAAGAGGGAGAGAGAGGTGATGTTAGGGTGGAAGGTGATAAACTTCTTTAAAGAGATGCGTTTTAAGTGAGATTTTAAATGTTTTGAGGCAAGAGGATAATCTGGTGGAGCGAGGCAAGGAGTTCCAGAGAATAGGGACAGCACGAGAAAAGTCCTGGAGGCGGGAGTGAGAGGAGGTGACAAGAGTTGCTCAAAGAAGAAGTTCATAAGCAAAATGAAGAGAGCAAGTGGGGGAGTATTTGGAGATGAGAGCAGAGATGGAAGTGTTATTTTGGAGGGCTTTGTATGTTAGGGTCATGATTTTAAATTTTATTCTTGAGGCTAAGGGAAGCCAGTGGAGTGATTGATAGAGAGGTGATTCCTACACTGAATGTTGTGTACAGAAGATGAGTCTAGCAGAGGCATTCATAATGGATTGAAGTGGGGATAGTTGGGTGGTGGGTAGGCCAGCAAGAAGCGAGTTGCAGTAGTCTAGTCGAGAGATGGTGAGAGAGTGTATAAGGATTTTAGTTGTGTCTTGTGTAAGATAGTGAAGAATTCTGGAGATGTTTTTTAGATGGAGAAGACAAGATTTAGTTAGTGATTGTATGTGAGGGATGAAAGACAGAGCGGGTCCAGTAGAACTCCAAGACACCGGGCTTGTGAGCAGGGGGTGATGATGTCGTTGTTGACAGTGAGAGAGAGGTGAGGAATTGATGCTGTGGTAGAGGGAGGGAAGCTTAGGAGTTCAGATTTGGACATGTTGAGCTTGAGATGGTGGGTGGACATCCAAGAGGAAATACTAGAGAGGCAGTTGGAGATATGTGTTAGAAGAGAGGGGGGTAGATCTGGTGCTGAGAGGTAGATTTGGGTGTAATTTGCATAGAGGTGATACTTAAGCCCCAAATAGTTTATAAGGGTACCAAGTGAGGATGTGTAGATGGAGATAAGGAGGGGGCCTAGGACTGATCCTTGGGGTATGCCAACAGACGGGGGCGTGGAGAAGAAGTGGTGTCGGAGAAGGAGATACTGAATGATCAATTTTGTAGGTATGATGAGAACCACAAGACAGCAGTGTCTCAAATACTGAGGGAAAAAATGATATGGAGTAGAAGTGGATGTACACTTAAAGTTATGTTATGTAGTATATAGGACCTTCTGTACTACATCTTTATGCTTTTCTATTGATATTAATGAATATTAATAAATATTTTAATTATATCTGTGTTTATACGAGCCACTGATATGCTATCTGCCAGACCCACAGCTACAGCTCTGTGTAGTGAGCGAAAAAAAGGGAGTTAATTCTTAACCAATCCATCTGTGCAGAGAATGAAATCCTGGAATCATCTTAATAGGTCGGTTGGGGGTTAACTTTCAGTGAATTGTTGAGTTCAGGGAAAAACTGCTATAAATCAGTGTCCTCACTGCTATCTGTTATTAATCATGCAACTGTCAGTATTCAGGATAGACTGTGTTTGTAAACAGGCTTAAAACATTTCATTATTAGTGTTATTAAAATATAGATAGTTTTAACATATAATGAAGAGCACTTAAAGTGAGGTAAATGGCCCTATAAGGATATCTAATACCAAACAACCGTTATTTTATTTCATCTCTGTATAACACATCACCTATTAATTATAAAATATTCTACTTATGAAACAAACAAGGTATGTGTTTGTAGAATTGTCATTGATCATCCTTACATTCTTGATCTAATACATTGAAAAAGCATCACTTTCTTTTGCAATGCAGCCTTCAGCAAGATGCTCACATCCCAGCAGAGTTGAAGATAATTGTACATTTGTGCCTGAAAGATGGTTTTAAAAGAAGCAAAATGAATCCACTTGACCTGTACATTTTATCGCCAAGGTAATTCAAGGTAAGAGCAGAGACCCAGCAAAATTAAGCTTAATTGAAAAAGTGTGCCTAGGGCAATACTACCTGGGGTAATGGTTGAATTAGGAAGGATGCTACAGGAACAGACTATCAACTTGCAAGTGGAACTTGTTAATGATCATTGTTTAGAAACATGGAAGAACATTTTATAATGTTTGTACATTATATATACTGTATGCTGTACAAAATCAAATTATTTAAATCAATGGAAAAGTTGCTAGAGGTGCTAGAAATGCCTACTATTGTTAAAATCACATCTTAAAACAATAAATAATGTAGAACCCACACAATTATATATGTATATATTTCTATCTATCTATCTATCTACAGTGTATACATGTATCCTTTACAAAACATAAACTCACTGGTCAGACTTTTGTTTTAATACAGTGGTGGAGAGAAGCAGCTCTGCTTAAGGGCAAATCTTACAATTTCAAAAGTAAGAAAAATATGTAAATGCACTACAATTGTTCTTTAATGGTCACCAACTAATATACATGTGAAAAAATTAGGCTGATTTTCTGATGTACAATTAATTTAGAACAGTGCTCTGGCAGCCCAGGGTCAGGTGAGGCAACTGGCTGATTTCTATGGCCCAGTTGCTGCCAAGGAAAATCTGCTCACAAAAGTAAGTCAATTAAAAAATGTTTAATTACATAAAATACATATAAATATAGTATTGTATATATTTCAATTCTACACGCTCTCACAACAAATGCTTATATATATATATATATATATATATATATATATATATATATATATAATATAAATATATACTGTATACACGGCTGGATTACCCAATAGGCAATGTAGGCACTTGCCTCATTTTAATGCTGAATGAAATGAGTGGCTGGACATAGAATAGGCTGAGCGGGAGAAGCGGGGGAAGCTGGTGCTGCAGGCTGCGGATGTAAGGTTATGGTGGTACAGAGAGCTGTCCATGTGGCTCTACTTGCACCCCCTTCTAAATTACCTAGAGGTGAGTGGCTGCTCCGCGAGGTGCTCGATGGGCTGTGTCTGTTCACTCAGCTGCAGACCTTGGTGCTGTGTGGTAACAAGCTGCAGGCTATGCCCCCAAACCTGGCACAGCTCCAAGTCCTCTGAGTGCTTAAGGAGCTGCTAGCCACACTGTGTGACCTGCCCAAGCTTTACACGCTCAATGTCAGCTGCAGCCGGCTGAGGCAGCGCCCACCGGCCTGGAGCTCTGCTCAAAGCTGGCTGGGGCAAGCTGGCTTGGGTTACCTCAGAACTTGCTCCCTTTATGGCTGCTGTGCTCTCAGCTCGTCCTGCTGGACACAATATCTGCTGTGGACAACTAGATCCAGAAGCTGAGAGGGGAGATTGGCCTTTTGTCTGGTCTGAAGGAACCAACCTGTCAGATATTAAGTAATAATTGCTGGAGGGCCATCAGGAATGGATGATGATCACTGGAGGGCCCAGCAGTGACATGAAATGATCAGTGGAGGACCCAGCAGTGACAGATGATGATCACTGGTGAACCAGCAGTGACAGTGATCACTAAACTCACATTTAAGTTTGTTATTTTTACCTGACAGTCTTTTCAATTCATCCCCTAAAGTCACTCTAACTCATGCTAAGTGGACATCATTGCCTGCAATTTAGGGGTTCTGAGTCTATTGTCTTTAGAATAAAAAGGAAAGACTGGGCCTGCTCGAGCCCCACTGAAAAATGTATCTAATCAACCTAGCGGCTCCCTGATTTCTGAGGATGCCTAGCATTTTCTTTTCAGTTGTCTTTACACTGAAAACAATATAGTCAGATGTCCTTATTGGCAGTGATCTCCCATTTGCAAGAGAGTGTTCATTGTGGATGGATGACTGAATTATAGGTAAAATTGAAAAACGCAATGTAACTTTCCCATAGGAAAATACAGTTTTTAAAATAACATTACATTGAGCATATCCTATCCCCAGCCATTTAAATGTGTGGAGAGTGAGACACACCCACAGCAAAGGCAGAAATTGGCCCTTGAATGCTTGGGCTCCTTCATTTAACTACCTAAGGCATATATTTGGCTGTTTGCTTGTCATGTAGCTGTAGTTAATGTTGTTCTGTTTATTAGCAAATGAGCAAAGGAAAATAAATTCCCAAAAGGCTTTAAACAACAAGCAATAGATTTAACAAACAGACAGATAGTCCAGACTATTTTTAATGTGCTAATAGAACTATGATCTGGCACAGCTGTGTCAATGCAAAAATAAAATGCAGCTCACCTACTAAACAGTATGTTATGGATAGGATGCTCCAATAAAAGTACAGGTATAACCCACTTAATGCTACCCCTTTTAGCTGATTAGCTATAGCGCTCTTTTTGATATAATTCCTGCTTTGCGCTAAACCTCTGATATAGTGTGTTTTTTTGGCTGCTGAAACCCGGTGAATGTTCTATTTTGCTATGACGCTCTTTTTCCCTTGCAGGACTCCATTTAATGCTCAGAACAGCATCATAGATTTTAATTTTGAATTGTCTAATAAAATCGACATTATTTGTATAGTTTTCGTTCTGTTTAATAGACAATAACTGAGTGTACAGAAGACTAGGGCAAATGGAAGAGCAAGAGCATTTCTCTGGATGTCAAGATGCAGATACTGGACTGCTTGGAGAAAGGAGTGCACCAAGTGGACATTGGAGCAAATTGGAAGTTGCTAACCTCCACAATCCGCACCATCCTGAAGAACAAGGAAAAGATCAAGTCATCAGCAACCACCAGCACTGATCTTCAATGAAGAAGATTATTGGCTCCAGATGCTATGCCCTGGAGGAGATGCAGAAGCGGTTGTCCATCTGGATCGATAACGAACTTGAGCATAACATACCTCTCAGCCAAGTCACCATAATGGAGTAGGCTAGAAGCATATACCGCCATATTAAGAGCCAAACACCAGTTGTGACTGAAAGCTTCTCAGCCAGTAGAGGTTGATTTGACCACTAGAAAAGAGGAACTTGTACAACATAAAGATTACAGGCGAAGCAGCACACTGACCCTGAAGCTGCTGCAGCCTTTCCAGCCACTTTGATGGACATTGTTGAAAGAGGCAATTACCCTTCGGAACTGGTGTGCAAAGTTGATGAGAACGGCCTCTTCTGGAAGCGAATGACAAGAAGCAAGTATCAGAAGAGAGCACCAGGGTTCAAAGCGGCTAAAGACTGGCTAACTATTCTTCTGGGTGGAAGCGCCAGCAGTGACTTTAAGGTCTACCATTCAAAAACACATTGAGCTATGAAGGGCATACCAAAATCCACTTTGCTGGTAACATGGCAATTCAACAGGAAAGCCTGGACCACCATGGACATCTTTAAGAACTGGTTCAGCGAACATTTCTGTTCATCGGTGCAGCGCTATTGCAGGTGCAAAGGATTTGAGGTCAAAGTGTTCCTGTTAATGGACAATTCTCCAAGTCACCCTACCAACTTGGCTGAGCACCACTGCTGCATTCTGGTGGAAGTAGTGTTCCTGCCACCCAACATTACTTCATTCATCCAGCCTATGGATCAGGGGGTCATTGTGACATTCAAGACCTACTATCTTCTCATCTGACATCCTTTGACCTTTGTCTATTGAAACAAAGTGTTTCAATTGTTGTCTGACAACTTGGTTAACTATTCTTGATGCCTAAATCAATGCTGCAGACAACCCCATTGTAGTCTATGGAGCCTATGTATTGATCACACATCAAAACACATTATACATAAAACAATAATCAACAATCACATCAGAGGGGAACATGTATAATTTGACTCTAGTAGGATAGCCACTTGGTGATATAGCCGTTATGGGGTTCGGGAGATAAGGAGGGCAACATTGGGTCAGTTTAATGATAAGTCCAATTTTTAAACACATCATTCAGGGGAATTAGAACCAGTGACTTTTAGTATTTTAAAACAGTTTATGATTGTTAGAACTGCGGGGAAAACAAATAGTCTATGGCTGAAGAAAAGTCCTCTGATCTTCACAATTACTTATGGGTTCCTGAAGGGCTGTTGGTTGGTAGTTCCACCCTGACCCAAAAAGTGGGTTGTGACAAGCAAAGAACTTTGCTGGACCTTCTAAAAAATGTTTTATTAGTTTATTCATAGATAAGAAACACAAACACATACATAATTGCTGATCATTTATATATAATCAAGAAAGAGGTGAGCACTTCAATGATTTGTGCAAAAGTACTGTAAACTGTTTGTTTATTTTAACATGCATTCTTTAATAAATGCATCAATGTATGTCTACAATGAGTAAATTGCCAGTCATAAATAATGGTATGATATGTTTTATTCAATTGTCTATTCTGTTACTCTCTGTGTGTCCTGTGTCTCTCTCTGTGTACCCTCTCCCTCTCTGTGGGCTGTCTCTGTGCGCCCTCTCTCTTTGCATCCTCTCTCTGTCTGTGCACCCTCTCTTTGTGTGTATGCTCTCTCTCTGTGCCCTCTCTCTCTCTGTGTCCTTTGTCTCTCTTTATGCCCTCTCTCTGCACTCGGTATGCTCTCGCTTTCTCTCCCTCCCTCCTCTCTCTTGCTCAGCCCTCACTCTCTCACCCTCACCTCTCTCTCCCTCCCTTCCCTCTCTCTCCCTTTACTCCTCTCTCTCCCTCCCTTTCGCTCTCAAACTCTCTCTCTGTCTCCCTCCCTCTCCCTCTCTCTCTCTCTCTCCATCCCTCTCTCTGCCTCCCTCTCTCCCTACCTTTCTGCCACCCTCTCTCTCTGCACGCCCCCTCTCTCTGTGCCCTCTCTCAGTCTGTGCACCCGATCTTGTGTGTGTGCTCTCTCTCTCTGTGTCCTTTTTGTCTCTTTGTGCCCGCTCTCTGCACTCTGTATGCTCTTGCTCTCTCTCCATCCCTCCTCTCTCTTGCTCAGCCCACGCTCTCTCACCCTCTCCTCTCTCTCTCTCCCACCCCTCTCATTCGCCCTCCCCCACCCTCTCTCCCTCCCTCCCCCTCTCTCTCAAACTCCCTCTCTCTCTGCCTTCCTCCTTCTCGCTCCCTCTCTGTCCCTCTCTCTGCCACCCTCTCTCCCTACCTTTCTGCCGCCCTCTCTCTCTCTCTCCCTTCCTCTCTCTCCGCTGGGTCCAGCATTATCATTCTCTCAGTGTATCAGTTTGTATAATTATTGGCACAGACTGAACTTAAGCTAAATGCACATTGAAGTATTTTAAAATGCTATTAGTAGTTTTAAATGACAAAAGGCCACTTTAGATTAGTCGGAAGAATTTGCTAATTTGTAACCAATTACTTTTTAGGCAAAAGATTTTTACTTTGAGGTCAGCTTTTAAAATGTTTTTTTTACAAAAACCTCCAATGAAAGGTAAAAAATACAATATTGCAAGGAAGCGTTCATTAAGAAGAGCTTGAGGGAGTACAGGCAATCCTCTGGTTAAGGATGAGATACGTTCGAGAGAATGTCTTTAAACCGGATTTATATGTAACTCGGATCCCTGTATAATAATAACAATAATAATAATAATAATAATAATAATAATAAATTGGCTGATACATGGTAATGAGTATAAATATATAGTATATAACTGTAATAATACTAATTATAATACAAATATGATAATAATAGTAATAATAATATTCCTGTACTGTAATAATAAGTTACAGAGTTCACTGCTGTAATGGTCCCTCACAGATTAATACTAGAGGATCAATGTATGCTACCATGCCTACATCATCCCATGGCAGCCACAATCTCTCATGGGGACATGAGAGAGTATTGTTTGTCTGACAAATACATTGATTATTGCTTAATAAATGAAATGATGAACGACAAAGCTGTCAACCATACATGATCACTGTAAATTCAATAACTGCTACTTTATTGCCACCACATAGACCCTTAGTACATCCCCCCAAATATCTTTGAGTGATTGTTAAATCTAATAATTATGCTTATTGACACAACTGTGTATTAAAAGAAGGGTACCAATCCAAACCTCCTAGCCCTTAACAGCACTTTTTCCCAGGAAAAAGGAGGAGTAAGCAAGCCCACCCTACATATTTGTAGCAGTTTAATGTATGTTTTTTAAACTATTAATCAATCATCTTTCATTCAAAACAAAATTTGTAATATTTAAGGATTGCTTGAAAAGCTGTAATGCACATTCTGATATCAATGTCCCTCAATCTCTTTTTGATTAATATACCAAAATATATCCTATTTATCCCTGCTTGATAACTCCTAGACCATCACATTTTTAGAATCACATATTATAATTGTCAAACTACGAGTCGTTGTAACGCTTTGGGAGGGACGCAGTTCTGGCCACAAATGTGGACCTCATGAAGCGAGGAGCGCAATTTGCAGAGGTGGAGGCTCCAACGTGGGCTGTAATGAGCCAAAGGCTCATTGCAGGCCGCAAATGAGGACCCTTGCAAAGCGAGGGGGCGCATTTGAGGAAGGGTATATAAACTGCAATGAGCCGAAGCCGAAGGCTCATTGCAAGCCGCAAATGCGGACCTCGCAAAACGAGTGTTCACATTTGCGGAGGGGGAGGCTCTACGATGCCTCACTTGCAGTTAGAGACAACCCAGAAAAGCGGGACTTTGAAAAGAAAACAACCACGCCGCTGGACTTAGAAAACAAACAATAACACACAATCCGGAAATACAGACTTAAAAAAAAAAAATTACGACTCGCAGGACTTAGAAAAATCAAAAATACAAGGTCCCAAAAATATGAAGTTAACGGGCGAAAAGCGTATATCAAAAAGCAACCAAAACACTTAAAAATAAAAACAAAACATAACAAAAACATTGCACACAGCACAAGGTGCCAGCCAGGACGTCTGGGGGTGAGGTTGCACGTGAATGAAAGTAAAATTTAAGGAGTTTCTCCACTTGAAAATCGGCTAAGCAAGAAATAAAATGGCGACTGGAAAAAATGAAAACAAGGCTACACGACCCTGAAGCGCAGAAAACATCTACAAGGACATACGACTTTTACAAACAAAAATGACGAACTTAAAAAAATACAAAAAAATACGAGGTTGCAAAAATACGAAGTTAACGGCCGAACCGAGCACGTCCACAAACACCAAAACCAAAAAAAAATCATAAAACAAACATCACAGACAGCACAGGCGGACAGCCAGGACGTCTAGGAGTGAGCTTGCATGCAAATTTAAGTCGCATTTAAGAAGTTTCGGCGCTTGAAAATCGGCTAAGCAAGACGCAATATGGAGGACGGAAAAAAGGAAAACGAGGCTAAAGGACACAGAGCCTTGAAAATCACCAACAGGCACGTACGAGTTAGCCAGGAACGTAGCACATAGAAAATATACCATTACAACGGACGGAAAATGCTCGTGAGCCATGTAACACATAGAAAAAAAAACGCCATTTTACAACACTTACTTACTTACAACGGTTTGGCTTTACACTGCACACTTGGCACATTGCTGACACTTTCTCCTCAGATGATCAACACTCCAACTGTACATTTTCAGATGCAGGAAAATCCAAATAGATTGTTAGCTCTTTAGGATGTTGATTCCTGCATATTAAATATAAATAGGTAAAGTATATTCATTTATTAATTCATATTACTTTATTAATTCACTGTACTCACATTTTTTTCACATTTTACACTGTACTTATTTTTCTGTCTTTGCAATGACCGACAAAGGTGATTGCTGCAAAGCAGGAAAATTGAAGTACACAAGGGGATAGGTTCACAATGAGCGCCAAAGGCGCTCATTGCGAGCCCTGCGATGAGTGCAGAAGGCGCTCAGCGCGGGGCTCACAATGAGCGCCGAAGGTCCACAGAGGAGCTAAAGCCTTACATTGTGTGGCAAACAGCATTGCCATGGCTTAAAATTGTATTGCCCCAGCATTTTTGATGGCCAGTCTCTAGAATCATATATTGTATAATCATAACATAATTTCCCCAATATCGTATTATACAGTGACCAATAAATCATATTTAGAGACCAAATTTTCCATGCTGGTCCAAAAACTTAAAATATTTGGAAAGTATGGCAGTGGCTGAAGATCCTTAATTCAGTTGATATTACATATTCACCTGCTGGTTCCTGTAGTGATCAGATTGGCAGACTCTATGAGCATGTAAAGGGCAGTTGGCAGTTCAGCTGCATCAAGAAATAGAGTGGAAATATTTATGTATGATTTGGTAGTATGGATGCTTTATCATCATAAACTAAAATAAAAATGCTCTAAAACAAGGAATAAAGGTAACCTCATCACTGTGGGACAGAATCAGTTCATAGAGAGGATTTCGGAAGCCAGCTATTGTTGAATTATATATATATATATATATATATATATATATATATATATATATATATATAATGTTACACCAGAGGCAGAGCTACTGCCGATGCAAAAGGTGCTAGGCACCGAGGCATTTGACTTCTGAGGGGCTCTAGTGGCAATCCCATGTTGTAATCTGTGACCCCCTGGGGTCCATTTGGCACCTCGGGCCTCTTAAGACCAGTGCCTGTGGGTCCCCTGTGGCCCCTTATGGCCCACTGTGGCAGCACAGGTCCCTGGGACCCCCTTTGCCTCCTGCAGACCCTGTGGCCTTCCGCAACCCCCTGTGTTTTCCCTTAACCTCCTGTGTTGCCTCTTGCAGGCCTATGCGGCCTCCCTCAAGCTCCTGTGTTCCCCCTCAGCCTCCTGAGGCCCCTTGCGGACTTCTGAAGCCTCCCTAAGCCCCCTGTGTTCTCCCTCAGCCTCCTGTGCCCCCTGACAGACCTCTGCAACCTCCCTCAGCCCCCTGTGGCCCCTCTGTGGCCTCCCTCTGTGGCCTCAGCTCCCTTGTGGCCCCTTCAGTCCTTGCTGGCCTCCGCGCAGAGCTCTGCAGCCCCCTCGGACTTCTGTGGCCCACTTCGGCCCTCTGGCCTGCCGTGGCTCCTCCTCACCCCAGGAAGTGGAGTGCAGCATTGAGGAGGTAAGAAAGTATTTATATTGGTGTACATATATAAATATATGTATATATATATATATATATATATATATATATATATAATGTGTAATAGATGTATATGAAAATGTGTACTTTTATATATATATATATATATATATATATACACATATATATATATATATATATATATATATATATATATAGACACAGACCCACATATAGATAGATAGATAGATAGATAGATAGATAGATAGATAGATAGATAGATAGATAGATAGATAGATAGATAGATATTTTATATATGTACTGCGTTGATGTTGGTGGGGGATTGGGGAGTGGACAAAAAAAATTGTGCCTGCCCCTTTGCACCGGGGTCCCCTATGCACTAGCTCCATTAAATCACATCTCTGCAATCCACAAAAAGAATCATAAGGATATATTTATTCTGTTATATGCAGTAACATTTACACAGCCTCCCATATTTAATTGGAATTGGCAATAACTGAGCATAATTGCTGATTTAGGAAATGTTTTGGACATCCATTAATGCAGATTTGCAAACAGCTTGGGAACCAGGAATAAAGAGAATTGATTAAAAGACAGAGGAGGACCTGGCAACATGGTTCCATCCGAGAACAAATGAGATTTCTATGATTTTAATATAGTCCTACAAATATATGCATTTGAAACACTATAAATATATATATATATATATATATATATATATATATATATATATATATAGTACCAGGAGAAACAAGGGGCGAGTGAAGTGAAGCAAGGCTACATGTCTTATGTATGTACTAAAGCTTCTTATAATGAGATCTGCAAGCACATTTATGTAGTATTATGTGCAGGCATCTACCAGTAATGATATGTGATAATATGTAAAGGATTACCATTTATTATAATGCAATTTACATTACAAAAAAAAAGTTATCTTTATAAGCACCATGTCCCTTGTAAAATTATCATAATGGAGGCTGCACTTAACATCTATCATATACAATTTATAACAACATTTAAACAGAAGATAAATCACATATCATTTTATAGTAATAGTTTATCTACACACCATATAGAAATATAGTTTACAATTTTTACTGTGATTTACATTATAAAAAAACTGTTTAACATTGTATTACTTATGACTTCTCCATATATGAGATACAATCTGCTATCTTATGCTTGCTTTATTTTTACAAAAGTTTCATGCATTTTGTTTTTTCTTTGGATGGCTAAGAAAGAGAGATAGACCAAAAGGATGGAAAGGGGTGACAGAGAAATGTACACAGCTCTGCACAAGACTAATACAGAAACATAGTGGTATATTTAACAAAATGTCAAGTTAAAATGGAGTTAAATATCCGCATTTCTGATTTTATTTGGAGCTATTTATCAGTCAGAGCTAAAGTTTTTTCCTAACTTGTTAAATAGGTTCCATAGAAAGCTAGGAAGTGGGGACATTTATGTTTTAGCTCCACTTAACTTTTATCACTGCTTATACTCACTTATTCCGGCTTGTAATGGATGACTGAGGTCATATTTTTTAATTGTACTATTTTGATGAATTACCCTTAAAATATACATGTTTTTAGAATGTTACAAAATAATACAGTCTCTAAGGGCTATATATATATATATATATATATATATATACAGTATATATATATATATATATATATATATATATATATATACAGCCTTATAAAATTGCAATTCAGCAAATTCTAAAGGTCTCTATATAAGCACATAGCATATTATTTTACAGATGTTTCTCGTTAGTGAACTTCTATCCAAAAGCAAGGTCTTCACTAACTAAAACTTCTGTAAAAAAATATGCTATGTGCTTATATAGAGCCCTTTAGAATTTGCTGAATTGCAATTTAATAAGGCTGATAGTAAATAAAAAGTACATCTGTGTTCACACTTGAATGTCTAAAGCAAGTTAAAAAAAAACCTGCTTCCAGCTCAGAGTTCCGAGAAAAACACTCTGGGAAGTTGGGCTGGGACACACAAATGTATCCACTAATATACAGTGTGTGTGTGGGGGGGGGGGGGGGGGGGGGGCAATCATAGTGGTCAGACATTTCTTGTAGTTGGCCACCAGGTTTGCACACATCTCAGGAGGGATTTTGTCCCACTCCTCTTTGCAGATCCTCTCCAAGCCACTAAGGTTTCGAGGCTGATGTTTGGCAACTTGAACCTTCAGCTCCCTCCACTGATTTTCTATGGGATTAAGATCTGGAGACTAGGAAGGCCACTCCAGTTCCTTAATGTGCTTCTTCTTGAGCCACTCCTTTGTTGCCTTGGCAATGTGTTTTGGTTCATTGTCATGCTGGAATACCTATCCACGACTCATTTTCAATGCTCTGGCTGAGGGAAGGAGGTTCTCACCCAAGATTTGACGGTACATGGCCCCGTCCATCGTCATTTTGATCCGGTGCAGTTGTCCTGTCCCCTTAGCAGAAAAACACCCCCAAAGTATAATGTTTCCACCTCCATGTTTTATGGTGGGGATGGTGTTCTTGGGGTTCAAGCCAGAACTCCTCTTCCTCCAAACATGGCAAGTTGAGCTGATGCCAAAGAGCTCGATTTTAGTCTCATCTGACCACATCACTTTCACCCAGTTCTCCTCTGAATCATTCAGATGTTCATTGGCAAACTTCAGACGGGCCTGTACATGTGCTCTCTTGAGCAGGGGGCCATGCAGGCGCTGCAGGATTTCATCCCTTCACTGTGTAGTGTGTTACCAATTGTTTTCTTGGTGACTATGGTCCCAGCTGCCTTGAGATCATTAACAAGATCCTCCCTTGTAGTTCTGGGCTGATTCCTCACCATTCTCATGATCATTGAAACTCCACGAGGTGAGATCTTGCATGGAGCATCAGGCGAGGAAGACTGATAGTTATTTTGTGTTTCTTCCATTTGTGAATAATTGCACCAACAGTTGTCACCTTCTCACCAAGCTGCTTGGTGATGGTCTTGTAGCCCATTCTAGCCTTGTGTAGGTCTACATTCTTGTCCCTGACATCCTTGGACAGCTCTTTTGTCTTGGCCATGGTGGAGAGTTTGGAATCTGATTGATTGATTGCTTTTGTGGACAGGTGTCTTTTATACAGGTAACAAGCTGAGATTAGGAGCACTCCCTTTAAGAGAGTGCTCCTAATCTCAGCTCATTACTTGTATAAAAGACACCTGGGAGACAGAAATCTTGCTGATTGATAGAGGATCAAATACTTATTTCCCTCACTGACCTGTAAATCAATTTATAACTTTTTTGACAAGAGTTTTCTTGTTTTGTTTTTTTTGTTATTCTGTCTCTCACTGTTAAAATACACCTACCATTAAAAGTATAGACTGATCATTTCTTTTCCAGTGGACAAACATTCAAAATTAGCAGGGGATCAAATACCCACCCCCCCCCCCACTCCCAACACTGTAGATATATATATATATATATATATACAGTAGATTATTTATATGTTTTGTTAAAAATACCTGTCAGTGTCAGTGGGTTGCATAAAACAGCAGAAATCTGTTGTTGTGCGGCATCCACCCCCAGGCCATCAGCACTGTTCAAAATGAATTGCACATAAGAAAAATCAGGTATATATAATCTAAAGACCAAAAAACAGCACTGTAGAGTATTTACATATTTTTCTTAATTGTCAGTTTACCCCTCAAGCAGAGCTACTTCTCTTCAGCTTTGCCAAGGGCCTAGAGTAAAACAAAAACCTGACAAGTCTAGGTTCTGGTTCAGACTAAGCATACTAAGTAAAGTGGGCAGAGCCATTATAATGTATGTAGTTATTGGTCCTGTCCCATAATTTAACTTAAAGGGCTAATGGGGAAGCTGCAAATAGGTTTTACCTATAAAACCTCTGTGTGGGCAGTGATAGCACAGCCAATGACATCTTGGTGTGAAGCCAACGACATCATGGGGTGGGACCAACAACATCATAGCCTGCTTTTGAGATATGTGACAGTCCAGCCCCCAATCAGAGCTGGTGAGACCTCTGACACAAGGCAGTGAAGAAAAGCAGCTATGCTTAGGGGGAAAACAGACAATTTAAACTCTAAGAAGAAATATAAACGTTTGTTTAATTATAAACTGCAAACTGTTTTCAGCAAAGTCTGCCCAACAAACAAACAAACATGAGTTTTACTTTAAAATGCACTATTATGGTCCTTTAATATCCTTGAAGAAGGGACCTTTAGAAGATTAGAATTTGCTTCCTGAACAGCTGCAACACAAGGGCGATCAGCACATCTCTTAAATGTAAAGGTGCAACTCATTAGATATCAACCTTAATGCTTCAGAGGTTCTGGTAACAATTCAGCTCTGTATGTGATTCAATGTTATGAGTGTATTTGCCACGCTCTGTCCTGTAAATGCACTCAATGAACACGCCATCACTAATGAGCCGCACTTAAACCAGATGTTACCGCTTATACGCTATCAGCAGTTTTTATTGAACAAATGCATCCTGAATTTTAAATAAAGATAACCTTAAATACCCTCTTAGAAGAACTAACTGGAAATCTAAAATGTTAGCAATAACATTATGGTGTAAAAATACGATGCAGTGAATGTAAAAAATATGCAGTTATCCCAAAATTGTAATTAAATTACATTAATTTAATTTTTTTTAAAGTTAGCTTTTTTCCTGTTTTTCATAACTACATTAAAGATGATATTAAGTAATATTTTAGACTAATAAAAACAGTGTATCCTAAAATGATCATACTTGGCAGATTCAAATGATTTACTTTTTTAATTAAATTAGAAAATCATTGGTGCTTACAGTTGGAAACTAAGGGCCTCATTCACATGTGATTCGGCCAAATGAATAGGGCTCTATATAAGCACATAGCATATATTTTTTACAGAAGTTTTTAGTTAGTGAACTTCTATCCAAAAGCAAGGCCTTCACTAACTAAAAGCCTCTGTAAAAGAAATATGCTATGTGCTTATAACGAGCCTTATTCAATTGGCCAAATCACATATCAATGAGGGCCCTATGCTTTAACTTAAAAGGATATTGGCTGAGATACACTACAAATGGATTCAAATAACTTTCATATATCTTTAAATTCTAAAAGGAGTAGGGTTAGGAACCACTGGTATAGCACCAATCCATATCACTCTATGTACATATATATGTAAAAATGAATAAGCAACAAAATAAAACATTGTATCTGACATGGGAAATAATAATAGAAACAGCTCTTATATCTCACATATTTCCAACTGTAAACAAGTAAATATATAATCACATATTGATAATGTCAGTGTTGGGGCGTTTGCGTTGTTGGTCACGCTTGTGTGTCCCTCACAAAGCGAGGTGAGCCATTGACGCATGCACCACTTAGGCTGCAATGAGTGCCAAATCATTGCACTGCGAGCCTCGCAAAGCGAGGTGAGCAATTGTGGCACGCAGGACACCGTCGAAAAAAATAGAACTTTGCCTCTGACCGTGAGGAACGCAGTTTGCTAATTTAACAGCCAAACTTAGTTAAAAAATAAATAAAAACACACTCACACACAGCACAGGGGGAGAGCCAGGAAGCCTGGGAGTGAGGTTGCAAGCGAATTTGAGCCATATTTGCGGTTTTTAGTCAATCGAAAATCAGCTAAGTGAGAAAAAAAATGGCAGACAAAAAACATAAAAAATCTGAAACCGGATGAAAACGAGGCTGAGCAAGGCCAGGCACGCGGGATGTAGAAAATGTATGCCGGCAAAAACAGTAACACTTACACCAACAATGCCAGGGATGCGGGACGTAGAAAATGCACGCCTGCAAAAACAGTAACACTTACACAAACAACGCCATGCACGCAGGACACAGGGAAGGGACAGGGGGGAGATGCTGGAAAGAGACACAGGGTATTCCCAAGCACAAAACTTGCAGGTTAACAAACCCTGCAATGAGCAGCCCGTACAGTAGGCAGGAGATAACGATTGGGGCTCACAATCAGCACTGCGAGCAGGAGAGGCTGAAGGCGCTCATTGTGAGCCCCACAATGAGCACCGAAAGCGCTCATCATGGGGCTTGCAATGAGCGCTGAAGGTGATCATAGCAAAGCAGGAAAGTTGAAGAACAAGGCGGTCTGCCCATATCAGTATTACCGAGTGTACCGCTTTAACACTCGGGGTTACTGACACGGCCAGAACGCCAGGAGGGTTAATTAAGAACTATTTAACAGAGCAATAATCAGTGGTCACTTAATACAGAAAAAAGTAAATAAAGTATATATTTAAGTCTTCAAGATTTTGTGCAATCACTGTATTTACTAACAGCCTTATTAAATTATGATTCGGCCAATTGAATAGGGCTCTATATAAGCACAGAGCATATTTTTTTACAGATGTTTTTTGTTAGTGAACTTCTATCCAAAAGCAAGGTCTTCACTAACTATAAACTTTTGCCAAAAAATATGCTCTGTGCTTATATAGAGATATATTCAATTGGCCAAATCCCAATTTAATAAGGCTGTAAGTTAATGCAATGATTATTGATATTCTACATATTATCATGCATTAAACTAATTTCCAAGCACATATAAATAAATAAATAGTGTATGTGGATTATTTAGACAGTAAAATGCACTCTACTATAGTTTAAATAATTTTGATTTGTTTTGTTTAATTTGTATTTTACAAATCTAGGTAATACCAACTTGTCAACTTAATTATGTTTTGAATGATTGCAAAATACTATCTTTTAAGTCAAGTAATTCCTGAGTCTCCTTCTGCTGATGCCAAGGTGCGTTCTGCATTCTAATATGGATTTATTTTGATGTGTCTTATTGGTAGCTATTAAGAAATATGGCGCTCATTTCTGAAGCTTCCTGACCCAAATGTAACCTGCATCAGTTTTTAAAATATTTACTATAAAAGCAATAAAAAAGAAGTTAAAATGGAATTTATAATCTCAGCTCTTAGTCATGCCTATTAAACATATGTTTTATTCATGGAAACGCAATGGGGCAGAGTTGTATTGTAAAATCTTAAGTATCAACCAAACATTCAGTTAGAACTAAGATATATGTCCATAATTAAATATTTTGTGTGATTCTTAAAGCATTATCATAATAATAATAAAAGTTAGAGTATGCGTAGAATCACATCAGTCTAAATTAAGATAAATACAATAAACAGTTTGCAACAAAAAAAGCCTGTCCATCAATATAAGGTGTTTCACGTGAGAGGTGAAGCTAATGAAGTTGCAGTAGGTGGATCCTGGGGCCCAGTGTGGGGTAAGGCGACCACATTTGTCCACAGCAGCTATGTTACCAGCAGATGTTTCTATCCACTGGGAGCCCCAACACATGCCTTTGGGCAAAACTATACATTTTTTATTTTTTATTATACTGTAAGTTCAGAAAAAAATGGAGAAAGAAGAAAGATAAGGAAGAAGGGAGAGAAATAATAAAGGAGGAACATTTGGGATAAATTTCCTTCTAGGCACGTGCAGTGCATTTTTAGGGTACAGAAAAGTAACTTTAGCTGTGAGTGTGACGTCACATTATATAGTGTTATATCAATCATGCATATATATATATATATATAATCTATATATATATATATATATATATATATATATATATATATAAACTGTATATATATATATATATATATATATATATATATATATATATATATAGAATGTTTGTTTGATTCATTTTAACAGAATGCATGAATTAAATCTGAATGGAGTTTCTGAGTTTTATTTTTAACACAAGTTATATATATTCATGCCTGTTCCTAAACACACTTAAACACACCTAAGTACAATTTTTGTTCCTACTAAACTTTATATGCACAAGTTAACACATTTTCTTATGCATACACATTTATATATTTTAAGTAACACAAAGTAATT
Source organism: Discoglossus pictus (assembly GCA_027410445.1). Taxonomy (NCBI): domain Eukaryota; kingdom Metazoa; phylum Chordata; class Amphibia; order Anura; family Alytidae; genus Discoglossus; species Discoglossus pictus. Next base: position 69,945,081 of record CM050173.1, read on the forward strand.
AATGGACAGATATGAATAATTTTAAAGGGTCTAGGTTACTCCTCCTCAAGTTTTTCGTCATAACAAATGTACACTTCTAAGAAGTCAGGGTTACAGATTTTCAGCTTCTAGAGCCTCCCCTTTTCTTCCACTTCTGTCATCTTCAAAAGAAGTACTTATAAACATTAAAATACTTGAGAGCCATTGTCATCATATTTATTCCTCATTTACTTTTTCAATCTGTACACAGGCACTGAAGCTTTGCTTACAATATGACGTTTTTTGACACTGGTTCCCTGGTGGCCCAGTGGTTAGAATTCGGCACCCTTTCAAGGCAGCAACCTTGGATTGATTCCGGTCAGGGAACCAAGAAGTCACACCACCCTGAAGCCATGCATGGTTGGCCCTGGTCAGTACTTGGATGGGAGACCACCTAGGAATACCAGGCGCTGTATGCAGTGGCCCACTGAAGAAGGAAGGTGTAACTCCCTCCAGCATCTCTGCCATAAAAGCCAAGAGGATCAGCATTACCGTGGACATAAAAATGTGCCTGGTGTGTTACGGTTCATGAAGTCACGGAGAGTTGGACATGACTGCCAAATGCAAAAAAAAAAAAAATCATTTGTATAAACTATAGCTGTAGATATTTTTAAAATATTTGTTATGAAGTACTTTAGAAACAACTACGAGAGTGAAAAAAATCCAAGATGGTAAGAGTTTTTAAAATTTAACTCGTGAATATCACATATAATAGTTGTCAATTCGTCGTCCAGCTTTGCGAGCTCGCAAGAACTGCATCCCTCGAAAACGAGGCTCAAAGGCCAGGACTGCGCAGCCACACACACGCATGACTTCAGAAAGGATACACCCTAAAATCCCGCTCTGATTGAATAATGCACCTGTGAAACTTTATTTAAACCAATCACAATGGAATACACCTTACAGGGTGATTGGCTGGAGGCATCTGCGCATTCTGATTGGTTGCACTGACAATAGCCAATCACAATGGAATACACCCCCACGTACTGATTGGTTAGGATTTGCGCCTTCTCATTGGCTATTGTCACTGTCAATCAGTATTACAGCCAATGGGAAGGCGCAGATGTCTTCACCAATCAGTACGTAGGGGTGTATCTCATTGTGATTTACTGATGGCAATAAAGCCTTCGGATTGGTTCAAATAAAGATTGACAGGTGTGTTATCCAATCAGCGTGGGATTTTGGGGTGTATCCCTTTCTCATTGGTTCACAATTGGCGTCTTCTCATTGGCTGAATTTGATAGACAGCGTTTTCAGCCAATCAGAAGCGGCCATTGCCAATTTTATTCTGGAACACTCCGTAGGAAGTTCATTAGCGTCGGAGACATCAGCCAGGGCGGATGTGTGTTGTTTTTTGTTTTTTTTGAAGAGCGCGGAGGCCGCAGACATCGCGGGGAGGTAAGTACAATGTAGATTGTGTTTATTTTACTTGGTTTCATGTTTATCTATGTGTACTAATGTAATGTTTTTTTAACAGGGGCCGCGCCGCAGAAGGAAAGATGGAGGACGTGACATGCTGGAAAGGTGAGTAGAATAATTAGAATATTTAGAATGTTTAGTTATTTTATGTAAAGGTGTTGTATTAATGTTTTTAATCTTTTTTACCCTAGGTTGGTGATCTGAAGAAACATCTCAAAGGTAAGTGGTCTTAATTATTTTATTGTAGCTTAGAATTAGGGTTGCTATATAGAGATAGCATGTACTGTATATTAGATAGATAGGGGATGTATAGTACATAGATAGTATTTATTGTATATTAGAAAGATAGGGGGATATATATTAGATAGATAGTATTGTATATTAGATATGGGGGATGTATATTAGATATGGGGATGTATAGTAGATAGGGGGATGTATATTAGATAGATAGTATTGTATATTAGATATGGGGGATGTATATTAGATATGGGGATGTATAGTAGATAGGGGGATGTATATTAGATAGATAGTATTGTATATTAGATAGGGGGATGTATATTAGGTAGGGGGATGTATATTAGATAGGGGTGTATTGTATTGTATTGTATTTAATTGTATTTAATTGTATTTAATTGTATTGTATTATATTGTATGTATTATATTATATGTATTGTATTGTATGTATTATATGTATTTCCTTTTCAGGTGTGTAATTTTTTTTTCTGTAGTGGGGGGGGGGGTTGTAATGTATTTTTTTATTTTCTGTAATGTTCCTTTTTTTTATTTTTCGTGACTTAGTTTTTTTTTTTCTGTAATGTACATTTTTTATTTTTGGTGATTTTAGTTTTTTTTTTATTTTATGGAATGTAGATTTTCGATTTTTGATGACTTTAGTTTTTTTGATTTCTGTAATTAGAGTGGTGGGGAGGGGGTTATTAGGGGGTAGGTATGTAGGTAGTGTGGGTGTTTATAGGTTAGTGTAGAGGGTGTTTAGTTGATATTTAATGTTTTATTGGGGGGGTATAGTGCAGTGTAGTGTTTATAATTTGTGTCATGATGGTCCTTGAGGACCGTCATGGCACTTATGTGGTTAATGTTGGGTTGTAACAGGCCAATAATGGTCATAATATACCCTTATGGGACTGATGTGGTTAAATAGATGCTTATGAGGCTCTGGATAGACCCCCATAAGTGACCGGGTTAAAATGGTGTAGTGCCTACACTTTGGGTCATGAGAGTCCTGGATGGCCCTCATGGCACTTATAGTGTTATTACATGCGTTCATTAGTGTGTTAGAGGGGTCTATATAGTTGAGGCACACAGTACACTCACATTGTGTGACAAACAGCATTTCACCACTTTATTTTATTGACCGTAATTTTTTGACAGTCAAGTCGCTAGTTTACTATAATGATGAATGCTGCTTTCATTATTGAAGATTTTCCTTTAAGGGACATAGCAAAGATTACAAATATGGTATAGTTTAAGACTTTAGGTAATAACAAGTACTTTATTAATGGAATGTTATTTACAAAAAAAAACATTTCATTAAGTAATTTTACACTGAGATTTGTAATTTTTAACTTTCATTCAGTCTTTCTAGCTCTCCCTTTAAACTTGGCTGTTAACTAATCATTCAAGGTTAAAACAGCTAAAGACAACCTGGGGTTCTGCATGCATTGTTTTCAGTCTAAAGAAAGTATGTGCATTCTAAAGAGAGCATATGCAGGCTTCAAGAAGCAAGTATCCTAATATGCTATGTGCTCATGCTTAGATGCGTATGGTTGAACTGCTTTAGACTGAAAACATTGATTGCAGATCCACAGAAAGTAGATATCAATGGTTCGCAATCATTAAGCAAATATATGCACAGGCTCTGTTAGTTTTATACATTATACAATTCAATACTATAAGAACATATGTTTAAAAATATATATTAGTAATAATAAACTACTTGATAATATCTGTATGCTTAATTTATCCAAAATGTAAAACCTCTGGTGTGTTTATTTTTTCAATTTTCAATTTAGTTTTTTTGTACCACATTTTCAGTGCTGTATTTATTCTCTCTATTTTCCCATAGTTTTTATGCTGTTGTTAAGGTTTTTTATCAGTATTTGAAGCCAATTTGTTCTGAAATAATTAAGATTATTTATGAATTACCCTCAATATGATTGAGGAAACCACAGCCAAATTTTAACCTCTTGTATCCCTTGCTCTATTTAGTCATTATAAGATCTGTTTTTTTAATTCCACCGTTTTGTAACTATTTTTGGAAATTATTTTGTGGCTTGCACTTAAGATAAGGATTTGCATCTAATATATTGTTAAGTGGAAGCTTCTTTTTTGATAAATGGCGCATTATTTAAAAAATACCTATTGACTTTTCAAAAATATTATGCTACTTTTCTACACTCCGTAGGAAGCTCATTAGCGTCGGAGACATCAGCCAGGGCGGATGTGTGTTGTTTTTTGTTTTTTTGTTTTTTTTGAAGAGCGCGGAGGCCGCAGCCATCGCGGGGAGGTAAGTACAATGTAGATTGTGTTTATTTTACTTGGTTTCATGTTTATCTATGTGTACTAATGTAATGTTTTTCTAACAGGGGCCGCGCCGCAGAAGGAAAGATGGAGGACGTGACATGCTGGAAAGGTGAGTAGAATAATTAGAATATTTAGAATGTTTAGTTATTTTATGTAAACGTGTTGTATTAATGTTTTTAATATTTTTTACCCTAGGTTGGTGATCTGAAGAAACATCTCAAAGGTAAGTGGTCTTAATTATTTTATTGTAGCTTAGAATTAGGGTTGCTATATAGAGATAGCATGTACTGTATATTAGATAGATAGGGGATGTATAGTACATAGATAGTATTTATTGTATATTAGAAAGATAGGGGGATATATATTAGATAGATAGTATTGTATATTAGATATGGGGGATGTATATTAGATATGGGGATGTATAGTAGATAGGGGGATGTATATTAGATAGATAGTATTGTATATTAGATATGGGGGATGTATATTAGATATGGGGATGTATAGTAGATAGGGGGATGTATATTAGATAGATAGTATTGTATATTAGATAGGGGGATGTATATTAGATAGGGGGATGTATATTAGATAGGGGTGTATTGTATTGTATTGTATTTAATTGTATTTAGATGTATTGAATTGTATTTAATTGTATTGTATTAAATTGTATGCATTATATTGTATGTATTGTATTGTATGTATTATATGTATTTCCTTTTCAGGTGTGCAATTTTTTTTTTCTGTAGTGGGGGGGGGGGGGTTGTAATGTATTTTTTTATTTTCTGTAATGTTCCTTTTTTTATTTTTCGTGACTTAGGTTTTTTTTTTTCTGTAATGTACATTTTTTTATTTTTGGTGATTTTAGTTTTTATTTTATTTTATGGAATGTAGATTTTCGATTTTTGATGACTTTAGTTTTTTTGATTTCTGTAATTAGAGTGGTGGGGAGGGGGTTATTAGGGGGTAGGTAGGTAGGTAGTGTGGGTGGTAAAAGTTAGTGTTAGAGGGTGTTTAGTTGATATTTAATGTTTTATTGGGGGGTATAGTGCAGTGTAGTGTTTATACTTTGTGTCATGATGGTCCTTGAGGACCGTCATGGCACTTATGTGGTTAATGTTGGGTTGTAACAGGCCAATAATGGTCATAATATACCCTTATGGGACTGATGTGGTTAAATAGATGCTTATGAGGGTCTGGATAGACCCCCATAAGTGACCGGGTTAAAATGGTGTAGTGCCTACATTTTGGGTCATGAGGGTCCTGGATGGCCCTCATGGCACTTATGGTGTTATTACATGCGTTCATTAGTGTGTTAGAGGGGTCTATATAGTTGAGGCACACAGTACACTCACATTGTGTGACAAACAGCATTTCACCACTTTATTTTATTGACCGTAATTTTTTGACAGTCAAGTCGCTAGTTTACTATAATGATGAATGCTGCTTTCATTATTGAAGATTTTCCTTTAAGGGACATAGCAAAGATTACAAATATGGTATAGTTTAAGACTTTAGGTAATAACAAGTACTTTATTAATGGAATGTTATTTACAAAAAAAACATTTCATTAAGTAATTTTACACTGAGATTTGTAATTTTTAACTTTCATTCAGTCTTTCTAGCTCTCCCTTTAAACTTGGCTGTTAACTAATCATTCAAGGTGATAACAGCTAAAGACAACCTGGGGTTCTGCATGCATTGTTTTCAGTCTAAAGAAAGTATGTGCATTCTAAAGAGAGCATATGCAGGCTTCAAGAAGCAAGTATCCTAATATGCTATGTGCTCATGCTTAGATACGTATGGTTGAACTGCTTTAGACTGAAAACATTGATTGCAGATCCACAGAAAGTAAATATCAATGGTTCGCAATCATTAAGCAAATATATACACAGGCTCTGTTAGTTTTATACATTATACATTTCAATACTATAAGAACATATGTTTAAAAATATATATTAGTAATAATAAACTACTTGATATTATCTGTATGCTTAATTTATCCAAAATTTAAAACCTCTGGTGTGTTTATTTTTTCAATTTTCAATTTAGTTTTTTGTACCACATTTTCAGTGCTGTATTTATTCTCTCTATTTTCCCATAGTTTTTATGCTGTTGTTAAGGTTTTTTATCAGTATTTGAAGCCAATTTGTTCTGAAATAATTAAGATTATTTATGAATCACCCTCAATATGATTGAGGAAACCACAGCCAAATTTTAACCTCTTGTATCCCTTGCTCTATTTAGTCATTATAAGATCTGTTTTTTTAATTCCACCGTTTTGTAACTATTTTTGGAAATTATTTTGTGGCTTGCACTTAAGATAAGGATTTGCATCTAATATATGGTTAAGTGGAAGCTTCTTTTTTGATAAATGGCGCATTATTTAAAAAATACCTATTGACTTTTCAAAAATATTATGCTACTTTTCACCCCTGTAAGACAACTTTTAAAATGTACAGGAGATCAGTTATGCGATGCCTCTGATGTTCGGTTACTCTGAGAGCTCGGTTGTCCCTGTTCAGAAACGAGCATTCATCAAACACATCACATTTAATGGCTGGTGTCATCAGTTTGGCTGCCTCATTTATTTGCCTTATGTTTGGTGTCTAGTTTTAAGAGCCATGTGTCGAGAGTAACTTGGCATCTCTGTCATTATACTTTGGACCTTCTATAATATTGGCACTTTGGGCTTGTAGCTTGTTCACTGTAGTATTAATATCCATTAGGATGTGAGCTGTCTCATGTTTAGTCCATTCCAGAATGCAATACACAATTTGAAATAGTCTATTTTTGGTAATAGGCCAGTACACTGCTGATTGTTGTTGAAGAGACGAATAGTATTATTATCATTACTCCTATTTATAAAGTGCCAGTATTTTCTGTAGCACTATTTACAAATTAAAATGAAGTACAAAGGGTATACTTTGCAGATTACAAACTATATACACATTTTAAAGTAAGTAGAAATACAAGTTAAGACATGATACAGTATAAATATGGTACAAATGGGTCAGAACAGCTGCTAAATCTAATAGGCCACTGTAAGGTCCTAACAACTTAAGCTAGATTAGGCACTGATCATTAATAAATCTGTATTGATTTCATAAAATGTTAAAAAATAATTTAGTTTCAAAGTTCAGAGTAAGATGCTGTTGGTCTCCATCATCTATAACGCCAATGGGAGGAGGTAGCTTTGTCTAGCAGGCAGGTGCTAACCATTCAGACACAAAGGGGGCCAACACAATGGTCTCTTTTGGCTGGAGATTTGTTGTATTAAAAAGGTTTCTGCTGTGAAAGCATATCAATGAATTATTAAATTGAATTGTTCATAAAACCTTTTAGACCTTTCTCTGTGCCAGTCCCCTCACTCTCCCTATATTAACCTTGGGGCAAAGGAGACAAACACCCAGCTACAGTGATAGCCTCTAATCTCTGATACACTGTTTGAAAATAATTGTAATATTGAATATTGCTATTATAAATTGTGAAACTTAACAACGTATAATTAAAATAAGTAGCTAATTCCTTAGAAAATGATTTGCCATTATACAACAAAAAAAATATCACCATGGATAAACAGGAAAAAAATAAATTGAATGGCATATTACCCAGGGTCGCAGAGCTATATTTTTCTTCATATAAGATATTCATCAGAAACTTGCTCTTTTTTATTTTCAGTTTATTTAATTTGTTTTGGTTATTTTACTTTGTTAGGTTTTTAAGAGTTGCCATTTTTTGGGAAGGAAAATTGAAAATAAGACCACAAACTGGAATCAAAATTAAAATTGCAACTTAATTTGTTATAAATGGTTTATCAGATGATATCTGTAATTGATGTCATCAGATTACATTATTACAATTGTTTTGAGATGTGATGTTACCTGTGAAAACATTGCCTCTTTCAATAAAAATATATTTAAACAGTAATAACTAGCTCCTCTGACTGGGACATTCTAGTGGTAGTTTAAATGAACAAAGAAACGCCTATGAACCAGTCACTTATAAAACTAAATTATTATTTAATATATCATGATACCTCAGTGTTATTGGCTATTCCATCAGTTTGAATAGAATTCAAATAAGCAGCTGTTTACATAACCCAGTAAAAAAAGTGCTGTGACTGACTTTTGGGGCCAGGGTGGGACTCACCTGAACCCCACATGCAAGGGCCCTATATGGCCAAAAACTGTATGGTCACAGCCCCCAGAACTTATGCTATTTGAGAAACTAGCCTTTATGGGCTATTACAATGAACATGAGGTGTGTTTTAAGGACTGTGACAATTTATTTTTCATTTATGTGTAATGTTTAAATGATGTATGTGCTCAGAATGTTCTCTTTGTGGGTGACTTGTTTTAGTGGTAATGATTGTAAGTTTTTATTGTCACTAGTTAGTAACAATAGTAACTGCAAATATGTTATTTTAAAAGGGACTAATGTGAATACATTGCTGCTTATTTAATTTGTGCATTTATTTGCTATCATTGTTTATTGTGTTACATATGGTGGGTGTAAATTAATGAGTAAACTTTTAACTCCAAAGGCACCAGAAAGATACATTTATTACCCTGTGCTGAGCAGGGCACATATAAACAATAAGTATTGTAAAACAAGACTCGGGATAGTTTATTGCTCCCCCTGGAGTTGTAATCGGTGAACCATAATAAACAGGAGAGTTTCATCTTGGCCCAAGAGTCAGTAATGATCAAAAGTATAAACAGAGAGAGTATGTTTTAAACAATTTTTAGACATTAATGAAATTGGTAAATGTGATTGCATGGTCCAGGTATGTCCTAGTTATGTATTCACTAGTCTTTGAGATAAAACACTAAGGTGAGAGATTACAGCAAGATGAGACCTCTCCAGTCCCAATGTTATCCTATGGAGCTTACCTGTGAATGGATTTCTCTAAAATAAGACTACATAGAATAACACAGTCATTAGAGAGGCCTTAATGAGCAAGTGAGAAACCAATAATGTTAATGAATATGCAACTTATGGCCCGGAACCTACACGATCAACTGCAAAAAAAAAAAAAAAAGTAAATAAGAAGTATGCATCCTAGGAGTACGGTAAAAGAGGGACCTAGGCTAACTGTGTCTTTTTAACTGACACAATACACTGTCAGAAAAAATATTTTATATAAATACTTTATGATCACAAAGTTGGTTTCCATTGGGGAGACAGAGCTCATTGGGATGAGTCAGGCAGGTTATGTCAATGCAATGACAGCTAAACCTAGAGTAGTATGAATGATTTTTACATTTGCTGAAAAGTTGACTTTGTCAAATAGATGTTTGAGTTATGATGGATTAAAGCACCAGGTGTTGCTGAGCCATCGTCATTCAGAGAGACAATCTGAGAAGAGCCTCATTCAATTATAATGTTGGATATAACTTAGCTCTTCATTCACGTCTCTTTATTTTATGATGTGTTTAGCAGATGTTGCTCCGTTCACTGAATTGGAAAAATACAGTCTTGAAAATTACATCTCCAGAAGGGCATAAAAAAGAAAAATGTGACACTGCATTTGTTCAAATGTTGTATGGTCTACACACATAATAGGAAGGCTGAAATACCTTAAAGGGACATTGAGTGTCTCAGTGCTGCGCTTTGTCTTCAAAGAGCGCTGAAAACCCAAAAGGAGCAAAAACATCACCAACATTTTATAGTATTCAATGTTAAAGATATCTATCTATAGATATATACATATCTATAACTATATATGTTTTAACACTAATACCATTAATATAAGTATAAAACATACATTTTGTTTAACTATTTCATATTAAAATGCTAGTTACCTAGGGGATGGAATGAAAATGCTGATACCTAGGTGCAAATGTTTCATTTTGCTCATTAAATGGTACAGATTCTTACTAATGTTGTCTCTATTCAATTATGGTCCTCCACTCTGGACCAATCAGGAGGCAGCATGGTTATGGTGGGTGGTGAGTTTAAATCTCTTACTGAGCACAATCAGGTATGGCTGCTTTCACCATGTATTCTGCCTCCTTAAGTAAACACTGAACTTGGGAATGATGGGAGCAGAGGGTTAAATGGAGAGCCCTGAAGACAGGCAACTTTCAAGTGACAAACTTTTTAATGTAGACTACATAAACATAAAAATCCAATCTTACAGTGTCCTTTTAATGTGTAACCCAACCAGTCTCCAACCAATGAAGATCATTGTGTTCGTGGTAACTTTTATGTTTGAAAATGAGGCAGGTTCCTGGCCCTGACACCTTGCACCTTGCACTTAGGGAAACTAAGTGTGATAGGATATGGATTCCTTGGTCACTGTGGCTCAGAGGGTTCAGCTACACCACACTGATGAGGCCCAATAAAGGAGGAAATGTACAACTGGGGTTAGCTATTTTAATTGACTCTTGAAAGCTTGGTTTTTACTGTCTAAAATAAAAGAAACAGTCCCCATATGAGTCTGCCCACTGCAATGTATCCTAGCATATCAGGGACCACTTTTCAGCAGTATGTTGCAGAATGTTGCTGAGAGATGGTCACTGAAGGGTTAGTATGAGACACAGCACAATAAGTACTACAGAGTATGTGTGTTTTTGAGCGGCAGAGGGCAGACCCAAGCATGGACTATTTGTTTTAGTTTAGGCAGTAAAAACAGAGCATAGAAGCACTTCTTAATAAAATAAAGTACATAAAAGTAAATAGATACACAGGGATATTATATATCTAGTAAAATCCAGAAACCTTCCCTATACCGGTAACATATACGCACCAATGCAGCAAGTCTTGGGGGTCCTGCTGATGAAATATCACAATCATTATCTATCTCCAAGGGTAGAAACATTTCAGTTTGTGAGTTATTTGCTAACACATAGAGAACCAATTGTTACAAGTGATTTTTCTCTGATGTAATTTTAAGTTGACCGCCAGTTACAACAATACATTACTTATTACAGACATTGTCACAGCAGTGTTCACAGACTGACTTCCTTAGTATTAGAGTTTATAGTCTAATTTCAACACCTAAAACACAGAGATACAAAGAGAGCTGACATAATGGGAATTGGAAAAGAAAAACTGGCTATTAAGGTCCACAGGCAATTCTTCAGTAGAACAATTGAGACTTAAATCAACTAAAATTTTACTTTTACTGTTATCAAGAAAATCATATTGTATTATTTGAAGGATGACACTTTATCTGATGTAGAATGGCACAAGTGGATAATAGCAAAGTATAATATAGTAGTTTAAATTCACTGTAATATATTTTGCTTTTGAATAAATGAAATAGATTCCTTTATTTGTAACTTAGTAAAAAGTATATCATTTTAATATACAATATTCATTACCTAACTATACCCACTACAATCCAAATGCACATTCCCCAGTAATTTATCTTATCAGCCTGGTTGCTCCCTGGGGTCTGAACATGACGAGTTTTTTGTTTTGCACATGACTTACATTTAATACAATAGGTTCAATAGGTTTAGATTGTAATCAGCAATTATCAGCAATGATAATTCTTCATACCTTATTTTCATGGGGATCAGTCTTAATTTGGGTATAAGGGTGTGCGTAAAAAGGGGCTATCTGTGCGTTGAGCTCTGTGTGCAAAACCCCTTAACCCCTCTTCCTCATATATTCTCCTGTTCTATATCACATTTTCCCTTGATATATATTACTAGCGACTTGCCAGACGGCAATAAAATTTTAAGGCTGGGAATGCTATTTGCTCAAACATTCTTAACCTTTTAGTTATCTACAAAGAAGTACAACAATTATAGTAAAAGTGTTTAATTTTTTAACATGCAACTTGTGGTAAACCATTCTTTTGTAACAATATTAACTTTTTTAATTGTCAGCTATGCATGAATAATATAACAATGGGTCAAGTTTGTATGAATCAGTATTGTAAAACATTATATAATGCTTTGTAACATGCAACTTGTAGTTCAATGACTGGTAAACTTTTTTTTAACAATATTGATATTTGTAAATTGTTAACTATGAAGAAGTAATACAACAACTGGTCAAATTTGTATGAATGAGTATTGTAAATCATTACATAATGCTTTGTAACCTGCAACTTGTAGTTCAAGTACTGTTAAACCACATAGGTAATGAATCCAGAGGAAGGCAAATGGAACCCCCTCCCCCCAGTGAAACTTATCCAATTGTGTCAAAAGGGGGGGGGGGGAATTCCTTCCTGACCCCTATAAGCTGGAGATCAATAATCTCTATTTAATTATACATTTCAATATAGCAAGAGATAATCATCCTCCTACTGACATGAACCCTTAATGAAATACAAAAAAACATTTTTCCAAACCTTGCAAAATACAATTTTAACAGTGCAAAGATTAACATAATGTAATAACATTTAAAGTTGATTTTTATGAAAAAGCATTGTTCTTGAATATTGAATCCAGAGGAAGGCAAACAGAAAAAACACATTGACACTTAGCCAATAGTGTCAAAGGGGGGAAGAATTAATTCCTTCCTGACCCCAGTAACTGGTGATCAGATTACTCCCTGGATCAATACTCAGCATTTAATTATACATTATCCTTCTATTAACATGAAACCTTAATTACATTCAACTTTTCACACCTTGTCAAATACAATTGTAACATTACAAACAGTAATTTAATAATATTTAAACTGTAGATGTCAGAAAATACAACATAATTGTTCTATGAGGCCAATCCTGCCAAAAGGCCACTTCCAAGACATTTTTTATTGTAAAAAAAAAATCCAATTGTTTTTTGTTATTTTTGTAGTTCTTGAAAATGGCACATAGAATTTCCTATGTGAAATTGTGGTCCTCTAAAAAGAGTCCCAGTGACATCAAATTTTGTCTTTGAAATAAAACCACTGTTCTCTATGTTTAGAGAACCTCATAGTAGATAATGTTTTTTGTAACAATATGGCCATCATAAATCACCCTGACTTTGGTTTTCATCAATATGATCTTTAATTTCCTCTGGTTTGTTGCATCTGGAAAATGCAACATAGAGTTGTCTATGGGCAAATACAGGTTCCTGTAAAAATATACCCACATACTTAAAAGTTTGTCCTTGTGATTTATTTATGGTCATGGCAAATACCATGATAATGGGAAATTGTCTCCTTTAAAGAACAAAAGGCAAACCACTCTCCCTTTATGTGTACCATTCATAATTTCTGCATGTATGAAATGATCTTTTAAATCTTGCACAGTTATTCTGATCCCATTACAAAGTCCTGTGGTGGCATTCCAGAGGGAGTTAAAGAATTGATAAATTCCATAGTAAAGTTCGATTCACTGTCTTTGTCATCAGCCAGAACCAAATCTGCACTATAATAATATTTTGTTTGTATTAATTTTAGAATTTCGTTATTTAGATTCAAGGCATGTATATATTTAATATCACTTTGTTTGCAATGTATGAGTAATCCTCGTTATTGATAGTATTTAGAAAGTTTGCCGATATTAGTGACTCTTTGCAAATCATTTGTGATGGAATTTCAACTGTATCATCAGGTAGATTAGTTATTTTTGATTGTTTTCCTTCTCCAATTTTAATTAGCCAATCATTGAATTGGTTTTGGCCTTCAGATCTCATATTTAGTTCTAATTTCTAATTGTAAATATTTTCCACAGTTTACTTGTCTTTTACATGTTTCGACAATTTTTTTTTCATGTGGTACAACAGGTAATATTTGCCTAAAATCTCCTCCTAACAACATTACCTTTCCACCAAATGGAAAATCATTATCCATAACTTCTTTTAATAATTGATCAATACATTGCGGTTGCCTTATCTATTATAATTAATTTACTTTTTTTTTATTTTTTGTCTTGTAATGAATTCATTAAAATAGCCGACACTGATGTTTCTAGAATGGGAACTGGCAGTTTAAATCCACTATGCACAGTTCTGCCACCTTCTAACAAAAATGCGGCAATTCCTGTTGTTGCAAATTTCAGTGCTATTTGAAATCAATAAATTATAGAGATAAGTTTTTCCTGATCCACCAGGGCCATCTAGATAGAAATAATGCTCTTTGAGCATGTCATCTTCTATTGCATTTGTAATGGCGTTAAATGCTTGTGATTGTAATGCAATTAAAGTTGCATGTGTTTTTTGGTATTCAATCTCAGTGTCATACTCTTCAAAGTTAATTTCATCTATAAGTCCTGGATCAGGCAGATTAAATTGTGCAATATTTAATCCATGACAAAGAAAGATTTCTTGGATTTGCATTAATAGCATAATGGTCTCATTGTAACATTTCAAAAAGTCTTCACACATATTTAATTTAAATGTTTCTCACAAAGCTAATGCATCAGGTACATTGCAAAAGATACAAATGAATGCAAATTGTTCTCTCATTTGCTTCAAATAGTGATGCTTCTTCTAGACATCTCTCCCATTCCTTATCATCTGCCAGGAAGTTTTGATGTCTTGTAGCTAATTGAAAAGTGTCATAAACTATGTCATTCACTGTGCATAAATGTTTAAATGTTCATAACTTTGTGCACCGGGAACATGTAAAAGAAGTAATCTTGAAATAAAACGTTCAATGTCTCTTGGACTAACAATATAAATTATTGGGATAATTTTATTAGTATCTTTTTTTCGTTGTCGCCATTGGCCATTAACGAATACATAGTGATATGGAATCTCAATGTATAAAAAATGTCTGGCCTCAGTGTCCTGGCAATTTAATTGAAACCAAGCAGTAAGTGTTGTTGTTCTATGTTCATTTTTGTCTAAGGCATTTATTTCATTCCCTGCAGAAAAGCAAACAAATTGACTTTGTGGCAAATGTACAGCTTCTCGATACACATCATGTGAGTGATGATGCATCTCAAATTTCAGAAGATGCCACATTGCTTCTGGAGCACTGACATAGCAAGCATCTAAACAACATAAAAGTTCATGATGTAAAAAGTTCAATAGCAATTTAATAAGGCTGTTAATCATGTTTTCCTAAAGAAGGGCATCATTAAATCATATACCTGTAATGGTGATGTAATTGCAGATGAAATGCTGCAGAGCTCAGGGCCTGTGTTCATTCAGGTCCAGTGTTCACAGAGATGAGCAAACTGTAAAATGACATGACAAGCATTTTTAATGTTAGCATTTAATTAATTAATTAATCACTGAAAATATGATGTTTAATTGGCAAACATGCAAAACGTAAAGGCCTAAGCATTGATAAGAAATGTAGCAGGTGTCAGAGCATACTAAACCGATTTAAATATTTTACTGCTTTGAGGGTCCTATCCCTGTCAGGCAATGCACATTCATACAGATATATAAGTAAAGTGTAAAATATATAATTTTTTTAGTGCAGTGTAAAATAGACATTTTTTGCAGGTCTCAGAGCATAATAAAGCTATTTAAATATTTAACTGCTTTTTAGAGTCCTATCAGGCAATGAGCTATACTACAGATATTTAAGTGTGTTGCAAAATATATATTTTTTATAGTACAGTGTAAATGTGAACATTTCTTTTGTAATTAGTAATTAATAAATTAATTGTCATTAATAAGAAATTAATAAATGAATAATTGTATAAGAAAGAGCTAAGCATAATACAGATATAGAAGTGCAGTGTAAAATATACATTTTATTTTTGTAATTAGTAATTAATTTGTTATTTGAATGCAGTAATAAATTAATCAATGAATAAATGTATTAGAAAGAACTAAGCATAATAAAGAGCATAAATAAGATATATAAATGCAGTTTTAGTGCAGTGGAAAATGTCCTTTTTGTTAAATTAGTAATTAATAAATTAATATACGTGAATAATTAGTTAATGAATTAATTAATCCTTGTATTTGAAAGAGAAAAGCATTTATGTCCTCATAAAGTAAATGCAATATAAAATCTGAGATTTAGCATTTTTTTTTTTCCGGCTTGTTAAGCCTCGTTTTTATTTTTTTGTCTGCCATTTCTTTTTCTCGCTTAGATGATTTTTGAGCGCCGAAACTCGGCAAATTCAGTTTAAATTCGCATTTAACCTCACTCCCAGGTGTCCTGGCGTTCTCCCCGTGCTGTGTGTGTGTTTTCATTTATTTTTTTCTTGTTTTTCTTGTTTTTTGTGTTTTTCGATTTCCCCTGTTCGGCCGTTAAATTTGTTGAGATACCGAGGTCGAATTTATTTTACTAAGTCCCGCATTCCTCAACTGCTTGCAGCCTAAGCAAGTCCCACGCTCCTCAACTGCTTGTAGCCTAAGTCCCGCATGTTTCAATGCCTCAACTGCTCACCTTGCTTTGCGAGGCTCACAGGATCGCCTTTGGCGCTCATTTCAGCCTAAGTCCTGCGTGCTTCAATGGCTCGCCTTGCTTTGCAATGAGCACCTTCCGAGGTAACTGCCTAACTGCTCCGAGCTCGGAAAGCTTTAATGCCTCAACAGCACCTTTGGCGCTCATCACCTATCTGCTCCAGCTGCTCTGAGCTCAGAAGGCTTCCATGCCTCAACGGCTCACCTCGCTACACGAGGTCCGAAAAAGTGATGGCAAATTGCAGTTTGACAACTATCATATGTGATAACTAGGATAGATACAAGACAACAATATACAGGCAAAATATATACGTAATCACAATGTAACAATGTCATTCGCACTTGGCCATATCCATACTTAATGATAATATTACAGCCACTAAACAATGTAGTCATGACAAATATCATTCATGTAATGTACTTGGTATTATAGTTTAAATTAAATACATATTTTGAACCACTGCCATGACACTTTAAGCTTTATATTATAATATCACTTAGTCCATATATACATTTTAAATGTTCCTACATACTAGTACAGCTTGGTGCAGTGGAGGAGCTAGAAAACAGAGGGGCCCTGGTGCAAAAAAAAAAAAATTGGTTTGATGGGGCTGCAATGAGCGCCGAAGGATAAAGGTGCTCATCTCGAGGCCTGTATGTGACCGGCTTGAGGGGGGAGAGGCTCAAAACGATGAGTTAAAGGTTTCAAATACTATATAATATACAATAAATCCTAACTATCTAAAATACATACCCCTATCTGACATACAATAAATACCATCTAACATGCAATAAATAATACCCCTATCTAAAATACAATAAATAATATATAATATACAATAAATCCTATCTAAAATACATACCCCTATCTAACATACAATAAATGCTATCTCCATATACAAACCCTAATTCTAAGCTAAAATAAAATAATTAAGACCACTTACCTTTGCAGATTTCCCTTCAGATCAGCAACCTAGGGGAAAAAAATTAGTACAACACCTTTTCATAAAATAAATAAACATTCAAAATATTCTAAATATTCTACTCACTTTTCCAGCATGTCTCAATCCTTCTTCTTTTCTTCTCCAGCGCGGCCCCTGTTAAAAAAAACATTACCTTAGTACAACATACATATAAACATAAAACAAAATAAAATAAACATAATATACATTGTACTTACCTCCCCGCAATGTTCCCGGCCTCCTCCTCTTCTGCCCCGCCCTGGAACAATCCGAGCTCTAATAAAACTAAAAAAAAAAAACTAACGAAGATCCGCACTTGCGGACCTCGACGACGCTAATGAGCCTCCTAGAGCCTTTTCCGGAAGGAAATAGGCAATGGCGCCTTCTGATTGGCTGAAAACGCTGTCTATCACATTCAGCAAATCAGAAGGCTCCAATGTGTGAGCCAATCAGAATGGGATACACCTCAAATTCCCAATCTGGCTAATGCACCTGTCAATCTTTATTTAAACCAATCACAAGGCGCAGAAGCCTTCAGCCAATCACAATGGGATACACCCCCACAGGGTGATTGGCTGGAGGCATCTGCGTATTCTGATTGGTTACAGTGATAACAGCCAATCAAAAATGGGATATACCCCCACAGAGTGATTGGCTGAAGGCATTTGTGCCTTCTGATTGGCTCTTGTCATTCAGTATTACAGCCAATGAGAAGGCACAGATGTCTTCAGCCAATCACCCCGTGGGAGTGTATCCCATTGTGATTGACTGATGGCAATAAAGCCTGCTGATGGAAAGATGCATTATCCAATCAGAATGGGATTTTGGGGTGTATTCCTTTCTGATTGGCTCACACATTGGCGCCTTCCAATTGGCTGAATTTGATAAAAGCCACCATTGATAATTTTCTTTGGAAAACTCTGTAGGAGGCTCATTAGCGTCAGGGAGGTCCACGAGTGTGGATCTCCGTTATTTTTTTTATTTTTTTCTTCAGAGCGCGTATTGTTCTGGGGCCTAGCTGGGGCAGAAGAGGAGGATTTTTTTTTTTTTTTATATGTATGCTGTACTAATGTAATTTTTTTTTTTAACATGGGCCGCGCTGGAGAAGAAAAGAAGAAGAATGGTGACATTCTGGAAAGGTGAGTAGAATATTTATAATGTTTATAATGTTTATTTATTGTATGTAAATGTGTTGTACTCATTTTTTTCCCCCTAGGTTGCTGATCTAAAGGGACATCTGCAAAGGTAAGTGGTCTTAATTATTTTATTTTAGGTTAGCATTAGGGTTTCTGTATATAGATAGCGTTTATTGTAAGTATTTTAGATAGATAGTATTTATTATATAATACATAGATTGGGGCATGTATTTTAGATAGATAGTATTTATTGTATGTTAGATAGGGGTATGTATTTTAGATAGGATTTTTTGTATATTATATAGTAGTTATTGTATTTAGATAGGGGTATGTATTTTAGATAGATAGTATTTATTGTATGTTAGATAGGGGTATGTATTTTAGATAGTTAGGATTTATTGTATATTATATAGTATTTATTGTATGTTAGATAGTGTTATGTATTTTAGATAGATAGATAGAATGTATTGTATATCATATAGTATTTATTGTATTTTAGATAGGGGGATGTATTTTAGATAGGATTTATTGTATATTAAAATATAAAATATATTTATTGTATATTAAAAATGGTATATTTAAATACCCTTATGGGACTAATGGGGTTTAATAGAGGCTTATGACGGTCTGTATAGACACACATAAGAGGCCGGGTTAAAAACAGCATTTCAACACTTTTTTATTGCCTCGTCATTTTTGACGGGCAAGTCGCTAGTAGATCAATAATGATCAAAATAGTAATTCATATTATTATGCAATATAAAATATTTTAGAATGGGTGCAATGTAACAAAAAATTAAACTAGAATATAGGTTGAGAAGTTCTGTACCCCTATAGTTACATAAATATATATGTGAAAAATATCAGTAGATAGTCCTTATTCTGCGATTGTATATACAGGTAAAGCATAACTAAAGACACAACTAAAACCCTAATGCACTCTCTCATCATCTCCGACTACTGCAACTTGCTTCTTGCTGGCAGTGTTTTGTCACTTGAAAATTGTCTATGCAAGAAAAAAAATGGCGGAAGAAAAATGTAAAAAAATTCTGAAAATGGATGAAAACGAGGCTGAGCATAGCCAGGCACGCAGGACTTAGAAAATACACAACGGCAAAGACAGTAACACTTACACGAACAACACCAGGCACGCGGGACTTCGAAAAGGCTCGTAAGGAGTGCAGAAGGTGCTCAGAGAAGCAAAAGCCTCACATTGTGTGGCAAACAGCATTGCCTGGCTTACAATTATTTTGCCGTCATTTTTTGACGGGCAATTTGCTAGTATATAATATTTAGTATTTTTTAGGTGATGTTCCTATAAAACCATAGTGGGAAATTTACCTTACTGTAAGTGCTCTTCATGGTGTGTAAGTACACAAGATTGTATGTTAAAATAATCTATTTTTTATTACACTATTAACACCTAAAAAACCTTAAAAAGTATTAGGTCTGTTTATAAACTCACTGTTTCCTGCCTGCTGACTGTTCCATGATTATTAACATATGCAGACAGTGCAGTAAAGGCTCGGTGAATACAATGAGTTTTTCTCTGAACTCAGGAATGCAGCAGGAGATTTTAACCCACAACTGTCCTATTTATGTGTTTCCAGCATTCCATTCACTGCACAGAAGAATGTTTGAAGGGTTGACTCTTTTTTTGCTTTTGCTCACTGCAGGCAGCTGTTGCTTTGGGTCTCTCGGGCTTGACAGTGACTCATGTAAACAGAAATGTAATTTATGATTTTTTTTTTCTTGTGAAAAATGCATGTATTTCAAAAATGCAAAACGTATTTCAACATGCTTTTAGGAGATTTTTATAGTGGTGTGATAACAGTTGTGCTAAGTTAAGTGGCCCTTTAATGTTCAAGTATTTCTCAACGCAATTAAAAGCATCATGTTAGGACTTATTTCTCTCTGTAATGATTAGAGATCACAACCTGGGCTGCCAACAGAAACCTTGGGGTCCAGTAGAAATATAGCTATATATATTCTATATTACATGGAAGAAATATCGGCACAACTTAATGGCAATTTTGAAGACTTTCTAATAGTAGAGTCACCATAGATCCTACCAATAACTAGCTTTTTTTATTTTTTATACAATGAATACATCTCTTGATCTAACAAACAATTAATTGAACTAGAGTCTTTCATATAACTCAACTCTATATTGCATTAATGTTGTTTATTCAAATCTGATTAGGGGGATATAGATTGTATGTTGATAGAAACTGATTTACATAGTTACATAGTAATTTAGGTTGACAAAAGACTTTAGTCCATCAAATCCAACCTTTTTAGATCTCCACTGATCTGCAATACGCAGATTTTTTGTTAATTGATCCAGAGAAAGGCAAACAGAAAAAAAAAAAACACTGAAACTTTGCCAATTGTTTTTTTATTTAAAAATATATCCAATCCCTTTTTAAAGTTATCTATCGAATCCGCTGTCACCACCTTCTTTGGTAGATAATTCCACAGATTAACCACCCTTACTGTGAAGAACCCTTTTCTTTCTTTAAGGTGAAATCTTTTTACTTCAAATCTCAAAGGATATCCCCTTGTCAGTCGAAAACATCTTGGCACACAAAAAGTTCCCTTGACAAAGCCTTGTATTGACCCAGGATATATTCATATAAGGTAATCATATCCTATATTAGACTCCTTTTTTCTAGAGTAAATAAGTTTAATTTGGTTAGTCTTTTTTTCATAACTTAGCCCCTCCATTTCCTTTATTAGCTTTGTTGCCCTTCTCTGCACTTTTCCAGCTCTAAAATGTCCTTTTTATGTAGTGGTGCCCAAAATTGTACTCCATATTCCAAATGAGAGCGTACTAGGGATTTGTATAGTGGGAGAATTATATGTGCTTCCCTTGCTTCTATACCCTTCTTAATAAATGCTAATATTTTATTTGCCTTTGCAGCAGTGATTAGCATTGACCACTGTTACCTGGGCGGTTGTCCACAAGTACTCCCAACTCCCTTTCAATATCTGATATTCCTAGATTTGCTACATTAAGATTATAAATTGCATGGCTATTTTTCCTTCCCATATGCATAACTTTGCACTTATTTGTATTAAATCTCATCTGCCACTTAGATGCCTAATCCACTAATTTATGCAAATCCCTTTGGAGGAAAAGAACATCATTTTCTGATTTAATTATCTTGCACCACTTTGTGTCGTCAGCAAAAAGGGAGACACCACACTCAAATCCCACTTCAAAGTCATAAATAAATATGTTAAAAAGGAGGGGACCTAATACTGAACCCTGAGGAACCCTTCTTCCCACATTAGTTCAATCCTAGTATGTTTCATTTACCACAACCCTTTGCTTCCTGTCTTTTAGCCAGCTCTCAATACATAAGCAAATATTTATGGCAATTCCTGTATCCCTTAGTTTGCTCAATTGTCTCCCATGTGGTACTGTATCAAACGCCTTTGCAAAATCCAATTTACTTCTCTTATAACTGGTGTTGTGTGTTCCTTTGAAAGTGAAATAAAAACTAAACATTAAGTTGCTAACACAACAGACATGGAGAAGTTTCTGGGTTTCTTAGAGTTTACTTGCACTTGTAGAAAAGTGGAGGGGAGCAAATGGTGCTAGCATTTTCCAAATATTTATTTACTCTTTTAGCGGTTAACAAATCTCATCTGAAGCTTTTAAAATATTTTTAGATAGCATTGGAATATAATAGAATAGATTTCATATCTGGTAATCACATTCTACAATGGTTTGCGTTTTCATATCATTATAAATTATTATTAAACCACTTGGTACAAATTGTATCATAAAACATTCTCTTTATGTTCCATTTAATAAAGCTTTTATACTTAATGTAAATTTAATTTCCTTTTAACACATAGAATAATTATTTGCTCGACAACAATTACGTTTAAGGTGAAAGTTGTATCCAAATCAAAAATCGTATTCCCTCTGGATTGATGTAATTACAGTGTGTTTTCTTTATTGGAAGGAAAGGACATAATTTCTTAGCCCAACATACAGCTTTAATATAATGTAGCAACAAAGCTATTAATTTTGTTTTCATGTTTCTAAAAACCTCATATAATGATTTCATGATAATGATTGGATAAGTATATACAGGTCTTTCATTAAAGCAGATACAGGAAAAACTACAAATAGAGCTGGCTATACACAGCAACCTTGGGTTATATATATAACTAGCGAACTGCCCCTCAGAAAATGACGGGCAAAAAATCGTAAGCCAGGGAATGCTGTTTGCCACATAATGTAAGGCTTTTGCTTCTCTGAGCACCTTTGGCGCTCATCATGCGCCCCACGTCTTTGGCGCTCATTGCAAACCTTTCCTCCCGCCTACTGTACGGGCCGCTCATTGCAGGGTTCATTAACCTGCAAGTTTTGTGCTTGGGAATGAAATGTGTCTCTTTCCTGCACCTTGCCCCTGAGCCTTCACCGTGTGTTTCTCTTCTTTATGTCTGCTGACTGTTTGTGTGGGGAGCGCTGACTTCCGTTTGTTTTCCCTCTGTAACATTAGAAATCACAACCTAGCATTCAAAGCTATACATAATGGTGCACCAATTACAGGAACATGCACAATACTGCTTAGCTATAGCTTATCTTAATGAGTCTTTAGCAGAATGTAATCATAACACAGCAGCATTCATATACATGCACACCCTAGGCACCAGATAGATAAATGACACAGCACCATCTCTTATTTAAATGTTCAACTGCAATATTTTCTTTCCCCTTCCCATATGCTAGTTTTGATGTTAGATTAACCCTAGCATTAATTGTACTAAAAACCAAAAACCTATAATGTGGATGTAAAATACATTTTGTTGGCAGATAAAAAAATAGGCCCACTGGATTTGTTCATCCTAAATACAACAGATTTCATAAATTCCCAGGACAGAATTATTTTGTCCTTTCCCTAATATTCTTATATCTGTTCTTCAATTTGTCCCCTTATATACCAATCTTTCACTTTCCTCATCCTTTGTATAAAAATCCCTTTGCATTAGGGCATAACAAAACAAATACAATAACTAACTAACATAATAAATAAAAAAATATGAAAAGAATATCAAACTTCCTGAAGCATGAGTCTGTACAAACCTCTAAGGGTAGACCAGAACCAAAAAGACAGGCAAAACTCTCTTGCATTGGAGAAACAGCATCCTCCAGATAAGCATTTCTTCATCAGGGACAGACAACGAGGCGCTCATTTCTGGGTTACTCTATGCCTTTTAGGGATCCTTTAAGGAATTTGGGAAAACAGAACAAAAACAGTCTCCAAAAGTGATACAGGGTAACCTAGATGTGGGCCCTATGGAGATCAGTAGATTCATATTCATTAAAGATAATTACGATTGGTTTCTCTATGCAGTGGAAACATGTTTGGCATTTTGGTCAGCTGTTAGGAGTGGGTATTGACCCCATAGAACATTCTCTCTCTACCCCCCCCCCCCTCTCTCTCTTTCTCGTAATTGAGACATGCGTCCCTTGCTCACTGTGTCTGACCAAATCGATATGTATCTGGGGATTGCTGGTTTTCCTCTACAGAGCATTGTGGGTTTCTCTACCTTCTGGGATGTGAACAGAACAGTATGTATTAGGAGATTTCTCCTCTGTAATGGCAGAAGTGAACAAAAATAGACTGCTCTGTGCGTAACCACTCTCATATAGAACACACTGGTAAGCGATATATGTCCCCATGATTGTGTCTCACTCTTTTGTTCTTGTAAAATATTTGTATAAAACAAAAACAAATTACCAAAAGTGTATCTTTAATAACTTTAAAATATACTTTAAGATCATTATTTTTACATTTTGAAACTTAACCTAATATAAAGAATACTTCAGCTTTCACCAGTTCATTTCCCTACAATCACTAAGCTTCACTATGGCTTTGAAGTGCTTGGAATGGAATATTTTTCATATTGTAAATAAACATTGCAGCCATCAGAGATCTGCATTGCGGATACAACAAAGCTTGTGGAATATAAATGGATTGAGTCCTCACTTTTATTCTGTGCAGTATATATAACTAAACACCCAGTGCTTATTACTTGCTGGTTATCTGGTAAATTGAAGAAGAAAACTATATAAAAAAAACTTCTTTAATGTTCTTTAAATTTGAAAATCCTGTTTTAAATCCTATTTGGGGTTACAAACCGGCTAGTCAAAAATATCACTCTCTATTGTGAAAAGACATAAATAAATTAGAGGAGCTCAATCAGAAAACAACCAGACTACCTAAATACATTATTTTTATGAATATGATAACCCATTCTGAGAGCAGTCTCTTTTAGTCACTTATGTCTTTTACAAGGAGAAATATCCTGTGGTATATTAATCAGGTCTCATTTAATAGAGCTATCCAGAACTGAAATACCAGGCACTTCTGGCCTGAACAAAAGAAAAAGTAACCTCCAGTTTTATGTTTCAGCCTTCATTGGGCCTTACCAGAGAAGAAAAGCTGATCTCCCTAAGGCACACTGAGCAAGGAGTCCACGTTTGGAGTCTCTTATCTTAGGGAGACTAAGCCCCAAGGGTCATTCAAATAAACAAACAACCACATTGTTTATTCAAGTAACCCTTAGGACTTAAAGCCTCATTCAATTGCAAGGCTGCAACTCGCTGTATACAGGCCGTATGTCTGCGGGCTTGCTGCGGGCTTGAACTCTGCTACAATTACGGAGCGATTCAATTGAACAAGTCAACAAGTTACGGGCCGAAACCCGAAACCGTAAACCATGCAATCGTTTGTAGCATTTCAGAGCGTTAACATGATCAATTAAGCAAGGCCGTAACTACCCATTTAGAAACAGCCAATAGAAAATGAGACCGTCATCATTACGGCAGTATAAGATGGACGTTGCTCTTTAATCAATTAGTGTTTAGATGTCTGATATGCGATCGGACTCGTAAACCCGCCAAATACAAAATAATAAAAATGAATGACAATACTGTTCTAGTCCATATGGGTGGCCTGATATGTATTAACTCATTGATTCCCGAGATTGATATAACCCCAAAATGAAACATAAAAATAAATGATTTTTTATTCCCTATTTGCAAGCTTTTAATGTCTGTCATCGCTTTCCCTGTTATTTACAGTGCAGTATTGATATTCTTATTTGCATTTACAGTGCTACGGACATGCCTTTAACCCCTTTGCGGGTCCCATCTGGTACCTTTAGGATTTTCTTCTACATTTGCCTTTTACTGGTGTGAAAACATTTGCAGGCTTTCGTAATTGCAGCAATTGAATAGCAAATTGCGATTTTAGCGATCAAAACTCATGCGGACGCAAAAGATCAAAGGCTTAGATGGGGTGTAAGTTACAGTTGTAACAACTGCAGGGAATTTCAACCCGTAACCCTTAGACCGTTTGCGGCTATGCAAAAAGACCCCAATTGAACGTACAATTTCTCAATTGAATTAGGCCCTAAGTCTCCCTAAGGGTGATAGGGTGCTCTAGACGTGAACCTCTTGCTCATTGTGATTTAGGGAGCTCAGCTTCACTCCACTGATAAGGCACAATGAGGGCTGAAACAAAGATTTGGGTTTTGCTTTTTCTCCTATTCAGGGTAGAATTGCCTTGTATTTTGGGGCTGGATCACTCTACTGAGTGAGACCAGAATAATATACTACATAATATTTCTATCAATAAAGGCCATGGGTGAGCTGAAATAAGTTGTTCTCAGAATGGATTACCAGGCCTATAGAACAAACCTACTTCAGGTTTGTTTGTTTTCAGATTGGGCACCTCTTACTTTGGTTTTTGTCTATTGTGAAAAGAGAGTCAGGATCAAAGAAGACTAAACAAACAAAAAACAAGCAGACAGAGAATGATTACTTTGCTCGTTTTTATTACTTTATTAGTTTCTAAGTGCGTTCAAGATGCATTATAGTGAATGAAAACTAAAACTGGCGTGAAATCGATCAAGACGCAGAGTGTTCATGGCTGTGGATGAGGAGAATGGTTACTGACATAAGATCAGTTTGAATCGGGGTTATCACACATAACAAGTTCTAATTGTAACCAGGTTCCATTAGTACTTTTAAGTATATGTTTGCTTCAAAAAGTTATAAACTTTCTATTCTATGACGGCAGGCACATGCCTGTGTTTCTGATTGTGCTTAACCATATGGTTTTCTCAGCAAAGATACTGGAGTGGGTTGCCAGTCCCTTCTCCAGCGGACCACAATTTGTCTGACCTCTCTTCTATGACTTGCCCATCTTGGGTGACCCTACATGGTGCAGCTCACAGATTCATTGAAGTACACAAGCCCCTTTACCATGACAAGATACCGATCCAGATGGGGTCTATGACCTTAATATGTGTATCATAGACTTGAGGGATAGTTATCAAATACTGTATATACCTTTCATGTGGTTAACATGGAAAAAAATACATTTAAAGCTTTGTGACGTAATTAGCAGTTTTGTCACTAATCCTCCATTAAAATGAAATATCAGTGTACGCTTAGTGCTTATGTCACAAAGGCTAAATGACATTCAAACCTCAGCTAAGTTTAATATAGGAAAATACAGTTTTTAATGCAATCCAATTGATAAAGTTTATATATAAAGGCTATATATTACATATGCAGAAAATTATGCAAAATTTGGAGTATCCATGACCCAAACAAGGCCCAGTTGGTATGTACATATAAGGGTTAACACAATTACCTCTAACATAATGATAAGCCACAGACTACTTCTTAAGCAAAATTATAATGATTAGACACAGACTACTTCTGGGCACAGAGTTTATTGGTAAACACAAATAGACAAAATAACCATAACCATTAATAAATAAACATAACCACGTGAGGGGAGGAGCCTCGGCAGAGACAGTAGGCCCTATGCCCTGAAGCCTCATCCATTGCCTACAGTGTTGTACCATCTGTACCACCGTAGGGTAGGATCTTACCCATTTTACTACTGTCCCGGCGACTCCCCCACCACCCATCGATGTGACAACAACATAAACATAATTTGTACACTTACACAATATAACAACCACAAGTGCATTACCAAAACACGATAATCCTTCAAACTTGCCAATATACATCATTAGTTTTATTCATTTATTCCTTTCTTTTTCCTTTTTTTTTTTTAAATAAAACATATAATCACTTTAAACAACAATACTTTAGGGATGAGTATCTTCCCTCGTTGCCAGCTGGGGGGTCTACTGGTGGAAATTGGCACCAAACCAGCCTAGAAAGGGCTCCACCTCCCCTAGCTAGCCAACTATTTCCCTACCCAGTCCTGCCGGGTCAAGGGGCCCTCCTTCCAACCCCAGCAAGCTGAGGTGGCCTCCAGGCCCTTCATGACCAAAGCAAGGCCCAGTTGGTATGTACGGATAAGGGTTAACACAATTACCTCTAACATAATGATTAGCCACAAACTACTTCTTGAGCAAAATTATAATGATTAGACACAGACTACTTCTTGGTAGAAAAACTGGCCACAGCGTTTATTATTAAACACAAATAGACATTTTGCAAAAGTATTCACCCCCCTTGACTTTTTATCTATTTTGTTATATTACAGCCTTACATTCAATGTCTTGTTAATCTGAATTTTATGTGCTGGATCAGAACACAATAGTCTAAGTTGGTGAAGTGAAATGAGAAAACTATATACATAAAACTATTGTTTAGAAATTGAAAACAGAAAATTGTCATGTGCGTATGTATTCACCCCCTTCGTTATGAAGCCCATTAAAAGCTCTGGTGCAACCAATTACCTTCAGAAGTCACATAATTAGTGAAATGATGTCCACCTGTGTGCAATCTAAGTGTCACATGATCTGCCATTACATATACACACCTGTTTTATAAGGTATAAGGTTGTTGAGAAGTACAAGTCAGAGTTAGATTATGAAAAAAAATCCAAATATTTGATGATCCCCAGGAGCACCATCAAATCTATCCTAACCAAATGGAAAGAACATGGCACAACAGCAAACCTGCCAAGAGACGGCCGCCCACCAAAACTCACAGACCAGGCAAGGAGGGAATTTATCAGAGAGGCAGCACAGAGACCTAAGGCAACCCTGGAGGAGCTGTAGAGTTCCACAGCAAAGATTGGAGTATCTGTACCTAGGACGACAATATGCTGTACGCTCCATAGAGCTGGTTAAGATTGAACTTTTTGGCCATCTAAGAAAACGCTATGTCTGGTGCAAACCCAACACTTAACATCACCCAAAGAACACCATCCCCACCCACAGTTAAGCATGGTGGTGGCAGCATCATACTGTGGGGATGTTATTCAGTAGCTGGGAGTGGGAAACTGGTCAGAGTTGAGTGAAAGATGGATGTTGCTAAACACAGGGATATTCTTGAGCAAAACCTGTACCACTCTGTGTGTGATTTGAGGCTAGCACAGAGGTTCACTTTCCAGCAGGACAATGACCCCAAACACACTGCTAAAGCAACACTTGAATGGTTTAAGGGGAAACATGTAAATGTGTTGGAATGACCTAGGTAAAGCCCAGACCTCAATCCAATAGAAAATCTTTGGTCAGACTTAAAGATTGCTATTCACAAGCGCAAGCCATCCAACTTGAAGAAGCTGGAACAGTTTTGCAAGGAGGAATGGACAAAAATCCCAGTGGTAAGATATTGCAAGCTCATAGAGACTTATCCAAAGTGACTTGGAGCTGTGATTGCTGCAAAAGGTGGCTCTACAAAGTATTGACTTTAGGGGGGTGAATAGTTATGCACATTGACTTTTTCTGTTTTTTTCCCTATTTGTTGTTAACTTCACAATAAAAAGAAAAAAAATATCATCAAAGTTGTGGGTATGTTCTGTAAATTAAATTATGCAAATCCTCTAACAATCCATGTTAATTCCAGGTTGTGAGGCATCAAAACACGAAAAATGCCAAGGGGGGTGAATATTCTTGTAAGGCACTGTAATAACGATAACCATTAATAAATAAACATAACCACGTGAGGGGAGTTGCCTGGCCAGAGACAGTAGGCCCTACACCCTGAAGCCTCATCCAGGGCCTACCGTGTTGTAACATCCGTACCACCGTAGGGTAGGATCATACCCATTATACCACTGTCCCGGTGACTCAACCCATCACCCGTCGCAGAGACTGGAGAATGCGTTTTGCCGTTTCGACTCCCCCCAACAAACCCCATGGCCAGCCGCATACCTCAATAAAACACCAGCACTCCGAGCTCAATATCTGCTCATGAAGTTGAGCCCAACCAGGGCTGAACTTGAATCCGACTGCTTTCTTACTCAGAACAATCATGTAACTTGACATATGAGGAAAATACAACCATGCCTGATCCTTTTAGCCTTTAATAAATCCGTTGCTTGATGGGTATCTTACCAGGATCACTGCTAACACTTGGGTCAATACCAAGGTAGGAAGCAGGAAGTACCACTCGCTACCCGTTCCTCAGACTGATGTTGTTACCCATTCCAGGAACACTGAATGTCCATCCATTCAAACCAGGGCCACTCCCAGCTGTGTGCCATAATTGACAACTGAGGCAAAGCGCCTACATTGTCAGTTTTACCCATGGCCAATGACCTCACAGCACACAACCTTCCAATTATCCAAAATACACTCTCCAAAAGCCCATAGAGCTATTACGGTGGCTTCTTTTACACAAAGCAACGCTGCCTGCATTCTCTGACATTATAGAATCATGATCATAGAGAACCAATCCTATTTCAAGTAAGGAAAGGTGCAAATCCAACTACGTGATTTGGACCAAGAGAGCCATAATCCATGAAGGGGGAGCCATCAGTGTGCCTGTTACACTGGGACTACCTCCTTTCATCCACCTGCTCCATCTTGGACCGTCACAGCCAAATGGTCACATGATCACCGTGGATTGCGCTTTACGGCCCAACAAAGTCCTCACACCACAAAGGGGGAGCATCGCTGTGCTTGTTGCACTGCAAACTACCTCCCTTCCTCCATCTGATCAATCTTGGCCGCTGCGTATACGGTCACATGTTCACCTTGGATCCCAGGACCAAATCCTCAGAGGTCGACATATCTTGTCTGTTTACCAGCCGCCCTCTCCCTACCACCGGGAAGAGTTGGCTGTACAGAACCTCAAGGCTTCACACTTGTCACAGACCTCTTTGCATCACCGTGGTATACCGCCACACTATCATATGATCACCCTTCGGATCGAAGACCGGGCACCTGAGGCCACAATGACTTGTCTGTATACCAACCAACCTCTCACTACCAGCAGACCCGCGGGAAGGAGAGAAGGCCGCACAGACCCCTAGGCTTTCACTGAGCACAGAGCTCCCTCCTGAATAGTGGTATCTCCAGCCCTTGGGAAAAGGCTATTAATCGCCTGCCATCCCTTTGCCATACCTCCTGTTCCCCTTTTTGCTTTCTGTTCCATACCTCACCACGTTAGGTACTATGAACCGGTCCTGTTTCCGGGTGGCTGCGGCTGCTACCTGCACCCTCAGGGGACACTCACTCTGGGTCCTGTGTTACAGAGGACCCCGAATCTTGCCATTCCAACACTCGCGTTCCAACGCGTGTCCAGTGCACAAGAAACTGCACGTCCTCACACCCTGGCCAGTATTCTGCGGTGTGCCCTAAAAACTGGGCGGAGATGGCAAGTACCAGCCCACCATCCCACTCTTATTGTCGACTCTTTTGGCTCACTTGTGTCCTTCACAGAGAGAGCTATTGTGTAGTTGATCAGTCTGGTCTCACACAAAAGAGTGACCCAGCCCAGAACTACCAGGCAATGCTACCTGACAGGAGAAACATCAAATACCAGCTCGGTACCTACGCTTCCTTACACCATATACTCTATTCTCTGTCCCGAGCCCGGTGTATCCAACATCGTAAACCCAAGCGGGATGATCCATAACTGAGAGTAAATTACCGCCACATTATCCGAACCAACAATAAACTGCTTTCCTTATCTGCAGTGCATCACTAAAATGACCACTGATGCCTCCCCACAGTGGGTAAACCCTGGATTATTATATGACGTCCCAGATAATAACACAACCCAAGAGGGGATACCACTCAACCCGACTGTCATAGCGGGAAAAAAGTGGACCCACCGATCTGAACCACAACTGTATTTACCAGAATGCCGCACAAAGTTCCGCAAGACTGAGGGAATTATGTCCCCTATCACTAACACCAGATAGACCGCCTCGAACGAGAACTTAGCCTGGAAACCGATAACAAGCTGCGACCGTCCGCCCAAACATAACAATTATAAAACCTAACAGGAAGGCCCATGACAACTACCTATATATGAATGACACCTGCCAATACACCAACGGCCTACCGCCCCTATGTCAAAACTGCCTGACGCCGCGCTACAAATATCCCTTGATATTGTCACACCTCGCCTAGACCCACATACCAGAGTCTGTTAGCACCAATACCCTGGAGGATAAATCAACAAAGCCTGATTAGTAAGCCATACTAAACATGAACCTGGGCACTACCCCAAACTAAGGAGAACACCATAGAGAGGAATTGTCACTACAACTCCTGAGGCCTAATAGCACAAGTGCACACTGAACACCCAGACACAAATACATATCTATAAATAAACCTGATTATCTCCTTTTTGCATAGGTCTAAAAACATGCTGAATTTTAATCTCGCAGTCATTGCAGGTATCACATTGCCGCTACAGGCTTCATCGGATAAATATAATCAATTACCCCTGACTATATTGTGTGCTATCTGGGAATATATTGTGCACACTGTGCCAAAGGTGATTTATTACTGAACAAATTCCCAGCACATATCCTACGTGTTCTGATTTGCACTGAGCCATATCCCTTGCA
This sequence comes from Discoglossus pictus, assembly GCA_027410445.1. Lineage (NCBI taxonomy): Eukaryota > Metazoa > Chordata > Amphibia > Anura > Alytidae > Discoglossus > Discoglossus pictus. The sequence goes on from CM050173.1 coordinate 69,977,240, forward strand.
AATCTGTGCTACTACCAACATCAAAGGGTTAATTATCCAAATATTCTGTGGGGAATTTAATATTATTGTGGGAGTGTGTGGGGGAGGTTAAACTCCCACTGTCTGCTTAGCCTATGAGCTTATAAGTTATAAGCTCTTCTAGAATGCTGCCAGCTCTTCTCTTGCGCGGCATGGCATCCCTACATGCAAAACTACATATCTAACAATCTCTTGGGTTCACGGCGCTCAACTGGGTGCGCAAGGGCATCCCCTGGAGATCGCACTGCCCAGGAAGGAGAGCTGTGTCTAGAAGACTGCAGTTCCTCTTCCACCGTGCCCCCCAGCACTCCCTATACCAAAGTCCCTCCATGGGTCTGCGAGAGGCATCACCCTGGAGGCCACATAACCCATGAGAAGAAGCTGTGGCCAGCAGCTATCTTTCCTCATGGCCAGCTGGGGAGGACTACTGGTGGAAATTGGCACCAAACCAGCCTATAATGGGCTCCACCTCCTCAGCTAGCCATCTATTTCCCTACCCGGTCCTGCCAGGTCAAGGGGCCCTCCTTCCAACCCCAGCAAGCTGGGGTGGCCTCCAGGCCCTTCATTGTGCTTCTTTATTTTTCCAGTCAACCAGGCTATATTATCTTTACACAATTAACATCCTCCCTGACGAACTGTGTCCTCTCTGGATCACTGATTTGCATATGGTACAGTGTGGCTACCCAGAAATGGGGCGATCTTAGATTTAGTTATCATGAGTAGAGATGTCGCGGACAGTTCCCCCGCGGACTATTCGCAGCGATTTTGGCATGTTCGCGTTCGCAGCAGACGGCGAACACATGCGCTTTTCGGTTCGCCCCCTATACTTTATCATTGAGGAAACTTTGACCCTGCACCTCACAGTCAGCAGACACATTCCAGCCAATCAGCAGCATACACTCCTTTCCAGGGCCTTCCATCTGAAGGACAGCATACATTTTAGAATCATTCTGAAGCTGCATTCGTTGTGAGAGGACAGATAGTGTAGCTGCTGGAGAATTAATAGGGAAATAGATAGCCAGGCTGTGTATTTAGATTCCACTACAGACCTGAAGGACTCATCTGATATCTGCTGCAAGGACAGCAACCCAAAAAGCCCTTTTTAGGGCTAGAACATAATTTATTTTATTTTATTATTTTTTTCTGTGTAATCTAATTGCATATGCCTGCCTGCCAGTGTGTGTGTGTGTGACAGGCTAACACCTAACAGCTTATATTGTGCTTATTTTCAATAATCATACCTGGTGGTGTACCATAAATTGAAAACAAACATTTTGTTCCTGTAATCTAATTTCAGTTGCCTGCCTCTGTCATGCCCACAGCTTATATTGAGCTCAGTGAAATGTCTGTAATAGATTGAATAGCAATTGCCTGCCTACAGGCGTGTGTGTGAAGCCTATTGCATCTTCTCTGCCAACTTTTGCCAGTGCACAGTGATACATCATAACTGGTGCAACTGTAGTGTACAGTGACATAAAACAACACTTTTTTGACTGTAATCGATTGAATATCAGTTGCCTGCCTACAGGCGTGTGTGTGAGGCCTACAGCGCCTACTCTGCCAACTTTTGCCAGTGCACAGAGACACTCATATCTGGTGGCACCTTAGATTGCATGCGCAGTGCCCCAAATTTGAAGTGGGAGGACCGACCAAGCATATTTTTCCATCTCCCTGTTCCAAAAATCCATGTCATATACACGTCCCCTGATAGGTGACGTAACAGGTATCAAACTGATAGGAATAAATAGTACAACTTAATACACCACTCCTATCTGGTGGCACATTACATTGCACATGCAGTGCCCCAAATTCGAAGTAGGAGGTCCGACCAAGCATCTTTTTCCATCTCCCTGTTCCAAAAATCAATGCCATATACATGTCTCCTAATAGTGGACGTAACAGGGATTAAACCGATAGGAATAGTTCTAATTAACAGTACACACCTTATAATAACGCAGACAGAAGCAACACAGAGAGAGGAGTCTGAAGAAGAGGAGTCAGAGAATGAAGGTGGCTTTGAGGAGGTGGAAGACCAAACACAGCAGGCGTCCCAGGGGGCTTGTTGTCACCTTTCGGGGACCCTTGGTGGCTGGGTGGAGACCTTCAATGACATCAGTGAGGACAAGGAACGGGACATGGCTAGCTTGGTATCCAACCTTGTGCAAATGGGGAGTTTGTGGTTGTGCAAATGGACTGTTTGTGGTTGTTTGCTGTGCGTTAAATGGGGAGTTTGGTCTGTCACTGTGAAGCGGGCCTTGGGGAACAGTGATCACAACACCGTCTCATTTGAGATTGAATACAAAAAACAGAGTTGTAAGGGGCCAACTAAAACTCTAAATTTTAAAAGGACTAACTTTAATGGGCTAATGGCAGCAATACTACATATACACTGGGACAAAGAATTTACAGGGAAAAATACTGAAAATAAATGAAATAAAATGAATAGGAGTAAATCAGATCCCATGTGGCTTAACAATGACTTAAAGATCATGATAAGGAAAAATAAACGTGCATTTAATTAATACAAGAAGGAGGGAACAGAGGCAGCTTTATGTGACTATAAGAAAATCAAAAAGGCTTGCAAAAAGGCTATTAGACTGGCTAAAATAAAACATGAGAAGTCAGTTGCAAAGGAAAGTAGGACTAGCCCTAAAATATTTTTTACATATATTAATGGGAAGAAGGCGAGGAAGGAAGCTATTAGAACATTACAATGTCGCACAGGCCGTCTGATAATTAGTGACCAGGAAAAGGCAGATGAGCTAAATAGGTTCTTTTTGTTGGTATACACAAGGGAGGCACCAGTGCTTGGGACACCGCAAAAAATTGGGGCTACACTACTATCACTAAATAATTGGCTAACGCAGGAAGAAATCCAGAAGAGATTGGAGAAAATAAATGTTAATAAAGCCCCAGGTCCTGATGGAATACATCCAAGGGTACTGAGGGTGCTGGGTTCTGTAATAGCCAAATCATTATATCTAATCTTTCAAGACTCACTCACCACAGGGTCTCTACCAGATGACTGGAGAAAAGCAGAGGTGATACCTATATTTAAGAAGGGAGCAAGAGCAAATCAGGGGAATTATAGACCAGTGAGCCTCACATCTGTAGTTGGGAAGCATTTAGAAGTGTTTATAAGGGACATAATACAAGAATATGTCTATTTGAACAAGATCATAGGTAGCAGTCAACACGGATTTATGAACGATAGGTCATCTCAGACCAATCTAATTAGTTTCTATGAGGAGGTTAGTAGGATCTTGGATCAGGGCAACTCAGTGGACGTAGTCTTTTTGGATTTTGCAGAGGCTTTTGATACAGTGCCTCATGGGAGACTTTTGAGCAAACTAAGGGATACAGGAATTGCAGTAAATATCTGCTCATGGATCGAGAGCTGGCTAAAAGACAGGAAACAAAGGGTTGTTGTAAATGGAACATACTCCGATTGGACTAATGTGGTAAGTGGGGTTCCTCAAGGTTCAGTATTAGGTCCTCTCCATTTTAACATATTTATTAATATCGTAGAAGTAGGACTCAAAAGTAGTGTCTCCATTTTTGCTGATGACACTAAGTTGTGCAAGGTAATTAAATCAGATAATGATATACTTTCCCTACAAAGGGATTTGCATAAATTAGAGAAATGGGTGACTAAATGGCCAGTTTTTGGGGTCAGGAAGGAATTTTGCTTTTTTTCCCCTTATGAGACAATTGGCAAAGTTTACATTGTTTTTTTTTTTTTCTGTTTGCCTTCCTCTGGATCAATTAACAATTAATACAAATAGTCCACATATTAAAAAGATCACAAGGTTGAACTTGATGGACTAACAGTCTTTATTCAACCTCAAATACTATTCTATTATTCTATTCTATTAAACAGAGTTTGACTCATGATAGTGATTGGCTAAATTATAAACATTTTTAAGCTCTGGTAGACTTCTTGATCTCCAAGTAACACTGATTAGTTGTGAGTCACAGTCTGGATCCCTAAAGGTACTGTATAACTGAGGTCACCACTAATGTCTAGTTTGCTCTCATGTACAGCTCTCCTATTTCTCTTATTCAGATTCTCCATCTGTCTAAGCCTTGTCTGGATCCCCCTATAAATTCCCCTTTTGCCACCACATTTTTTTTTCTTATCTTATAAAAAAAACGAGATCTTAAAGGACTTCCATCATCTATTTCATGTCCCATTGTCAGGGATGAACCAACATGGCTGCACCTGAATGATGCCTAGGCCAGGTTGGTCATTCACAATGCACCACATACAATAACTTACATAAAAGAATATTATTTATCTCATATGATAACATCCTAATATCCTACTTTGCTATATATATACTTAAATGTATGATACATATCATAGAGTAGTTTGGCATATTGTTTCCATTTATGAAGTTTTTTTAGCTGACATAAACTTGCATTTGTATTTATTGTTCAGGATATTCTAATAATTATGAAATCCTTTATTCCTTATAGCCAAATAGGAAGTGTTCAAATGTGTTTAAAAACCACGTAAATGCTACAATAGTCATTCTTAACATCAATGATTATGTTAACATGTGTGAATCCATTCTGATGGACAGAGACACCTATCATTTACTTCCATCTGATCCCACCAACTTGTTTAGAATGGAGCTTAAAAAGATACTGGCCGAAGCTAAGGTTAATGAACCTATAATTCAAGCAAAATATGATTACTTATTACCATTGAGACCAAGGATTTTTAACTTTCTACACACTTCCCATGGTGCAGAAGCAAAAGCAACCAATTTCTGGAAGGCCTATCATGTTAGGTGTAAAAAGCCTGACACAGAATATCAGCATGTAAGTAGATAGCTATCTATGTCCATTTGTGAGTGACCTACCATCATATATCATGGACACCTTGGACACATTAAAAAGACTGGGTGGCTTAACAGTCTCTAGAGAAAAATTGCAAGTATTGATGTAGAAAGTCTCTTCGGCTGTATCCCGTATGAGCTGGGAATACATGCAGTGGCTTTTTTCCATTCTTCATTAATGTCGGATCAGAACCTAAGGAATTAATTCATTCTCAAATTGCTAAAATCAATTCAAACCATTAATTATTTTACCTTTATTGGAAAATTCCACCGCCAGTCCAGGGGCACGGCAATGGGCACATCATGCGAGCCAAGCTATGCAAACCAATACCTTAGCTGGTGAAAGGACACTATGGACTTTGCGGAAGCAATGCAGGAATTTACTAAAAATATTGCTCTTCTCAATCTTCTATAACTTTGGGAAGGAAGTTAATTAGTTTAGGATTTCTACAATTTTGTGGAAAGATTAAATATAAATAACATAGGCCTCAAATCTACTTGTGTCATTGATGCTGAAAGTCTCCCATTTTTTGATCTTTTGATTTGTAAGGACACCAGAGGGAATATAACAATTAAATGCTATCGGAAACCCACTGCAACAAACTCACTGCTTGAGTGGAATAGTTATCATCCTAAAAGGCTGGGGGATTCCATTTGGCCAGTATTTTTGGATACACTAAAACTGTACTACCATATCAGACTTTTAAAATGAGGTTAAAGATCTACAAACCAGCTTTAAAGCGTGTGGTTAACCGAATTGTTGCCTAAAGATAGCTTATAAAAGGCCACTTAGATCTGATCGTGACAACACAAAAAAGAAAGTGGAAAAGTAGAACATAACTAGACCAATATTCACCTATTTTAATAACTGGTTTTCTAATTCAAAGGGATTATGTCTACATTTTGGCAAATTCTATTATTTTCGTTCTAACATTACAAGCCGTCCATCAATTACCTACAGGCGATGACCAAGTTTGAAGGATATTTTGGTCCAGAGACACTTTCAACGAGCAGCTAATCCAATTTAATGGCTTTCTCCTGTAAAAGGTTGTTTAAATTGTTTAGCTTGTATGACAAATTTGCTTTCAGGACACCGCCTACATTTGAAACACCCAACAAATGTAAGAGACAATGGGATGATTAGATTCTAAATCTGTTCAAGTAAAGGAGTAATATATGCCATTCTTTTCTAATGTAAAAAGATAATGTTGGAATAAAGTAAATACTGTATATAAACAGTATTTCATTTATTAGGTACTTATACCTCACAACGACGATAAAAATATTAAAAACAAGGAAAGGAAGGATATATTAAAAACAAGAATTCCATGAGGCCTAAAAAAGGGCCCAATTATTTAGGATAGATAATATCTCAATTGTTTAGTATCTACTTTAATAAGTGTATAGTGGTAGCTTGATATTGTTATAATAAAGCACTCCAAATGACCATAGCGCATCACAGAAAAATCACTTGTTGTTCTGTGTAAATCCCATCACTTCCATTAGTCTTCAATAATAGATATAAGATATTCACTGGCCCATATATAATATAGTTCTTTCAGGTCTCTTATCAGGGCCAAAAAAGTTTTCAGCACATTTAATTATTGTTATTGGCCACTATCAGGGCCATAGAAACGGGTACTTTGCACTTTCACTTTAATAAATTATTCACATAAAGATTCCTAAGTGCAGTGCTAAATTAAATACATATAGGACGAAAAACACTCTCATTTAGACCAAAATTCATGGATTGGTGTGGGATAGAACTATCTCTTAAATCAAGAAATGCTAAAGACAACTTTTCCTGAAGGAGCGCGAATTGTACAAGACAACGCTACCAGCGTCTATCTGCGTGCCCCTGCATGGACGCTTCCGCCTGACGCGTTTCTACATCACACAGGACGTCTTTCTCAAAGGGTAAACAAGAAAATGGCGTTGGGGTGAGGTTTAAATAGACAGCGGTTGCTACGGCAACCATAAGCAATATTACAGCATGTTAAATGCAAAAAAAGAAGCAATAGAAAGTATATATATAAAGGATAAGTATTGAGTGTATAAGTCAGTTGTAATGGACAATAGAGATTACAAATCAATGTGTACAAAAATCCTAAATGATTCAAATACTTATGAAACTCTTGAAAGTAATCCCATTCCAAGATATAAAAAATCACTTAAAAGTATTTTGGACCAAGCAAAAACTGAAGGTCTTATTGATGACCAAACTTTCCAATATCTTTTTCCAAAACATCCTACTATTTCCATTTTCTATACCTTACCAAACATTCACAAAAAGTGACTCCCATTCCTGGAAGACCCATTGTGTCAGGGACTGATAATTTATCGTACAAGTCTAGTGTTTTCTTGGACTATCATCTAAAAGACATGGTTAAAATACTACCATCGTTTGAAAAAGATACAAACGATATTTTAAAACAACTAGAGGACCTCACAATACCTACTAATTCCTATCTGGCCACTGTAGATGTAGAGGCATTATACAGCAGTATTCCCCATAAGGAAGGTATTGAAGCCACTAAGTTCTTTTTACAGAGTAAAGGCACTAATTTACATAGGTTTAATGATTTTCTTTTGGATTCATTAGAATTTGTCCTCAAACTAATTATTTCATCTACAATGGGAAATGGTACCACCAAACTAAAGGAACAGCCATGGGCACCCCATGTGCTCCCAGTTCTGCCAACTTATTACTGGGTTGGTGGGAAGAGAAAACAGTCTTTAGCGACTCTTTCTCTGAATACACGGATTCAATCCTTATGTGGAGGCGCTATATCGATGATATTATACTTATATGGACAGATACTAAAGGTAGATTTGAAGAATTTATGGCAAAACTAAATGTCAATCCACTGGGCCTCAGATTTACACACAAGATTAATGACTCAAAAATTACATTTCTTGACTTGATGATCAAAAAAGATAAGAGTGGTAAAATATCTTCCACCACCTATAGAAAAGATACTGCTACAAATACTTTACTGAGGTGGGAAAGTCAACATTTTGAACCACTCAAAAGAGGAATACCCAAAGGCCAATACCTTCGTATTAGAAGGAATTGCAGCACAGATGAAGAATTCCTAATAGAAGCAGATAAACTGAGACAAAGATGTAAGGAAAAAACAGCATTTAAATATGCTTGCAAGTGTAATAGAACAACTCTACTTCATGGAAGAAATTCTTCAGAAAATATCTCCAATGTTCTAAATCCCATTCGCTGTATAATGACATTTGGGTATGATTTCCAAACTGTGAAAGAGTCAATTGCCAAATATTGGTATTTGTTAAAAAGTGATGAAGACCTCACTGAGGTACTAACACCTAATGTCTCAGTTACATATCGGAGGGGAAACAATCTTAAAGACATCTTAGTACATAGTGCCTTTGAAGAAAAAAGACCAAATACCATGTGGCTTAAACCCCCATCAGGCTGTTTCAGATGTGGCAGATGCAAGTATTGTAGCTACATCATACCCACAAAAGTTTTTGAACACCCAACAACAAAAGTCATATATGAAATTTGTGACTTTTTTAACTTTTGTTCCACAGGGGTGGTATATGTAGCGGTTTGCAGTTGCCATAAGTTCTATCTTGGAAAAACTAGCCGCCAACTACGACGCAGGATAGGGGAACATGTGTTAAGCATTAAACATATGCTTGACACCCCTATTGCACGACATGTAAGACTTTACCACAAAAATCTAAGTAAAATGTTATCCTTTTTTGCCCTTGATAAAGTCACTATGAGTCAAAGACAGGGAGATATAGACCGCAAACTCCTTCAATGTGAGGCCCAGTGGATTTACAAATTAAAAGCCCTTTCTCCTTTGGGTCTAAATGAAGGTTTCAATTTTACGGCCTTTATTTAGGACTTTAACCCTATTATTAATTAATTGAAATACTTTTTACCTAGTTTTGAGTCCTATTTTGATAATCAATAATCAAAGTTATCAGAGTATTGGACTCAACAAAAGGATACGTTAGCACTATTCAGTCAGGACTTAACATTCCTATTTGGATATAGATGGTGACCAAGCCTTACACATATTATATACAATACTATATTTACTACACTAGATCACTTTTCCTTGGCCTTGGTTTCACTATACTATTCTGGAGGTCTTCAGATCCTCTGGTATTGTTTTCACTTATTTGTTATTATTCACATTAATTGTTGTTGTAGTATATTTAGTCCACATGTTTATTATAGCTTTAGACTATATCATACAAGATTTTTATTTTAGTGTATAGGTATCTAACTAGAATACCTTGTAAGCACATTACTCTCACTAGAATTTACACATTTATAAGTACCCATTTAATTTTGCGTCTTCATAACTGGCTCTATGTCCCACTATTTATCTTACTGTCTTTTTGGGGCTGCTATATGTTCCCCACTGTTACACATTTTTTTCTGCCACTATTAGAGTTTTTTATATGGTGGTTTTTGTCCTGACTTATACACTCAACACTTATCCTTTATATATATACTTTCTATTGCTTCTTTTCTTGCATTTAACATGCTGTAATATTGGTTATGGTTGCCGTAGCAACCGCTGTCTATTTAAACATCACCCCAAAACCATTTTCTTGTTTGCCCTTTGAGAAAGACGTCCTGAGTGACGTCGAAACGCATCAGGCGGAAGCATCCATGCGGTCCACAGTGGCACACAGATAGACGCTGGTAGCGTTGTCTTGTACAATTCGCGCTCCTTCAGGAAAAGTTGTCTTTAGCATTTCTTGATTTAAGAGATAGTTCTATCCCACACCAATCCATGAATTTTGGTCTAAATGAGAGTGTTTTTCGTCCTATATGTATTTAATTTAGCACTGCACTTAGGAATCTTTATGTGAATAATTTATTAAAGTGAAAGTGCAAAGTACCTGTTTCTATGGCCATGATAGTGGCCAACAACAATAATTAAATGTGCTGAAAACTTTTTTGGCCCTGATAAGAGACCTTGAAAGAACTATATTATATATGGGCCAGTGAATATCCTATATCTATTATTGAAGACTAATGGAAGTGATGGGATTTACACAGAACAATAAGTGCTTTTTCTTATTTCTTATTAAAGTATCTACTTATTAAAGTAGATACTAAACAATTGAGATATTATCTATCCTAAAAAATTGGGCCCTTTTTTAGGCCTCATGGAAGGCTTGTTTTTAATAGATCCTTCCTTTCCTTGTTTTTAATATTTTAATCGTCATTGTGAGGTATAAGTACCTAATAAATGAAATACTGTGTATATATTTACTTTATTCCCAACATTACCTTATAAGAATTATGACATATCGTCATTAGAGTGAAAAACTCATGCGATTTGGAAAATCCAATTTTTCTTAAAACTCATGTAAAAAGATATACGTGGCGGAAACCTTCCATCAGTTCCGGCGTAGAATATGGGAACACGTATATATTGTTGAAAGGGTAGCAGACACTCCAATATCAAGACACATTAGATATTGTCATAATAAATAATTGCACCATCGAAAATTCTATGCACTTGATGGAGTTACCCCTCAATTAAAGAAAAGGGTACATGGATAAACTACTCTTGCAAAGAGAATGTAGGTGGATCTTTGAGTTAAAATCACAATCCCCAGAAGAGTTAAATGAGTGTTTTTCCTTCAAAGCATTTTTATGATTTCTCTATTTTTTTGCCCTACTGTTACCCATTTATGATGTACATTTTCCCTCTATATCTATAAATCTAGGGACAGGGTAACAAACTTTTTGAATGCTTTCTCTCTTTAGGTCTTATGTATTATTTTTAACACATTATGTGATAAAATTAAACTTACAATATAATATACTATATCCTACATATTAGGAACAGTACATCATAATCGTCATATAGCGAATACTACATTGAATATATGTCAGCCCCTTTCCGGGCTTGATAATTACAGCATTTTCCTTAAATCATCTATTTTCACACTAAATCATTCAATCTACTGTATCCACATATTTATCAAATTGGCTTTGAATAAACCTCATTTTATGCTATAATTTAGTAGTATGATATAGGTGATAGTTATTCATTGTTTAATTTACTTGACATAGATTATCTACAGGTGGGACAAAAAAAATATAGATTTGGAGCGCATGGTGTGTGTTTCATTTTAACCTACATAGTATTTAGTGCTTACCGTGGGATAGGAGTTTACCACGCTAATAAATCGGACAGATCTATTCTTGTCTTTTATTTATATCTAGATTGTTACAATGACTGCTATGTATATAATAGGATTTATTGTATTTGTGGTAAACTATGGGAATCACTGCTGCTTGGACTTAGTAATGTAGTAATAGTTCACAAAGAAGGCTGTAATGTATTTGATCTAACCCTATCAGAACTGCAGTAAATATTGGTAGTCACTCTTATCAGGACATAGTTATGTTTATTGTTTTTGTAGCTACAGTAGTCATGGTTATGAATCAAGGGCTATTTAACAGACACAAACGCTTCCACCTAGTAACGCCGCCCCCTGATGATGTCAGCAAGCCACTGATGAAACGTGCATTGGGGTCTGCGTCTGTGTCTGGAGTCTTGTTTGATTCATTCCGTATCTCCTTCTCTGACACCTCTTCTTCTCCTTACCCCTTGTCTATTGGTGTACCCCAAGGATCAGTCCTAGGCCCCTGCCTCTTCTCCATTTACACATCCTCACTTGGTACCCTTATAAACTCTTTTGGGCTTCAGTATCATCTCTATGCAGATGACACTTAAATCTACCTCTCAGCACCAGGTCTATCCCCCCTCTCTTCTAACACATGTCTCCAACTGCCTCTCTAGTATATCCTCTTGGATGTCCACCCACCATCTCAAACTCAACATGTCTAAGACTGAACTCCTGATCTTCCCTCCCTCTACAACAGTGTCAAATCCTCCCATCTCTCTCACTGTCAACAATGAAATCATTACCCCAACCTCCCAAGCTCGTTGCCTTGGGGTTCTACTGGACCCTGCCCTGTCTTTCATCCATCACATACAATCACTAACTAAATCGTGTCTTCTCCATTTAAAAAACATCTCCAGAATTCAACATATTCTTACGCAAGACACAACTAAAATCCTAATACACTCTCTCATCATCTCTCGACTCGACCACTGCAACTCGCTTCTTGCTGACCTACCCACCACCAGACTATCACCACTTCAATCCATTATGAATGCCTCTGCTAGACTCATCTTCTGTACACAACGCTCAGTGTCGGCATCGCCTCCAGAATAAAATGTAAAATCATGACCCTAACTTTTAAAGCCCTCAACAACAGTGCACCCGATACATCTCTTGTCTCATCTCCAAATACTCCCCCACCCGCCCTCCTCGTTCTGCTAATGACCTTCTTCTTTCCACAACTCTTGTCACCTCCTCTCACTCTCGCCTTCAGGACTTTTCTCGTGCTGCCCCTATTCTCTGGAAATCCTTGCCTCGCTACACCAGATTATCATCCTGCCTCAAAACATTAAAAACTTCTCTAAAAACACATCTCTTTTAAGAAGCGTATCACCTTTCACTCTAACATATTCTCACCTCCCTCTGCCTCCTTTTCCACACACATTACCTTTAAGTTGTAAGTCTGCGAGTTTCAATCCCACAAGGTGCTTTGGGGAAAGCACCATGGACACAGGATTTGAGGCTCATGTTTGCTATGTTTAATTTGTATGTATATTTGTCTTGAACTTATCTTATGTACAGCGCTACGGAATAAGTTGGCAGGTTATAAACTATAATAATAATAAAAAATCATAGTGTAGGTAGTATGGTGCTGGTAATACCTACATATGTGAGTTTAAGGTTCCACTTTTTTGCTTTTGGCGTGTTATTGATTGAACCCTTGACCATTACTCCGTTATAAGGAGCACATGGTAAGTAATTCAATAGATTCATTCCTTTAACGGCCGCAGCCGCTGCAGGGCCGCAAGGATCGGCCGCAAGCTTTCCGGCTATTCTATTCCCCTCTGGCCGGGGACTCCGGCAGGCTTGCGGCCGGCGCCTTGCTATCTCTTGCTCGCGCCGGAGGAAAGCCTTTGATCTAAAACGGCCGCAAGGAAATCGGCCGTAAGAAAAGCCTGGTTGCGATTCTATTGCTCCGGGAAGCCTGTCTGCAAGGCTAAAAATCAGCTGCAGCTTACTTGCAGCAAACAGGTCCCGCTAGCACCAATTAAGCACATAAAATAGCTCAACTAAAGCCATCCTGCACTTTGCGGAATCTATAAAGTGATATTCGGTGTTAGAAAAAATAGCACATAATTACCCTATACTCAAATCCGTAAAATATATATTTTTTAATATACGTAAAATATACATGTAAAAAGTCCATAGGGCTTGGAGCACCTCAGACACGCCCACGACGCAGCCGGAAAATAAACAGTTAATTTGAACTCGGGTTTGGGCTGATGTGCAAGCTTGAGAGTGGGTTACTTTTAATCCTCATGTCCCCCAATATGATCCCTAGCATTTAAAGAGCTGTACAGTGCAGGCTTGAATTTATTTTTGAGTTTTTAGATTTCACAGCTTACGGCCGGTTTCAAGATATGCGGCCGGCCGTAAGAGGAGATCCTTGCGGGGCCGTATAATAGAATCGCGAGTTAACAGAACCCCCACAAGGAATCGCTGCCTTACGGCCGATTACGGCCGATAATAGAATGAGGGCCTTAGTATTTATCCCTAGAAATATTGGAAACTCACTATACTACCTGTTAACTGTACTATGACTATTGTAGCATGTATGTGGTTTTTAAACACGTGTACACTTCCTATTAGTTAGATTAATGTTCCTAAGATTTGTATCCTTATATATATAGCTTGAGCATTTATTTATGGGAATATTTTTCAGTTGCAGTTGGAAAAACCTTGTTGCAGCATTGTAAGTGCTGTTTACTAGAGCTTTAAAGGTAAACTACTTCATTTATGATCTGCCAAAATGATTATTGGAGTGATAAAGGTAATGAGCCAACCAGAACAGTTTCACATTTTCCAGTTAAAATATCCATCACATTATATGACATAGCCAAGTGCACTTATGAGTCCTCTGTGCTCCTGAATGCTATGCAGCAGTTTAATAGACAATACAATTACATAGGAACTCCAAAGGGAAATTATAACAATTTGATGGTTTTGCCATGTGCTGCTTCACATTATTCGTTTTTGTAACTAAACCTACTCTTAGTGGCAATGTTTGTGGGTTGACTTGAAGGGTCTAGGGCCACTGCAAATCAGTAAAAATCCCAGCAAGAAAGGGTATATCCCAGCCATTCCATACCTGTATTTAACTTCAATCTCAATCTTGCTTTCCAGTTTACTGATTCCCAAAGAGTAGCATAGGCTAAAATACATTCTGGTACCCAGTTCTGATCCATTAGCTTTAGGAATCTGCACCTAAGGTTCATGGATGATCAGAGAGAACCTGAGTGTTGGGGTAAATGTAATAGCCACTGCTTCTAAAAAGCTGCTCAGATGCAATCTCTGATGATCTAGTACCATAGAAATATTGTATGTCTGAGCTACATGAGGCATACATTTGCATGGACTGTTTGGAAGTTTGCAGTGATTAAAAATAGATCACTTGTTCATAAAATGATGTTTAATTATGCAAAAAAAAACTTCACTATTTTATAGTGATAATAAATATAGGGAACCCTCCATGTCCCTTTAATATTTTATTCAAGTAGTCATAAGACAGATAGAAGCACGTTTTGAATAGTGTTTGGAAATGTTTAATTGACAAATTAAAGATTTGATAATATCTATTCTATGACTGGCTTCTCTTATTGAAGATTTTAAAATGTGTGTGGGTGATTTTTTTCTCTGCCTTGCACCTTACATTAATTTACAATTGTTTTCTGATTATAAAGGTGGATGTTTGTGTTGAGAAATACTTTATGGATTAGCTCTGCTTACTCCTTATGTCCCATAAAGAAATATTATCCTTGTCACCTTCATAGAAGGTTAACAAAGGATAGAAGGAAGTCATCACATACATTGTGTTGAATCCCTAATTACCTGTTTTACATGTTCCACAGAAAGGACAAAAGACTATTGTCTATGAAGGGCAATATTAATGAGTTTTTTAGGCATGAGTGATGAACCCTTGAGTATAACACTAAAAGACACAAGTGCAGTCCATCTGATTACTGGAATAGATAGGACACTTTAAAGGTGACATCCTGATGACCAAAGTGTTTGATTTAAAAAAGATACACTTGCAATGCTCATAGATGACATTCTATGACATACTTCTAATTTTCTATTGCTCGGTTTTGTTCATATTATAATGTTGCAAGAATTTTCTAAAACATAAATAAAAATACAATTATATATCTGTGAACATGTATTTGTTTCCAGGAGCTTGTCAAGAAAGATATGGTCTGTCATGAGATTATACATTGTCACTGAATTCAAAATCGCTAAAATGTATCATTTTATATTGAAAGGGACATGAATATGTATTATGTTTCTGGAGGTGTTGCTCCCAAGGTATACAGCATTATTAAATTGAGATTTGGCCAATTGAATAGGGCTCTATATAGGCACAGAGCTTATTTTTTTACAGACATTTTTAGTTAGTGAACTTCTATCCAAAAGCAAGGTCTTTACTAACGAAAAGATTCTGTAAAAAAAATATGCTCTGTGCTTATATAGAGCCCTATTCAATTGGCCGAATCACAATTTAATAAGGCTGTTAAAATGTATTTCAACAAGAAATATGTCTGCATTCAGTTAGCATTCAATGTCCTTGCTCTACATGTCAACGCTGTCTTATGTTTCTATTGGTTCAATTAAAGAATGGAAACAACATAGTAGCAATGGAAAGAACTAATTAGCAGATTACTAAAAGCCTACATTTAAATTAAGCATTGGCAATAATAACAGTATCAAGAAACTGCCAACTGGATGGTAATCCTACAGTTATACCAATTTGAATTAGATACGTATTGTTTGTGAGAATGATTTTAATGAAAATAGACTTGGCATAACATATTTTGATGAACACAACTTGATGTTTTTTATAATATTGTGCCATTCTTTCAAAATGTGTCAGATGTGCTCTGATTTCATTCTAAAACCCATTTATTTATAGAGGAAAGCAATAAGGATAGGTTTATAGGGATATTTATTAAAAGTCACAGAGTCTGTGATGTGCATTACTGTATTGACACTTTAAAGGTCTACCTTATTCAGCACAATTTGGACCATCATCCCAATATAGCTCTCTTAAAAGCATGTTGAAATACGTTTAGAATTTTTGAAATATGTGCATTTTTCACTGAGAAATCACATTAAATGAAATCTGTGTTTACATGTGTCACTGACTGGCCACAGCCAAGTCCGCAGCTATAGCCCTGTGTAGTGAGAAAAAGAAAAGATAATTAATTTTTAACAAATCCATCTGTGATTAGCATGGAATGATGGAATCACTTAACCAGGTCAGTTATGGGTTAACTGATCAACGATCAAAAACTGCTATCAATTACTGTCTTCACTGCATGGCTCGGCTATCTGTTATTAATCATGCAATAGTTAGCAGTCAGGATACACAGTGTTTGCAAACAGACTTAAAAGTTTAGATTTTTAAAGCTGTTATTAGTGTAATTAAAAAAATATAAATTGTTTTAACATACAATCTTGTGCTCTGTTCCTGTGCACTCAAAGTCTCCTTCCATCTCACAGAGTTGATCATCAGAAACCAACAGCCCTATTAAATGAGCTCAACGTGTAAATGCCTGTAATGTAGCCCGTAAGACTTACGGCTATTAAATTGGCCCCGTAAAGCAGGCCGCTGCTGATCTGCGGGTTAGTTGCGAAAAAAGCCTACGTGATGTGGAACGTGGAACTTCACAGCCACAAATCGTTTGTTCTGTCAAGCCGGAGACTGTTACGTTTCCAAATTAGCTATTAAATTGCAACAAATTCACTGGCGTTCAACCACATAACACGTAAATGGAGCCAGGAAGTCCACAGGTACTAGAGAGGACCCGCAAGGGGGGTAAAGTCCAATCCGTAGCACTGTAAATGCACATATACACACACTACTGTACTTATATGAAAAGGGAAAGTGATGTTATGGCTTAGAATTAATAGCACAACATTCTCAAGCTCGCAAATCGGCAAAAAACTACTTTATTTAATGTTTAATTTCCGTGTTATATTGTACCCGGGAATCAATGTTTTAATACATATAATGTGCCTCACATGTTTATAGAATATCCTATTTAAAGCTTTATCAATATTGTATTATATCTGGAATGTGTGTCTGATCATAATTTGTAATTAAGCCCTGTAAAACTTTGAAATCCAACCTCCATTTTACAGTGACGTAATTATGACATTCTCTGTTGCCATTGGCTCCATCTAAACCTCTAACTATGGCTTTGACTAATTGAATATGTGCATCCAACATTCAACAAAATGGTTTACGGGTTTGCATCTCAAGCCCGTAATTTGTGGCCTGTCCTAATTTAATAGCTATGTAACTCGGCCAAGTTTCAAGCCCGCAGCCCTTGCCAGCTTCCTGATACCGTTACGGGCTTCTAATTTAATAGGGCTGCAAAATAGTAGTTTCTACTGCAGCATAACTACATATAAAATGTAAAAAAAAGGCTTTAGGCTTTATTATTGTTTTTTTTTACATCCTAAAACATTTATCCTATTGTTCAGTGTATATCTTCAAAACAGTATTTTTGCAGTCTCTTTAAATATTCCTGAATATGCAAGAGGCAGGTTGGAGGAGTTATTAAGTCAAAACTTTTCAGGTGGATAGCACTGACATATTACCCGTAATGTAGCCCGTACACTGATTTGCTATTCAACTGGCGTTTTTTTTGCGAGCCTCAAATATATGCGGTTTACAGGCAGAAAATCCCTGCAGTTGTCAAAATCATAACTTACAACCCATCTAATCCTTTGACCTTTCAAGCCCGCAAGAGAGATATATTCCCAAATAGCTATTCAATTACTACAATCCCTCAAACACGCAAATATTTTCACACCTATAGATGTCAATATAAATGCAAATAAAAAATCAATACAGCAATTTAAAACATGGGGAAAGCGATTAAAGACATTAGAATGAATTGTAAAACAATCTCAAACTCGTAAATCTACAATAAAAAAAAATGTTTTAATGTGCCATTTCAGTGTTATATCAATCTCGGAAATCAATGAGTTAATACATAACAGGCCACCCACATGTACTAGAACATTTCCTTCAGTCATATTTTAATTTTTTGCAAGTCTGATATCATATCAGACCCCTAAACGCTAATTGATTGACATGTAGCCTCCATGTTTTACTGACATAATAATGACGGACTCATTTTCTATTGGCTGTTTCTAAATGGGTAGTTATGGCCTTTATTAATTGATCATGTTCACTCTATGAAATGCTATATACAGTACGATTACATGGTTTAAGGTTTCAGCTTTGCTGGTTTATTCTATTGAATCACAATGTAATTGTAGCAATTTTAAAGCCCGCAGACAAACGACCTGTACAACGCAATCTGCGGGCTTGCAATTGAATGAGGCCCCTAGTTAGGTCCTCATATACTACCATTACACAGATGTTGAGTTGATCTATGACACCTAAAGGAATCCATAGAAGGTGAGTTAATAGCAACAGCTGCATTGAATGAAAATGCATGTTTGGTAGCAATATCATGTCTGTGTTCCTTACTAGAACACTTAATATTTTTACTTTCTAACAGTTACATAGTTACATAGTTACATAGTATTTAAGGTTGAAAAAAGACTTTCAGTCCATCAAGTTCAACCTTTTAAGATCTCCTTTGATCTGCAATATGCGGATTAACTATTAATTCATTAGTTGTTAATTAATTATTAATCAATTATTTAATGTTTTTTTTTTTTTTTATTATTATTAATTAGTCCAGAGGAAGGCAAATAGAAAAAAAAAAGCAAAAAAAAAAGCGAGACTTAGCCAATTGTCTAAAGGGGAAATGTTAAATTTGGATCATTACTGTCTCTCTAATTATCCATGATAACCCTGAATACCCTTTTTAATTAGAAATAAATCTAGTCCCCTTTTAAAGTTATCTATCGAATCCGCTGTCACCACCTCCTCTGGTAGAGAATTCCACAGATTAACCACCCTTACTGTGAAGAACCCTTTTCTTTCTTTGAGGTGGAATCTTTTTACTTCTAACCTCAAGGGATGTCCTCTTGTCAGTTGAAAACCTCTTGGCACAAAAAGCTCCCCCGACAAATCTTTATACTGACCCTGGATGTATTTATATAAGGTAATCATATCTCCTCTTAGACGCCTTTTTTCTAGAGAAAATAAGTTTAAGTTGGTTAGTCTTTCTTCATAACTTAGCCCCTCCATTCCCCTTATTAGTTTGGTTGCCCTTCTCTGTACCTTTTCCAGCTCTAAAATGTCCTTTTTATGAAGTGGTGCCCAAAATTGTACTCCATATTCCAAATGAGGGTGTACTAGAGATTTGTATAGTGGCAGAATTATATTTGCTTCCCTGGCTTCTATACCTTTCTTAATACATGCTAATATTTTATTTGCCTTTGCAGCTGCTGCTTGGCTTTGAGCACTGTTACCTAGGTGGTTGTCCACAAGCACTCCCAAATCCCTTTCAATATCTGATACACCTAGATTTGCTCCATTAAGATTATAAATTGCATGGCTATTTTTCCTTCCCAGATGCATAACCTTACATTTATTCGTATTAAATCTCATCTGCCATTTAGATGCCCATTCCTCAATTTTATGTAAATCCCCTTGGAGGGAAAGCACATAATTTTCCGATTTAATTACCTTGCACAACTTTGTGTCATAAGCGAAAATGGAGACACCACACTCCAATCCTACCTCTAAGTCATTAATAAATATGTTAAAAAGGAGAGGACCTAATACTGAACCCTGAGGAACCCCACTTACCACATTAGTCCAATCGGAGTATGTTCCATTTACAACAACCCTTTGCTTCCTGTCTTTTAGCCAGCTCTCAATCCATGAGCAGATATTTACTGCAATTCCTGTATCCCTTAGTTTGCCCAATAGTCTCCCATGTGGCACTGTATCAAAAGCCTTTGCAAAATCCAAAAAGACTACATCCTCTGAGTTGCCTTGATCCAGGTTCCTACTAACCTCCTCATAGAAACTAATTAGATTTGTTTGACATGACCTATCCCTCATAAACCCATGTTGACTCCTACTTATAATCCTGTTCAAATATACATATTCTTGTATATTATCCCTTATTAACCCTTCTAAAAGCTTCCCCACTACAGAAGTGAGGCTCACTGGTCTATAATTCACCGGATTTGCTCTTGCTCCCTTTTTAAATATAGGTATCACATCAGCTTTTCTCCAGTCATCTAGTAGAGACCCTGTGTTGAGTGAATCTTGAAAAATTAAATATAATGGTTTGGCTATTACAGAACCCAGTTCCCTTAGTACCCTTGGATGTATTCCATCAGGACCCGGGGCTTTATTAACATTTATTTTTTCCAACCTCTTTTGGATTACTTCCTGTGTTAACCAATTATTTGGCAAAGGTAGTGTAGCCCCATTATGTCGCAGTGTCCCAACCACTGGTACCTCCCTTGTGTATACCGAGGAAAAAAACCTATTTAGCTCATCTGCCTTTTCCTGGTCACTAATTTTCAGACAGCCTGTTTCACATTGTAATGTTCCTATAGCTTCCTTCCTCGCCTTCTTCCCATTAATATACTTAAAAAATATTTTAGGGTTAGTCTTACTCTCTTTTGCAATTAATTTTTCATTTTCTATTTTAGCCAGTCTAATCGCGCTTTTGCAAGCCTTGTTGATTTCCTTGTACTCCCGTAAAGCAGTCTCTGTCCCCTCTTGTTTGTATAATTTAAATGCCTGTTTTTTACTCCGTATCTTGATCTTTAAATCATTGTTAAGCCACATGGGTTGTGATTTACTCCTTTTACTTTTATTCCCATACGGTATATGCCGATGTGTATGTATATTTAGTAAGGATTTAAATGTTGTCCATTTATGTTCAGTGTTTTTACCCATCATGCCACTGTCCCAGTCTATACTTTGTATTGCTGCCCTTAGACCGTTAAAATCTGCCCTTTTAAAATTAAGAGTTTTTGTTGGCCCCTTAAAATGTTGTTTTTTTAATTCAATCTCAAATGAGACTGTGTTGTGATCACTGCTTCCCAAAGGTTGCCTTATTTCAACATTTGATACAATATCAATATTATTTG
Source organism: Discoglossus pictus (assembly GCA_027410445.1). Lineage (NCBI taxonomy): Eukaryota > Metazoa > Chordata > Amphibia > Anura > Alytidae > Discoglossus > Discoglossus pictus. The sequence continues at coordinate 69,998,344 of CM050173.1, forward strand.
TAATGAGTAAATCTAAGATAGCTTCATTTCTAGTAGTCTCCTGTATAACCTGGGCCAGATAATGATCCCTGAGTGTACTCAAGAACCTGCTCCCCTTAGCTGAACTGCTGGTCTCATTTATCCAGTTTATTTCAGGGTAATTAAAATCTCCCATTATTAGAACTTGCCCGTGCTTAGCTGCATTTCCAATCTGTAACAATAATTGTATTATCTCACTTTCAGCTATATTTGGGGGTTTATAGCATACTCCTACTAATATTCTTTTGAAATTTGCTGCTCCGCTATTTAACTCTACCCACAAACATTCAACTTTATCACTAGGTCCACCATAAATATCTTCTCTGACTATAGCCTTAAATTCAGGCTTAACATACAGACAAATCCCTCCTCCTCGTTTACCATTGCCTCTATCTTTCCTAAATAGGTTATAACCATCCAGATTAACAGTCCAGTCATGAGATTCATCCCACCACGTTTCGGTAATGCCTATTAAATCCCATTTTTCATTAATTGCTAATAATTCTAACTCTCCCATTTTTCCTGGCAAGCTTCTGGCATTAGCAAGCATCCACCTTATGTTATGAGTCTGTAGTTCTGAAGTGCCTGCCACTGAACTTGAATTACTTAGTACTACCTCCATATTGACTATACTACCCCTCCCCCCATCTCCTCCCCTATGATTTGTTAATTCATCCCTTATACCCTCTACACTTTCTACCCCATTACTTATATCTAGTCCTTCCCCCCCACCTACTAGTTTAAAAACTCCTCCAGCCTTTCTACCATCCTATCCCCTAGTACAAAAGCTCCCTCATCATTAAGGTGCAATCCATCCCTACTGTAGAGATTGTACCGAAGTGAGAAGTCAGCCCAGTGCTCTAAAAAGCCAAACCCCTCCTTAGTGCACCACATCTTTAGCCACGCATTAACCTCCCTAATCTCCTTCTGCCTCCCTGGGCTAGCACGTGGCACTGGTAGTATCTCAGAAAATACTACCTTGGAGGTCCTTGCCTTCAGCTTATTACCTAGTTCTCTAAAATCATTCTTTAGGACACTCCATCTTCCACTAACTTTGTCATTGGTACCAATATGTACCTAGACCGCCGGTTCATTTCCAGCCCCTCCCAATAATTTGTCTACCCGATCCACAACATGACGAACCCGAGCACCCGGGAGACAGCAAACTGTTCGATTGCTGGGATCTGGGTGACAAATCACCCTGTCTACCTTCCTAATAATAGAGTCCCCTACAACCAAAACCTGTCTGTTCTGCCTATTCTGCCCTCCCTCTTCTCCAGTAGAGCTGTTCGCCCGGCTGTTAGAGGGAACAGCTCTATCTGGCATTGCCATTCCTGAATGGACATCGCCAACAGTTTCACTCAATCTGGCAAATCTGTTGTTGTTTGCCAACTCAGAACTGGCCTGTCTCCTCCTGTTCCCCCTGCTTCCCCTTGTAACTGTAACCCAGCTGCCTCCCTGGACATCCTCACTAGCCCCAGCTCCACCCTCCATGCTAGGCCCAGCTAAACTGTGCTCAGTGAGCACCAACCCCCTTTCCAGTGGAGCAATATCACTAAGTGCTGCAATTCTCCTCTCCAGATCTCCAATTTGAGCTTCCAGAGAGGCAACGTGCTCACACCTCTCACAGAGGTATGGACCCTGGATCATCTGTTCCAGTATTGCATACATATGACAGGATGTACACTGAATAAGGTTGCCACTGGACTGACTCATAATTATTATTATTGTCTACGAAATTTCAGTGGGAAAAATAAAGAATATAATATAATATATTTATATAAAGTTTTCCTCCTTTGCACTATAAATATGCCCTCCCTTTTCTTTGAAGGCCCTCCTTTTATTTAAACTCCTAGGCTTTTACTAGAATTGCACTTGATACTGAAAATGTTTGCAAGCTCACAAGTTCCCCTTCTCCTGTTTATATTAACTTCTGCCTTCTCACCTGGACACAATTAGTGCACTCTGCAATTTATCAGCCTTTACTTGTAAGGTAAATCCACTTGTAAACAGGCCCCAAACCAGCTCACAAATCCTTTATCCTAGTTTAACAGTCAAGCCACACCCCTCTCGCCTGGGCACAATTAGTGCACTCTGCAATTTATCAGCCTTTACTTGTAAGGTAAATCCACTTGTAAACAGGCCCCAAACCAGCTCACAAATCCTTTATCCTAGTTTAACAGTCAAGCCACACCCCTCTCACCTGGGCACACTTAGTGCACTCTGCAGTTTCTCAGCCTTTACTTTTTAAGGTAAATCCACTTGTAAACAGACCCCAAACCAGCTCACAAACCTTTTATACAAGTTTAACAGTCAAGCCACACCCCTCTCACCTGGGCACAATTAGTGCACTCTGCAGTTATCAGCCTTTACTTTTTAAGGTAAATCCACTTGTAAACAGACCCCAAACCAGCTCACAAACCTTTTATACAAGTTTAACAGTCAAGCCACACCCCTCTCACCTGGGCACACTTAGTGCACTCTGCAGTTTCTCAGCCTTTACTTTTTAAGGTAAATCCACTTGTAAACAGACCCCAAACCAGCTCACAAACCTTTTATACAAGTTTAACAGTCAAGCCACACCCCTCTCACCTGGGCACAATTAGTGCACTCTGCAGTTATCAGCCTTTACTTTTTAAGGTAAATCCACTTGTAAACAGACCCCAAACCAGCTCACAAACCTTTTATACAAGTTTAACAGTCAAGCCACACCCCTCTCACCTGGGCACAATTAGTGCACTCTGCAGTTTCTCAGCCTTTACTTTTTAAGGTAAATCCACTTGTAAACAGACCCCAAACCAGCTCACAAACCTTTTATACAAGTTTAACAGTCAAGCCACACCCCTCTCACCTGGGCACAATTAGTGCACTCTGCAGTTTCTCAGCCTTTACTTTTTAAGGTAAATCCACTTGTAAACCAGTGTGTCTTTAAAACGAAATTAACAAAGTAAAAAAATAACAATATAGCAAACACCCAAATTATATCCCTAATTTTTTCAAACAAATTATCCTAAATGTGACAAATACTACATACTGATTTTGCTCTCAGTCATCGCTTCTAAGTATCACCACAACCCCTTAATTAGCTCCAAGAACTGAATACTTACTGTGCTGTAATTATCATTTGAATACAGCCATGTTTTCCATGTGATCTAAATGATGTTATATAAATTAAGCTCCAGGGTTTTAGAAATCATCTGGACTTTCAAATTATACTTTCCTATAGTAATGCTTTATTTTTTGCAAAGAAGAATGAATAATTGTCACAAAGAAAACATGATAGCATGTATGTACATTTGAATTAATTTTTCCATCTCAGTTGTGGTTGTTCACATTTATTTAGTTCTTTTAAAAATATTTTATTTTACCATCTCAGCTACAGAGAACAGAAGGATTTGTATGTGCTTCCATGTAAGTTAGCATATGGAGCATGTTCAAGGTTTCATTAAGGCTGCCAATAATCGACTAATATGTATAATTTATGGGCTTTTCATATCAGTAATAAAGAAGGGAATGAGAAAATGCAAATTAAACGTTTTATTTGTGATGAAGATCAGGGTTTCTAACATTATGGCAAATATCAAAAATATTATTATTATATTTTATTTTTAGAGTGCCAACAGATATCATAGTGCTAGGGTACAATGAATAGACATATACATACGTTAGAAAGAAGATAAGACAGCACATTTGTACGTACACATTGCTACATAAAGAGATGAAGGCCCTTTTCGTGGAAGAGCTTACTGCCACAACCCTAGATCAGCCCATCAGACTAACAGGAACAGGTCAGCGGTTTGGGTCCACGAGTTAGTTGAAGTTCAGTAATCCCACACACTCTGGAAGCTGAATGAGGATGAGAAGATGGTCCACGTTCACAATTATCCATAAAGACATGCAACACAATCTATGTGTCCCAAATAGGACATAAATGTTTATTAAAAATATCATATTATACCCATTTAAAAAATGCTGTAACACTTAATAAAACTAACTGGGCACACATTATATCACTAGTATTTAATAGTGAATCAGCTCTGTAAATCAGTGCAGTGTTTTCTGTCCTGTTGCTGTAATCAGGGTCCAGGTGAGAGTGGGTGTGGTTTGGCCTGTGTAAAGGTACTGTATATCTGTGCGCATTTGTGTGAGGTTCTGTTTGAATCAGTTCTGTAAATCAGTGCAGTGTTTTCTTTCCTGTGGGCTGTAATCCTGGTCCAGGTGAGAGTGGGTGTGGCTTGGCCTGTGTAAAGGTTTATCTGTGTGCATTTTGCCGTGTTCTGTTTTAATCAGTTCTGTGAGGCAGTGCAGTGTTTTCTGTCCTCTGCAAATTTATCATTGTACAGGTGAGTGGGCAGGGTCTATTTTAACATGGGAAGAGCGAGCTTGGGTGCTTGCAATCATTTCTAGTGTAAGTGTAGTTAGTGTGTAGGAGATTGAATAAAAGGAGGGAATTCAAAGGAAAGGGGTATTATAAGAAAAAAACTGAAAACAAACATATTTATTTTTTTCTGTTTTGTTTGGGTTAAGGTGTAGAAAAGCAATCTTTATACAAATGCATTGATTTGTTTTCTCACTGTATTTTTGTAACTGATAATCATGAGTCAGTCTAGTTGCAACCTCAATCCTGCCACATGTATGCACTGCTGGAACAGATGATCCAGGGTCCATACCTCTGTGACAGGTGTGAGCATGTTGCCTCTCTGGAAGCTCAAATTGGAGATCTGGGGAGGAGAATTGCAGCACTTAGTGATATTGCTCCACTGGAAAGGGAGTTGGTGCTCACGGAGCACAGTTTAGCTGGGCATGGAGGGTGGAGCTGGGGCTAGTGAGGATGTCCAGGGAGGTAGCTGGGTTACAGTTACAAGGGGAATCAGGGGGAACCGGAGGAGTCAGGCCAGTTCTGAGTTGGCAAACACCAACAGATTTGCCAGATTGAGTGAAACTGTTGGGAATGTCCATTCAGGAATAGCAATGCCAGATAGAGCTGTTCCCTCTAACTGGGAGGGCAGAATAGGCAGAGAAACACCTCACCCAGATCCCAGCAATCGAACAGTTTGCTGTCTCCTGGGTCCTCGGGTTCAGCATGTTGTGGATCGGGTGAATAAATTATTGGGAGGGGCTGGTAATGAACCGGCGGTCTTGGTACACATTGGTACCAATGACAAATTTAGTGGAAGATGGAGTGTCCCAAAGAATGATTAAGAAAACTGGGGAATAAGCTTAAAGCAAGGACCTCCAAGGTAGTATTTTCTGATATACTACCAGTGCCACATGCTAGCCCAGGGAGACAGAAAGAGCTTAGGGAGGTTAATGCGTGGCTAAAAAAAGTGGTGCAGTGCAGAGGGTTTGGGGTTTTTAGAGCACTGGGCTGACTTCTCACTTGGGTACAATCTCTATAGCAGGGATGGATTGGACTGTAATGATGAGGGAGCTTTTGTGCTAGTGGATAGAATGGTAAGGGGAGTTTTTAAACTTGTAGGTGGTGGGGAGGGATTATATAGAAGTATAGGGGTAGAGAGGGAAAGTGATGAATTAGTTACACATGGGGAGGAGAAGGGGGAGGGTTAAAATAGACAGTAGGGAGGTATTAATAGGGGCCTCAAATACAGTGGAAAGCACTTCACAACGGCAGAGACATAGCAAGAAGTTTGCCTGGGAAAATGGGTGAGCCAGAATTGGGTGAGCCAGAATTATTAGCAGTACAAGAAAAATGGGGCTTAATAGGCATTACTGAAACATGGTGGGATGAATCTCATGACTGGACTGTTAATCTGGATGGTTATAACCTATTTAGGAAAGATTGGGGAAATGGTAAAAGAGGAGGTGGGATCTGTCTGTATGTTAAGCCTGAATTTAAGCATATAGTCGGAGAAGATATTTATGCTGGAACTAACGGCAACATTGAATCTTTGTGGGTTGAGCTAAATAGTGGAGGAACTAATTCTAAACACATATTGGTGGGAGTATGCTATAAATACCTCCAAATATAGCTGAAAGGGAGGAAATACAATTATTGTTAGAGATTGGAAATGAGGCTAAGCATGGGCAAGTTCTAATAATGGGAGACTTTAATTACCCTGAAATAAACTGGATAAATGAGACCAGCAGCTCAGCTAAGGGGAGCAGGTTCTTGAGTACACTCAGGGATCATTATCTGGCCCAAGTAATACAAGAACCTACTAGAAATGGGGCCATCTTGGATTTAGTCATCACAAGTAATATTGATATAATATCAAATGTTAAAATCGGGGGAACCCTTGGGGAACAGTGATCACAACACAGTCTCATTTGAGGTTGAATACAAAAAACAGAGTTGTAAGGTGCCAACTAAAACTCTAAATTTTAAAAGGCCTATCTTTAATGGGCTAAGGGCAGAAAAACTACATATAGACTGGGACAAAGAACTTACAGGGAAAAATACTGAAAATAAATGGACAACATTCAAATCCTTACTAAATAAACATACTCGGCATGTACCATGTGGAAATAAAATGAATAGGAGTAAATCACATCCCATGTGGCTTAACAATGACTTAAAGATCATGATGAGGAAAAAGAAACATGCATTTAAATTATACAAGAAGGGAGCAGAGGCAGCTTTATGTGACTATAAGGAAATCAACAAGGCTTGCAAAAGGGCTATTAGACTGGCTAAAATAAAAAATGAGAACTCAGTTGCAAAGGAAAGTAAGACTAACCCTAAAATATTTTTTAAATATATTAATGGGAAGAAGGCGAGGAAGGAAGCTATAGGAACATTACAATGTGACACGGGCCATCTGATAATTTGTGACCAGGAAAAGGCAGATGAGCTAAATAGGTTATTTTCGTCTGTATACACAAGGGAGGTACCAGTGGTTGGGACACCGCAACATAATAAAGCTACACTACCATCACTAAATAACTGGTTAAGGCAGGAAGAAATCCAAAAGAGATTGGAGAAAATAAATGTTAATAAAGCCCCAGGTCCTGATGGAATACATCCAAGGGCACTGAGAGAGATGGGTTCTGTAATAGCCAAACCAATATTTCTAATCTTTCAAGACTCACTCACTACAGGATGACTGGAGAAAAGCAGAGGTGATACCTATATTTAAGAAGGGAGCATGAGCAAACCCGGGGAATTATAGACCAGTGAGCCTCACATCTGTAGTTGGGAAGCTTTTAGAAGGGTTAATGAGGGACAGAATACAAGAATATGACTATTTGAACAAGATCATAGGTAGCAGTCAACAAGGATTCATGAAGGATAGGTCATGTCAGACCAATCTAATTAGTTTCTATGAGGAGGTTAGTAGGAACTTGTATCAGGGCAACTCAGTGGATGTAGTCTTTTTGGATTTTGCAAAGGCTTTTGATACAGTGCCTCATGTTAGACTTTTGAGCAAACTAAGGGATACAGGAATTGCAGTAAATATCTGCTCATGGATCGAGAGCTGGCTAAAAGAGAGGAAGCAAACGGTTGTTGTAAATGGAACATGATCCGATTGGACTAATGTGGTAATTGGGGTTCCTCTTACTTTCCCTACAGAGGGATTTGCATAAATCTGAGAAATGGGCGGCTAAATGGCAGATGAGACTTAATACAAATAAATATAAGGTTATGCATTTGGGAAAGAAAAACAGCCATGCAACTTATAATCTTAATGGAGAAAATCTAGGTGTATCAGATATTGAAAGGGATTTGGGAGTTCTAGTGGACAACCACCTAGGTAGCAGTGCTCAATGCCAAGCAGCAGCTGCAAAGGCAAGTAAAATATTAGCATGTATTAAGAAGTGTATAGAAGCAAGGGAAGAAAATATAATTCTACCACTATACAACTCCCTAATATGCCTTCATTTGGAATATGGAGTACAATTTTGGGCACCACTTCATAAAAAGGACATTTTAGAGCTGGAAAAAGTATAGAGGAGGACAACAAAACTAATTAGGGGAATGGAGGGGCTAAGTTATGAAGAAAGACTAACAAAATTAAGTTAATTTTCTCTAGAAAAAAGGTGTCTATGAGGGGATATGATTACCTTATTTAAATACATCCAGGGTCAATATAAGGCTTTGTCAAGTGAACTTTTTGTACCAAGAGGTTTTCAACTGACAAGAGGACATCCTTTGAGGTTAGAGGAAAAAAGATTTCACCTTAAACAAAGAAAATGGTTCTTCACAGTTAGGGTGGTTAAACTGTGGAATTCTCTACCAAAGGAGGTGGTGACAGCGAATTCTATAGATAACTTCAAAAAGGGGTTAGATATATTTTTGAATAAAGAGGGCATTCAAGGTTATTCTAGATAACTAGCGAAGGAATATTGATTCAGGGAGAAATGTGATCGCCAGTTTCTGGGGTCAGGAAGGAATTTTGCTTTTTTTTCCCTTATGAGACAATTGCCAAAGTTTCAATGTTTTTTTTTTTTTTTTCTATTTGCCTTCCTCTGTATCAATTAACAATTAATAACAAATAGTCCACATATTAAAAAGATCAATAGAGATCTAAAAAGGGTGAACTTGATGGACTAACTCTTTATTCATCCTCAAATACAATACTATTAATAATTAATTAACAACTAATTAATTATTAACTAATCTGCATATTGCAGATCAGAGGAGATCTTAAAAGGTTGAACTGAAAGTCTGTTTTCAACCTCAATTACTATGTAACTATTTAACTATATTCATCAATAATCAAACCATAAAACTCATACAGGGTTTCTCTAGGGCTGCCAACACCAGATCCTCTAGCTTAAACCACTAGGTCTGATACATGATTACTAAGGGTAACATAGCATGGGCTAGGTTCACTCCTGTCTAGCTAGGTCCTACTTGAGAGGATTATCACTTGCCCCTGGATCCTTTGTTCGAGAACCCAGATCTGACTCTGTAATGACCTTTGTCTGGGCAAATCTTTATTGTAAAAGGCCAGAGGGTCAAGTGTCAGCCTACTTTATACCAGTGTAGACTATAACATGGTGTGTTTTGAGCTTGTAGTGGTACGGCTGCTAAGGGCAGTACAGAAGAGAATCACTCCTAATTGGCATGACAAAATATGCTGATGTGTGGTTAACCACAGTCAGTGAATCAAAGAGGGTAACAGTTATAGTACTAAACCCTTCTTAACCGCTGTGGTCTACCACAACAATGCCAAACTGAATAACTATTGAGAACACCTGCTTAAAGTGGATTGCTCTAGCTCATCCGGGTTATAGTACATTTGGAACCTATGCTGCATAGTGGGTTTCCCCTCTTAAAGGGCCAGGATTCTTATGGTTCCTAACTTCATAAAGTGTCTGAAACATGCAAGTGATCACTATATAAAGCAAACCCTGTACATTAACACAACTCCCTCAAATACTGATTGGCATCAAACAGTTTTTTCTAATAAAGTCTCTTGTCTTGGATGGGGAAGGGATTCATTTTAGAGATGTTTCAGAGGAGAAATGGCAGGACTCACTCCAGCAGAGGTAGACCACATAATGGTACAGGAGTGGGGCCTCTGTGTCAAGGAGAGTCAAGAAATAAGGGCTTTGTTTAACCCATTTATTTAAGTTTCTGTTTTCTTTTTCAGGTAGCTCTGAAATAGAACATTACAATGTGTGGATCACCAAGAAGCCCTACCTCATACTACAGTATAAGTGACCTATAGGACCTATATATAACATAATCACATCTCAAGTAGGTTTAGTTTTTAACAAACAATGTTTGCAAGAATAATATTTCGAGTAAAAATGGCCTAATTTATGCCATAGACTCCTATGATTGTCAGTGCAGCAAAATTTCTGCTTGATGTAGCCATGTAATGCTTCTTAGCCAACACCATGTGATTTCCTCCAAAAGACACAGGAAGTCATGAAATAAAAGCATATTTTTGTGCCAATGTTCATTAGTTATTGGCAGTTCCCCCCTATGCCCTGCCTTGCCCTAGAAATGTCTCCATCCTGCTGTTCAACTTTGTGCTGCCCTGACAATAATACCTGCTTATTATTATCATTTACTAGCGACTTGCCCGTCAAAAAATGACGGCAATGTGATGTATATGTTTGTGAAGTTGTTTAGTTATTTAAATATATTTTTGACCCTTGTAAGTATTGTGATATGAACATGTATTTTTGTAAAACGTTGATGTAATGGTTTTTTAAAATGAAATTTATATCTGAAGAATTGTTCACTTTAATATACATAGAATCCAGAGAAAAGTAAAAAGTAAAAAGACTTTTTGAAAAGTGCCGAATTTTAACATGAAGTTTAAAATATATGTAAGCAATAACCTTGAAAGTATATATTTTTAAAATTGAACTTTATTTTTTATGTAACTTTGGAATTTTTGCAAAACATTTGTCTAATTTTGAACATTATAAACAGGAACATAGTAAATACATTTTGTAACATAATTTTGAATTAAAAGTATTAACATTTGAATGTAAAAACAGTTTAACTTTAAATTAATCAGTATTAACATGCAATTTGTATCAGAATAATTGTTAAGTTTAATATACATTGAATGTAGAGGAAGGCATACAGTAAAAACTCTCCTTAAACCGTACGTAATTAAAGTAATTCATTACTGAGCACATAAACTGGCGATAAACATTAATGTAGGTAGTAATGTTAAGATAACAGAGAATATTTACATTGTGACTTAAAAGGTGCTTGAGCTCTTAACATGAACTTTGTAATATGTTGAATGAAATAACTTGAAAATATTGTTTTTAAACTTGTAAAATTAGAAACATTAACATAGTGACTTAACATTTTAACATAATTTTTCATAGAAATGCAAGTTAAGAATTTTGTGAGGCGAATTATCCATAAACATGACTTCCATTAATTATGACTGAATTAAACAACCAATTGTTTTGTATTTTTGAATGTTTTTCCAAAATGTTTGCATGGCTTTAGTTTGTATCCTGCAAAGTTATAGTACTTCATAGTAGACAATGTTTTTAGTAAAAATACGTCCATCTTCTAATAAATCACCTTGACTTTCATTGTTTTCAATGTAAACTTTAAAAGCCTGTGGATTTTTGCAGCGTGACAACGCAACGTACAATTGACCATGTGCAAAAACTGGTTCTTCCAAGTAAATACCCACAGATTTGAAAGTTTGACCTTGTGATTTATTAATGGTCATGGCAAATGCCATAATAATGGGAAATTGTCTTCTTTGAAGTATAAAAGGGAGACTACTTTCACTTGGTGCTAAATCTATTCTTGGTATGAAAACTCTCTCTCCTTTATGGGTCCCAGTTAAAATTTCAGCATCTATAAAATGGTCCTTTAATTGTTGAACAATTAATCTTGTGCCATTGCATAGGCCTTTTTTGGGGTTCATATTTCGCAGTAACATGATAATTGCACCTTTCTTTAGCTGCAAAATATGTGGTGGCATTCCAGAAGGAGTTAAAGAGTTAATGAATTCAGTTGAAAAGTTTGCCTGACTTTCATTGTCATCAGCAAGTACAGAATCAGCACTGTGATAATTTCTTTGTGGTGCATTAATTTTTTTAAAGATTTCATTATTGAGTATTAATGCATCTTTATTTTTACACGTCAGTATAACTTGGTTGGCAAGCTCGGAATATTCTTCGTTATTTATGCTCCCTTCAAATATAGCCGATATAATATCTTGTTGACAAATCATATGAGGTGGGATCTCTACAGTGTCGTCAGGTAAATGTAGTATTTTTTCTGTTCTGCCTTCTCCAATTTTAATAAGCCAATCATTGAAATCAGTTTGGCCTTCTGATCTCATATTTTGTTGCAGTTGAAGATGGGTAAAATGTTTCCATACTGTACTTGACTTTATACATGTTTCAATAATGTCTGTTCGATTTCCATGTACAACGACAGGTAATGTTTGTCTAAAATCGCCACCCAACAACATTACCTTTCCACCAAATGGAAAAATATTATCCATGACTTCACGAAGCAAACGGTCAATACATTGGAGGGCATAGCATGACATCATTGTGGCCTCATCTATTATAATTAATTTACATTTCTTCAATTTCTTTGCTTGTAAGGATGTCATGCGAATATCTGACACAGAATTTTCTAAAATAGGCACTGGCAGTTTAAATCCACTATGAACAGTTCTTCCACCTTCTAATAAAAGAGCAGCAATTCCAGTAGTGGCAAACGCCATTGCTATTTTTCCTTGTGCTCGTACTGAACTCATTAATAAATTGTACAAATATGTTTTTCCTGATCCGCCAGGTCCATCAAGATAGAAATAACACTCTGTCACCATGTCATCATCTATAGCATTTTTAATGGCATGAAATGCTTGCAATTGTAGTGTATTTAAAGTTGCAAGTCTTTCTTCTGTTCTTTCTGCTTGTAGTTGAATGTCATAGTCTTCAAAGTTAATGTCATCTATAAGACCTGGATCAGGCAAATTAAAACTTGCACAACTTAATCCATGAGTTAAAAAGACTTCTTGAATTTCCATTAACGTTTTTAAGTGTGCAATGGGTTCATTGTATCGTCGCATAAAGTCTTCAGCCATATTACTTGTAAAAGTCTCCCACAAAGCTAATGCATTTGGAGCATTTGAGAAGATACAAATAAAAGCAAATTGTTCTCTCATCTGTCGTGGCATTTGACATTGTGCTGCTTCTTCTAAACATCTTTCCCACTCTGTATCATCAGCGAGTAAGTTTCTATGTCTTGCAGCTAAATGGAAGGATTCATATACAATGTCATTAACAGTTCTTAATTGTTCAAAACTTTGTGCTCCTGGAACATTTAAAAGTAATATCCGTAAGCAAAAACGTTCAACATCTCTTGGACTGACTGTGTAAATTCGTGGAATTATTTTATTGCCTCTGGTTTTTCTTGCTCTCCATAATCCATTCACAAAAACATAGTGATATGGAATTTCAATATATAAGTATTGTGTTGCTTCAGCATCAGTGGAATTTAATGCAAACCATGCTGTTAGTGTAGTGTGACGATCTTCACTTTGGGCCAATGCATTCATTTCATTTCCAGCATGGAAATAGACTAAATGTCGTTGTGGCAAATGTACTGCTAACCTATATACTGCATGTGATCTATCATGCATTTCAAATTTTAAAAGCCGCCACATAGCTTCTGGCGCACTGACATAGCGAGCATCTACATCAGATGCAAGTTCATCATGTACTAACTCACTACTTTCAGGGTTGTCTGCACTTTTGACGACTACAGTAGCTGCATCGTAACCTTTGTAAATATATTTGTAGACATATTTAATGGATTTGATGGAAGTGCAGGCTTCTACGTTGATGTGGGCGTTGTACTTCATGAGTAAATGTGGATTGTAGGGTACTACATATCTATTGTCCACTTTTTTTCCACGAATAATGGCACTATCTCCTTCTCTTCTTTTATAAAGTGGATATCCATCACAATTTGCATATGTTTTGTCTCTATAATCTTTTGGAAAATCTTTTGAACATTGATTATTTTCCATACATGGTGATTGTGGATTAAGGTCTCCACAGGGTCCATGAATCATGCGATGAGTAACAATCTCATATAGTCTACCATATAGTTCTGGATCTGGTAGTTCAGCAACTATGACTGCATCCACTTTGTCCGAAGTATCTAATTTATCTTTCTCTTGAAGTATTATGAGAAGATGTGCATGTGGAAGGCCTCTTTTTTGAAATTCAATGGTATATACATAAGCAAGACATTTGCCAAATAACTGATTTATAGTGAAGTCACGTATTAATTCATTTAATTTGATCTTAAAAACTCTGGCTACTAAATCTGGTCGATCTGAAGCACTTTGTCCAAGAAGTAGATTTTGATTAATTTCTGGCCATTGTGGATTACATGTAAATGTCACAAATAAATCTGGTTTTCCAAATTTTGTCACAATAGCCATAGCATCATTGTATCTTTCTCTCATATTTCGAGGAGATCCTTGAAAGGAAGATGGTAAAATGATGGCTTTGCCAGCTGTCATGTCTCTGCTTGTAGCCACGTCAGCAACATAGTCCATGAGTCCACAATATTGTTCTACACATAGTTTATCTTGTTGATATTTTATAAAGTTTAAATTATTTGCCTCAACTTGCAAATATGAATCAATAATCCATTGTTGTGTTAGTTTCCCACCACATAAAATTGGATTAAATTCATCTCTAATGGCAATTTGAGCAACTTTAAATTCAAGCATAGAAACATTATTTCGGATTCTGGCTTTAGCATTTGGGTAACTGGGAAGGGTTAATTTTGGTTGCCAACCTGCTTCTCCATGTGGGAAAAAGATGGGATATGTCATTGTATCTAAATTTGGACTTAAGATATTAAAATTAATAAATGGTTGCTCCTCATTTCTGGGATATACTCTAATGTCTCTTTGAAATGGTGGTTCTCCTTCATCATTCTGAAAGACCATTGCAACCTCATTTGATGTTGGCAAGTTATAACGACGTTTATCAGTATGTCTGTCTCTTTTAAGCACCATATTAACCTTTGGCATGGGTAATTGATGTCTTTGTGCATAAAGTAGTTGTTCATTTTCTACTTCTGCCAATTTTTTGTAAGCTTTACTGTAGGGATTGTTGTCCATAATGTTATTTAGCTCTATAAAAACACTGGGTAAGCATTTTTTATTTTCTTCCATCTGCATACGTTGGTCAACAGCTTCCATTGTATCTAGGACATATAGTTGAGCGAATTTTCTTTGCTCTCCTTCCTCTGGATGTAAATGTGAAGTCCGATGATAAATTTGTCCTTGGACTTTAAAACAGTAAGGACCATGTCCTGGTACATTAGCAGCCAATGTTGCCCCCATAGATGCAAATGATATGGCACTATTGTAGGATCTTATGTTTGTCTTAAAATTTTTGTAATTTGGAAAAGTAGGTTCAGTCATAATATTTTGTAAATAGGTTGGAAATTGTTTCCTTTCTGGAAGTTTGAACTTTCCTTTTTGACAACAACTAATAAATTGTCCATCTCTGGGTCTCTCCTGTTTAAAATAATAAGCCTCACAAAATTGACATTGAGTACTCATGTCCCCACAACTATGAACCTCTACTGCTAAAGACTTCAGTAAAGGACAATTTGCAAAGCATATCGGATGTTGACTTTCATATTCATCAGATGAAAAGTCATGAAATGTTTCAACAACAGGTTCTAAATGTTTAGTTTTTTTCGTGGATTTTCTTGGTATATGTTGTCCTTGTTTGGTTGAAATGTCCTGTAAGTTTTTAGTAAGAGTTTGTATATGCTTTGTTTTTGTAGTTGCTTTTTTTGGTCTGTCTTGACTGGTATCTTGTAAAATGTCATCTGATGTTTTAGGAACAGTTTGTAAATGCTTTATTATCTTTTTATTTTTTTTGGTTGTATCTTTCATTTTTGCAGCTGATATTCTTTTATTTGCAAGTCTTTTGCGTTCTTTTTCTCGTCTAATTTCTTTCTCCTCCGGTGTTTGCTGGGCGGCCCATCTCTCTTGTCTTTCTCTAGTTTGACGTCTTTTCTTCTCTTCTTTGGTCTCGTTATCAGCCATATTAATCTGTAAAGGAAAAAAAATAAATGTAATTGTGTATATTTTAATTTGTAATTCCTGTTAAAGATTCTTGTGCACAATTGGTGAAATAAAAGGCAAATCATTAATGTATCATTTATATTTAGTTAAATTTATAATTCCTGTCCTCACTGGCTTAGAATTTGGCCAATGGAATACTGCTGTAAAAAGGCATGTAACATATTTTTTTTAAATAATGGTTGTATTTATTAAAAACGTTGTTTGTGGATAGATATTTACCACTGCAAAACTTCTTTGCAAAAAAAAAAGTGATGTGGTTATTGAGCTATGTATTGCATAGTAGCAATTTAAATAGAATAAGGGAGATAGTAAAATATTTTTTTTATTTTTCTGTTGACACGGATGCAACTGAAAGCAGTTTCTTTAGTTTTATACTTTAGTACTTATTATACTGTACCTTGGTTGAAGTGTGATTTAAATCCGAATGTTTGTTGGTCCTCGGTTCAAAATCGTTGTCCAATGGTGTGGTCCTCTGTTGGAAGTCCTCGTCCGATGGTGTGTTCCTGTGGTGATAGCCCTCGTCCGATGGTGTGGTCCTGTGGCGATAGCCCTCGTCCGATGTTGTGGTCCTGTGGCGATAGCCCTCGTCCGATGGTGTGGTACTGTGGCGATAGCCCTCGTCCGATGTTGTGGTCCTTTGGTGAAAGTCCTCGTCCGATGGTCTGGTCCTGTGTTGAAATTCCTCGTCTGCTGGTCTGGTCCTGTGTTGAAATTCCTCGTCTGCTGGTCTGGTCCTGTGTTGAAAGTCCTCGTCCGATGGTCCGGTCCTGTGGAGAAAGTCCTCGTCCGATTGTCTTCACGCAGTATCTGTTGTAATATAAAATAGAAAATGTTGTTTGAGTGAAATGTGGTTTAAATAAGTAAAAAATGTATGAATTTGGCTGTATTGTATCAGTTATGGTTATTTTTTTCAATATATATTTTTTTTCTTTCTGTACAATCCCAGGACTTTTGTTATTCTTATTTAAGGTTCTTAGTAAGACTTGTGGGTTGTGATATATGAAATAAGAATATGAATTTATTTTGGTATGTGTTTATGTTATTTTTTGTACAATCCTGTTTTGTGCACACCACTTGTGGTATACTTATTTAACCTTTATTGGGATGGTTATAGTTAGTGAAACATGAAATAATATAATTAATGTAGTTTTCTATGTGTTTGTGTTAGTTTTTGACAATCCTGTTTTGTGTGCACCACTTGTGCAAAAGTTATTTATTCTTGATTGTACTGGTTATAGGTTGTTAAACATTAAAGAAGAATGTTAATGTAGTTTCCTATGTGTTTGTGTGTTTTTTTGTACAATGCTATTAGGTGCGCAACACTTTTGTTATTCTTATTTTTGCTTCTTTGTAAGGCTTATAGGTTGTTAAACATTGAATAAGAAATTCTGTTTTGTGTGTAGCAGTTTGTGTCTCATTCAATTGCGATTTGGCTAATTGAATCGTGCCCTAAATAAGCACATAGCATATTTTTTTAAAGAAGTTTTTAGTCAGTGAAAAACTTTATTTTGGATAGATTTTTAGTAACTAAAAACTTCTTTTAAAAAAAAATGTTATGTTTTTATTTAGAGCCCTATTCAATTGGGCAAATTGCAATTGAATGAGGGCCTTTGTGTGTACCATATGTTGCATAGTTTGCCCCTCATTCAATTGCATTTTTGACAATGTAATAGTACTCTAAGGGCGTCATTGAATTGCAATGTTGAAAATTGAATAGGGTTGTAAATAAGCACATCACATATATGTTTTAAAATTGAATAAGGGCCTAAAAGTGCTTATTTATAGCCATATTTAATTGTCCAAAATAGCAATTGAATGAGGGCCTTTGGTTACTGCATTTGTTATATTGTCAGCTCCTCATTCAATTGTGTTTTGGCCAATGGAATAGAGCTCAATATCAGCACAGAGCATATTTTTGTACCGAATTTTGTATTTAGTGAACTTGTATCCAAAAGCAACGTGTTCACTAAATCAAAAGTTCCTTTAAAAAATATGCTCTGTGCTTATATAGAGCCCTATTGAAATGGGCAAATCACATTTGAGTGAGGCCCTTGGCCATTAAAGATATATAGGTCCTCATTGAATTGCAATTTTGGCAATTGAAGAGGGCTCTATATAATCACATAACATATTTATTGAGCAAAGTTTTTAGTTATTGAAAACCTTGATTGTGGTTAGAAGTTCAGTAACTAAAAAGTTCTGTATAAAAAATCTGTTATGTGCTTATATAGAGCCCTATTCAATTGAGGAAGTCGCAATTGAATAAGGCTCATGGTTCTTTCTTGTTTATACTTAATACTTTACCTTGATTGAAGTTTGGAATGACAGACGGTCCCCTCCTGCCAATCTTAATCCGCCGGTCTTCTTGTAGTGTCTGTTTGAAAAAGAAAGTGAAATAGTTATTTGTATATTTAGAATTTTTCATCTAGCAAAGCATGGCCTTTTGAGCATGTAATGTCTTGTTGTATCTTACCTCTTCTTCTTTGTTGGTGTTCTTTAAAAGGGATTGTGCTTCACAGTGCACGGTGCAAATTGTTGAGTGACGCTGTTGATGCAGAGTCTGTTTGAATATTAAAAGAAATAGAAAGATTCAGCTTTATATGATCTATTGAATTGCAGTAAATTAATGTCATTGAAATATACT
The DNA here is from genome assembly GCA_027410445.1 of Discoglossus pictus. Lineage (NCBI taxonomy): Eukaryota > Metazoa > Chordata > Amphibia > Anura > Alytidae > Discoglossus > Discoglossus pictus. Next base: position 70,016,542 of record CM050173.1, read on the forward strand.
TGTCTAATTATTTTCAATTGACCTTATTTTTTGGTGGGGGCTACACACATATGTCACATACATGAAGCACATTCCATAGTTTAATGTAATTATTTAGTGTACATGTGACATATCAGTATACATGACTCATATTTAAATGATTAAATTAACCTAATATTTTTTTTTTCCAACACACATAAATGTCTGTGTGTGAGATGTAACTATAGATGATACACATATATGTGCGTGTGACATATCAGTATACATGACATATAATGTCATTTAAATGTAGTTGTTTACTGATTTAGTTTTAAGCTAATTTTGTTGCAGTGGCAATACACATAAATGTGCGTGTCACATGTCACTATACATTATACACATATATGTCCGTGTCACATGTCACTATGAAGGGGCAATACACAGAAATGTGCGTGTCACATGTCTCTATACATTATACACATATATGTCCGTGTCACATGTCACTATGAAGGGGCAGTACACATAAATGTGTGTGTCACATGTCAATATACATGATACACATATATGTCCGTGTCACATGTCGCTATGCAGGGGCAATACACATAAATGTGCGTGTCACATATCACTATACATTCTATACATATATGTGCGTGTCAGATGTCACTATACATTATAGACATATATGTGCGTGTCACATGTCACTATACATAAACCTCTGTTTAATATTGAATTATGTTTTTTTGTTGTTTTGTTAAATGAACCGTATTTTTTTTGTGAGCCTATACACATAAATGTGCCATATATGTCACTACATAAATTCTATTTTTTTTTTTTATTTGTTTGACCTGTCCTGATAATAAAATGTAATATATTATAGCTTACCTCTCAGTTGTAATTTGCACAATGTAAAGTAGTAAATTAGTAAAGAATTGTCTTCTCAAGTAAAAGCAGCAGTTATCTCAGAAGTCACTCCGTTGATCACCTGAGGAGAAATGTATTTTTTTGTTTGAAATAGGCAGTATTTATAAACTTGTAGAAAGTTCTGGAAAGTGAGACCGTTAGAACGCAATACGCATGCGCTATTTGCGTTCCAGCTTACAATTTGCGTTCCATCCGCCATTTTCTGCGTATTACTGTTCAAAATGGTGTTTAATATGATTGTGATACGTTCCGCATAGTATGTGTTTCATTATTGCGAGTAAGTGTAGTGTAGTTACGTCTGAAGCCTCGTTTTCGTTTTGTTCGTCGGCCATTTTTTCTGACGCTTAGCGATGGTATTAGTGTCTAAAGTGTTTTATTTTGATTTAAATGTAGGTGTAACTTGTTTTTTTGAGGTGCTGGCTGGTTCCTCTTGCTGTAGGTAAGCTTTTTATGTGTTTGTTGTGTGTCTTTCTTAAGTTTTAAATGTTTGTATGTCGGTGTGTTGCGTCCGATGTTTGCGAGGTCGTAATGTGTGGTAACGTGTCTCGTATGGTGTTTGCGTGTGTAGCCTCGTTTTCGTTTTATTCGTCGGCCATTTTTTGTGTCGCTTAACAAATTATTTAGTGTCTAAACTCTTTTATTTTGAGTGCAATTAAGTTGTAAGTTGCATTTTTGAGGTCCTGGGTGCTTCCTGTTTGTGTAGGTAAGGTTTTTATGTATGTGCTGTGTGTATGTATTGTGTTTTTAATTTTGTAATGTTCGCGAGTTGCGTCCGAGTGTTGCGAGGCCGTAATGTGTGTGAACGTGTGTCGTATGTTGTTTGCGAGTGTCGTAATGTGTGTGAACGTGTGTCGTATGTTGTTTGCGAGTGTCGTAATGAGTTGCGACGTGAACTTTGCGAGATTCGCAGTTGTTTGAATTTTGCAAGGGTCGCAGTTGCTGCAACTGAAGACCTCGCTTTGCGAGGTCCTCAGGTGCTGGCATGGAGCGCCTGCGGCGCTCCAAGCCAGCAACTGAGGCCCTCGCTTCGCGAGGGTCCTCAGTTGCTGGCAAGGAGCGCCTTCGGCGCTCCATGCCAGCAACTGAGAACCTGGCACAGTGCCCTCGCTTCGCGAGGGCCGCGGGCTCGCTATGCGAGCCCGCAGCGTTAGCAACAACTCGTACGCTCACAACTATATATGTGATTTGTAATGTGCCAACATATTCTGTACAGCTATACATGGGTTACAATCAAGGCAAAAACAATAGCAGTATTAACACGTTGCAAAGTATTGAGTTCCCTGTCTTTGGCTTAGAATCCATGGTCAAAAGTGCTTTCTCTAAAGCGCCATGCAAGATTAAAAACTTGCAAACCTACAAGCTAAATCAGACATTACTACCTCAAGTATAAAATCTGCTACCCAAAAGCTCCCAGTGACTGCTGTCTTATTGATCTTAGTCTCCAGGTATTTCCTGACATCTCCTGCCTATTCCAGTATGTTTTTATATCATCCTGGTTATCTCTGAGTCTGACGAGTTTCAGAGTCCCTTAGTCTTCTGTGTTCCAGTGTCCGAGTCCCCAGTTCCTGACCTGTCTTCTGGAATCCTGATGTGTCTGTTAAGATATCCATATAAGCTTTTTCTACTGACTTATCTAAACCAGCCTTCTGCATCTACCAAACTACCAAATTCTGTTTTCAGTAACTACTAGACTAACAGTTCATGTCTTCAGTTTCCTGGATTTTCCTGTAGTTCTGCAGTGTTCATGATCAACTCTCATTATTCTGGCCTTTTCCAAGTTGTCTCCTAGTCAGTTTCTAGTCTGTTCCTAACAGTGGCAGAGCTAGAGAATGGAGGGACCTGGATGAAAAAAAAAATGTTGGGCACCCCTCGGGGGAAGGAAAAAATGTTTTGAGCTAAGACTCGCTGGGACCAAATCACTCAGGGCTCCTGCCAGTACGATGATCCTGTGCCTGCAGCACAGGTACAGGGCCCGCGTGGTCCACTCTCCTGCAACATCCTCTATGGATTTATATGTACACATATATATACACATATATAAACATCACCCTCACACAGCAGCCACTACTCTTAGCATCCATCCCTTCATAACACTTAGTTCTTGTCAGTAGCCATCTCCGCACAGCAGCCACCTCCTCTGGGCACCCACCTCACATAGCACCAATCCCTATCTCCTTTGTCCTCCCTCACAGAACCCATTCCTGTACTTTGCTCCCACTTTGTTGCCCTTGCTCTCTTACCTTCTTCCCTGATACACTTCCCCAGCATGCTGAACTGCTTCACACTGCCACTTATTGGAGCTTCAGTAAAAATGCTCTTTCTTGAAGAGACACACACAGATTTTGGGCTGGGGGTGTGTGGTCAAGGAAATACAGGGGGGTCCCAGTGAGGCCTTGGTGGGTTGGGACGGAGTTGGGGCCTTAGGGAGGACATACACTACAGACAAAAAATTAAGTGCAGACATTGTTTTTAACTTACACAGCACTGGGCCCCCCAGAGGAAGGCCCGGGTGCAATGCACCACCTGCACCACTGGTAGATGCGCCCCTGGTTCCTAAAGCTCTGAAGTGTTTCTGGTTAAAGACAATATGAATTCAAATGGAATAAAGAGACCCTTGTTGTACCCTGCTGCATGTTTTAACTTTAGCCAAAAAGGTATCTTACACTTATCATATGTGCAGGTCTCCAAACCCACTATGACAGTTATAGACAGACAACATGTAATCTGAACTTAACAATATAGGTCTGTTGGTGCTGAAGATAGTTATGATTTGGGACTGATCACTTATATGTTGATATTAGACCATGCTTTTGTGACAAACCACCTTGATTAGTTTAATTTCTGGGAATCAGAAGATCACATTATTTGCAGTTGGTAGTAAATATTTTAATGACTATACCCTTACATACTTTTGTGCTTCAAAAATTATAAAAAAGTGAGACACGCACGCTTAATAAGGAGCAACATTGATGTAGTGTGCCATAAGTCATGGTATGTACAAGTCTGTGTTCGCATGTGAATCACTTCATTTCTGATTGCCGTAGACACATGATATTGTGAATGCATTTCATGGCAACAGAAGCAAGCATTTTGAAGGATGATCAGTTGTAGCGCAGCTATAAAATAGCTTCATATGCATCCTGTCTTGTTTGTCTACTATCGGTTTATTTGTGTATTTTGGAAATATTAGATATGACCTTAAACTGTGCCTTCTGCTATTGTTTAACCAATAAACAGGATCAAGCATTGACCATTGTCCAGATAAGCAGACCTCTATCCAAGTTCAGTGGCTATAATCTCTACCTATATATCATGAATCCATATCCTATTTAACAACCACTAGCATAAAAGAGTAATTTTGAAGTAGTGCACCATATGGAATAGTACCCACTAAGGGTACAGTCTCTCCTATTTCAGTTAGTTTGTGCTTTTAAAATTAATTTCACTAATTGATAATTTATTAACAGTTGTGAGGTGTTTGAGACACCACTATATTAAGTGGAGCTATTGAGAATCAATTATTATAGCAGGCGGGAATTAGAAACCACTGTCACTATGCTTCCTTTTTATTCAGGAAAATGTTATGCTTCAAAAGATCCTATCCCATTTTTTAAAAATTATTAAGTACTCATTTACTGTGTAATTTAATGTGTGTATTAAAATTAAACAAACAGGCATGTTTGCATTTTCTGATATAGGCAAACTCCACATTTCCCCCAAGACACACTGAATTTTGAATTCAGTTTGATGATGATGCTTAGTGAAAATCTGTTTTCTTTTTTTTTTTCCTAGTTTGAAAGTATAGCCCAGATTTTTCTATAAGTTCAAAACAGGTCATGATATGTCAATGACAAGAACACAAATGTAGAAGATTTCACCTCCTTTGATTAAACTGAATGAGAAAAACAGTGACTTTGTCCACATGTCTTGGAACCATTTAGCATTTATAGTATGTCCTAAACCTTATTTATCTTACACTTCATAGATCACAGTTTGGATCAACATATTCATTCTTTTAATAGTAATATGTATCATTATTGCCCGTAGAAGAAAATAAATATTGATTTGGAGTCCTAATAGTTGTTCTTGTGTATTGAATATAAGCCAGAAGGGGATTAATTGGAAGTTGGATGATAGTGGATGTGGCAGTTAAATACATTCTTGATGGGACTTTGTCCTAAATAGCAAGTTTTGACATATTTAACTAATAATGAATGAAGAGAACAGTGAACTCATGTGCTAAATTAAATTAAGTATATTTATGAACAAGGATTGTATTTCTAGTAATTTTAAGCTTTTCCTCTCAATAGACACTGACAGATGAAAACACTAACACCTTCCAAATAAAAATAGCAATAGATCTATGACAACACAATACACAGATGTTGGCTTAACATACTGAGATCACTGAAATACATAAATCCACTGACACATTGCAATTTCCATATGCAAATATCATCTGCATTGTCTTTTAGTAATTTATTCCTCTTTCAATCAAACAAATCAAGTCATGAGCCATGATAGTAATTTATTTCGGATTCAGTCATGCTTTACACATGTGTCAGATATCCAATAGAACGTTCTATGAATATTCCCCTTAAGCAGTTCATCCAAATGCTTTAACCAATTGACATGGTATGTATTTTGCTAGTATTGCTAGTTGTATCAGAGACTTTTTATCATCCTTTCATTTTCCTTTGCTTTTCTCCTCCCTAAAGCATATCAATTGATGTCAATATTTCAAATCTATCAGATTATTCATTTGCAGTTCAACCTTTTTAGATCTCCTTTGATCTTTATATTTTGTGAATTGAAAGGGATTAAGTTCAAGACAATCAAAAGCCCCATTTGAAGCGATGACAATTGTCTCATTAAGGCAAAATAAATGACTTCCTGATACCAAAAACTGTACTCTGCTTTTACCCTTGGTCAATATCCTACCTAATAAATAGTCCACATATTAAAAAGATCAACAGAGATCTAAAAAGGTTGAACTTGATGGACTAACTCTTTATTCATCCTCAAATACTATACTATTTATAATTAATTAACAAACTAATTAATTAATAACTAATCTGCATATTGCAGATCAGAGGAGATCTTAAAAGGTTGAACTGGAAGTATTTTTTCAACCTCAATTACTATGAAACTGTGAAACTATATTCAAGTTAACTGATATTATCTTAAGTGCCTTTTTTTAAATCAGAAATACATTCAACCCCTTTTTTAAAATGATGCTGTGGCTTAGATTTCTTACCATGGTTTAGTAAAGAGGAAGATAAAATATGCAACAAAGTCATTTGCCTACACTATATTCACTAAGCTGCAAGTAGTGATGGGTTAGACATAGAGAGAGGATATTAGGGCACATATAGTAAAGAGTGGAATGTTGGAGATGTCTCTTATTCTCTCAGTCTTAGTTCATTTATCTCATAGGATAATGTAACAATGGAGAGATTCCAAGACATTTCCAGACATTTCTGTTTCCTTACTCTTTAGTTTATTCACAAAATGTCTTCATTATAATACTGTTAGATGGGGTGTTACAAATCTCTCTTCTCCTTGAGTTGTACCTCTTGTTCATGGTGTTTTAACAAAACAATGACAAGGTTACAGAAACTGTAGTTGTTGTAGAAAAGGAAAAACATATTGACTTAAGAGGGCTATTTACCTCACTGTAAGTGCTCTTCAAGGTGTGAAACAGCACAAGATTGTATGTTAAAACTCCTTGTTGCATGAATAACAACAAATTGCAGGGTGAACTGTGGTGATTCTCTATGTGAAAGACCATGACTGATAGCAGCTTTCCCTTGCACTCGGGTTACACTGCACTGACCAGTTAACCCATAACTAACCTCTTTATGTGAATCTAGCGTTCCAAGCCTGCACAGATAGATTTATTAAGGTTTTTTTTTTCTTTTAATTTCTGCACCAGTGGTTCTCAACCCTCTCCTCAGGACCCCACAGACATGCCAGGATTTCGATTTAACACTGTGTGAACACAGCTGAGGCAATTAGTATTCAACAGACCATGGAGCCTCTAATTGCCTAACCTGTGTTCACACACTGTTAAATCAAATTTCAGGCATGTCTGTTGGGTCCCGGGGAGAGGGTTGAGAATCACTGCTCTACACAGACCGCACTGGAGCAGTATCACACACCTGCATTTTCCACCGTAAGAATTGATTTACAAAGTCTGCTTCCTTCAAACAGGAAATGTAAGCACTCTTACATTGACTTGAATAGGGCACACACTCTTGCAACCTGATTGGCAATTTTTTTATTTATTTTGATCTCTGCTCAGCTCTGTAACTGTCCGTGTAATAACCCCCTCAGCTGGTCTGCGTTGTTCAAATTCCAGAGAGGCAAGAGAGCACAAACCTGACTTTTCTGCCACAAGAATTTACAAGGCCTTTTACAATTCAAACTGGAAATGTAAGCAGTCTTACCATTGACTTGAATGGGTTTAAACACCTTTGCAAACTGATTGGCTGCAGTAATGCAAAAGAATGTGGGCAGTCCTTTACACATGTGAACCCAGATTTTATTTTATTCAATCTCTCAGTAAAAACTGCACGTATTTCAAATAGGTACATAGTATTTCAACATGTTTTAGGAGATCTTTACTGTGGTGTGGTCCAAATTGTGCTGAATTAAGTGGCCCTTTAACCTAGAATGGGACGTGTCTTAATATTTTTTTTTTTGCATCCTTCACTTATTTCAACATCTTTTTCTTCCTTCTGTTATTTAGAATTGCTGGATACAGATTTGTTGTATATTTTTTATTGTATATATTTTTTTATTCATATTTTACGTTACCTGCATTTATTTTACATTACCACTGTTCTGCTTTACATCAAAGAGTTAATAGCTAAATTTATTTTTTTGCCACTGGTGGACTGTTAATTGTTATGTAGTAACTGATTAATTAACCTATTCAGATATTAATTATACATATTTGTTAAGGTCTAACTACCTATGACAAAGTATTAATAGGGTTCCCTGGTGGCCCAGTGTTTACAGCATCATGGGTTTGAATCCAGCCAGGGAACCAAGAGATCACACTGGCAAGTACTTGGATGGGAGATCACCTGGGAATACCAGGAGCTGTATGCTGTGGCCAACTAGAGAAGAAACTGGCAACCCACTCCAGAATCTCTGCTATGAGAACAAGTGGATCAGCATGTAATGTTTGCATTTTAAGTATTAACATAGGAACAAAGCATGTCAGGGGGGTTTCTTTTTCCACCGATTGACCAATTGTATTGTTTTAATATAGAATTTCAATAAACATTTGTGGATTTTTACTTGCTGAGGTTAGTGCAGCTTTTGGATGAGGTGCTTTGAAACTCCTTTCCTTGCTTTAGATAACATTTCTCTATTAACTCTTGCTCATACAAAGACTAATGACAATTCAGTGACAGAATATCTATCTATCTATCCATCATCCTTCATTATTTTCTTGGGGTTAAATAAACAACTTATTTTTCCTTTTGCCCTTTTTGGGGGGGCCACAGTGGGCCTTAAGGGGCCACAGGGGTCACAGAAGACCCACGGTAGGTCCATGGGGGCCATAAGGGGCAGTGGGGGCCACAGTGTGCCCACAGAGACCACAGATGACCCACAGGGGCTACAGAGGACATGTGGGGGCCTCAGGTACTACAGGGGGGCCAAGAGGGACACAGTGTACCGGCAGGAGGTAAGCAGGAGCTGCTGGAGGTCTGCAAGGGCCCCTCAGAGGCCAGGGACATTGGTGCCTTGCACTGGTTTCATATATGATTTAGAGTCTTATACTACATTGTTCAAAATTTATGAAAAATAGGAAAAATCATGATTCAGTTCAATGTGACTTTTATATAAAGCAGTTCTTTATTACTTTGTAACTTTCAGACATTAATCCTCTTAATCTTTCAGCATTTTCAAGTCATTAGTTTAAGTATGTAGACATTTTTTGTCTTTTTGTTTTTACATACATTTTTTATTTCACCAACAACAGTTGAGGTTGAACAGACAAAGCAAATGACACGCAGGTCGCCATCAAATCATCCAACATTTAGCTGATTAATACTTTATCCTTTTCTTCTTTTATACCCATTTAGAGAAACTTCCAATCTCCGTTTTCTCTGCAACTATTCCAATAAAGCATACAAAGTTTTTTTCATTCCCCAAATTTTAACAATTATCACTTCCTATATTTTGTAGTATACAAAAGTCTTCAAAACATAATTTTTCATCTTGATAATGTTTCTTTCCAAATTGTATCCTTACTATATAGGAATTTAGCTTGTGTACAACATTTCACCCCACCCAAACAGTAATCCCTGCTCCCTATTAACATAAAAAACAATATGACCTTTTTTTTGCCGTTTCCATATAACTAAAGTAAATCATGCCACAGGAGAGTCTCAAATTAATCTTTCCCCATTTTTGCATATCCCAAGAAACTCCTAGAACCTGTTCGCATTGTTTCACATATCTTGGTTTCTGAGTCTTAGTTGGTAAATTAAAATTTGAATATATCTCACCCAGAATTCTCCTAGTTAGTGGAGCTTTTTTACAAATTATGGAGAACTAAGTGGATTTTGGGCCCCCCCATTTCCAGATCATAGTATTAATGCTATAGCGTATCTTTATTTAATTCAAATACTCCTTTTCCGGTAAAAGAGATTTAGATTTAAACAAATCTGTTGTCAACATTCTATCGTCATTCATCCATGCTTTGAGCTTATCCAATTTATGAGCTTGCCATCAAATTTTAGATGTCTCTCCCATACTTTCCAGTATTCGCGAAATAGCAAAAGTAGGGGTTAAGGAAGAAACATCCTCTTGTAATTGACACCTGGAGATCGTCCCCCTCCACACATCTAAAGATATTTTTTTACAGGGGAGGAATAGGAGTTGACATAATATTGTTTCATCTAAAAGGTTGCATCTGAAGGTTTTCAATGAAAACCCATAAAGGTTGGTGTTCCACTGAATGAGCTTGTGGGATAAAAGAAATTTAGGCAGCTTTAATATATTTCAGATGTCCCTCAGGCCATGAGAAAGTATATATTTTTTTCAACACGTCAAGTTCTTGCTTAGGGATCTGGGTGCAGATCGCTTGCATTTTCTCTATATTTACATTAAGTCTAGAGACAAGTCCAAAGGATTCTAAAACTTCCATTAACGCTGGAATGCAGCAAGACAGATTTGTAAGATTGCATAATATGTTGTCCGCGAACAAATAACATTTAAAAAGGTGTAAACCTACTTCAACTCCTTGGATCGCCAGGTTGTACCTTATTGCCTCGGCTAAGGGTTCAATGGCCAAGGCAGACAACAAAGGAGACAAGGGACACCCCTGTATTGTTCCCCTTTGAATTTGGATATGCTCCTGCTTTTCTCCTGCGAGTTTCAGAAAAGCTATTGGACTTCTATAATATGTTGAAATAAGATTAATAAAGTTTCCCTTAATTCCAAATTTAGCTAAAGTTGCTTGTAGAAAAGGCCATTTAAGTGAATTGAACGCCTTTTTCGAATCCAAAGCCACTGTGCATAATGGAGAGTTATTGACCTTTGCCAAACGGAAAATATTTAATATCCTTCTTATATAATCCCCTGCTTGCCTTAAGGGCACAAAACCCACCTGATCCTTGTGGATTAGTCAGGCAAAAAGCTTACCAGCCTAGCTGTCATTAATTTAGCTAAAATTTTAACTTCCCCATTAAGCAAGGAAATGGGCCTAACATTTTTACCATTAAGCGGATCTTGTCCTGGTTTGGGGGAAAAAAATCATATTAACTAATATTAGTCCCTTGAACTCCTTGCCTCGCTCTACCAGATTATCCTCTTGCCTCAAAACATTTAAAATCTTACTTAAAATGCATCTCTTTAAAGAAGAGTATCACCTTCCACCCTAACACGCTTATCATCTTTCTCCCTCTTTTGCTACACACAATACCTTAGATTTTAAATCAGCAAGTTTCTATCCTAAGTACTTTGGGAATTCACCATGGACACTGGATTCCTAGCTCATAGACAGGGCCGTCCTTCCTTTGCTATATGTTCATTTGTATTTATCTTTGTCTGAACTTAACTTAAGTACAGCGATACAGAATAGTTTGGCGCATTATAAATGACCTATGATAATAATTAACTTGGTTTAATTCGGGCGCCTTTTTGTTCCCTTGTAATATTGCATTAAATAATCTCCCTAGATATGGGATTAATTGATTGGCAAACATTTTATAATAAACATTGGAATATCTGCTCAGACCCGGGGCTTTACCTGATTTTAAGCTATTAATGGTTTTAAATATCTCTTCATTCATGACTGCAGAATTAAGGCAATCTAATTCTTGAGAAGTAGCTTTAGGAAAATCATACTTATTCAAAAAATCCTCAATCCCGAACCCATTAGCCTTGGATTTTGAAAAAAAATTTTTTTTGGGGGGTTCATGTTGATATATCCATTCAAATATTTTATCTGATATATCTGAGCTTGATGTTTTTTTAAAGTTAAGCTTTCTTGCTAGCATTGGCGATGGTTTATTAACTTGGGTATAATTTTCATGTCTTGTTTGTCTAATGGCCTTTTCCGTTTTGTCTGAAAGGACTGTATCCAATTCCAGGCTTGTTTTGATAATTTGTTGCTGTGTGATATTAGAATATTTATTTTGATTCAATTTTTCTAGATTTTGTAATATGTGGAATAATTCACTTCCCCTTAAATGTTGTTGTTTTTTAAATTGTGATCCATTTCTAATCAAGTATCCCCTAATAAATGCTTTATGGGCCACCCATAGCCAGCCTATCCCAGTATCCTTGTTATCATTCTGCGAAAAATAAAGCTTCAGGTCATCCTCAATTTGAATAATAAACTCTGGAATAAAGAGAAAACTTTCACTTAAGCGCCAGCTCCCCTTTGTTGTAAGATTTAGGCCAAAATCGACCTTAAGAGACACTGCAACATGATGTGTCCATGGACAGGGGAGTATTTGGGCATCCCTAGCATGTTCAAATAGCCCAGAATGTATTCAAATGACATCTATTCTAGAGTAAGTTAGATGAGTATGCAAATAGTTCGTAAATTCTTTATTCGTGGGATTGAGCCCCCTCCAGGCGTCAATCAACCCCAGTTTGTGTAGCAGGGAGTCTATTACCTTGAATTTTTTAGCATTCCTAGTAATAGATACAATCCCTGTTCTGTCTAGCAACGGCTGCAAAGCTAAATTAAGATCCCCTCCGACAATAATCTGGCCCATATTGCCCTGCCCCAACACCTTCAAAAGCCTTATTAATGAGCTGTGTGGCAAGATGATATAGACACTTTTTTAATGAAGGGGACTTTTAATACCCACTCAAATTCCAAGAATTCACAGGTACAAAATGAATTGTTGTGTTGCCTACCAATGATTAAATATTGTAGTAATAAAACAAATCACTATAATGTAGTGGGAAATAGAGCAAAAAGCTTATTTATATATTTCAATTGCATGTCATGTCTGGTTGGGTTTATCCAGTAATAAAACATTTTTTCCTTTTCCCCAAATGATTAACTACAGTGAAATAAGTTTAATAAAGCAAGTTTATAGTTATAAGGAAAATGGTAGTGCCTGATACATTTGAATTAGTCCTTATTGTATCTGTATCTTATTTTAACTGTATCTTATTTTATTTAAATGTCCTTCCAAAAAAAATCTTTAGAAAAAATGATGATGATATTTATGATATGATATTGAAAGTGTTTATATTCCAGTTTTTAAAATTTTGCAATTCAATTTTGACAATCAAACAATATGTGTGAATTATCTGTGCTGCAAAGCAAAACTTTGCTATTGAAAATGAATGACGTGTCTGAATTTTGAAACTTAAAACTTAAATGTAGTTTAAGAAAAAAAGGCACTTCTTTGTTATGTATGTGACAATCTGTCATATTAGCAGCTGTATTAGCTAATAATATAAAAACATAAAAAATAAAAAGACAGAGTTTTCGAAGACTATGAATAGAGGGATCAATGTGTTTTACATTACATTCTGTGAGCTGGAAAATTAGAGTGTGTTTTTTTATCTATCAATTAAAGGAATGGTGGAGATGTGGGAACAGGGAGATGTCAAGAAGATCTGTTAAATAATTGGACCTAATTGAAAATGACACTACCATGCCATGTCTTGCACTTAGTTATGTAAAAAGGGTGAAGCAAAATGGCACAAGGCAACAGGCAGAAACGTATAAAAGTAAGAGCTTTACAGTATAACTAATAGCTTTACAAAAGTTTAAACATTAAGAAACAAGTATAGATATGCATGTGTTTTCATTTTAATAGCTATTATTTTTATGGTACCATGGTCTTTTAATTATGGTCTTAGACTCAAAGTGACTTTCAAACATATTACTTTTTAAATATTTGTTAATATGGTTTATGAAGCTCTATTAGAATTTTCTCATTCACTAATAAAATTCTATTTCCCCACATTCCCAGTATTTATTTTTATTCCTTCCTCTTTAGTTGTTTAAATTAATACAAATAATGTTTAAACAATGTTAGATATTGTTTACAAACCTATTTTTTTTTTCTTAAAATTTCAAACAACCTCAAATTATATGTAATGTAATCATAAATTTTAGAACCCTTAATTTAAACTGTAACTATTAGTTTCAATATACTGTGGAATTTCAAGAGATATATTCTCAAGCCAGGATTTGGAAATAACCATTGCTCTAGTAATATTCTTTAGACTACAATATATAGGTGCATTATACTTTTTTTTTTGATAAATACATCTGGGTATTTAGTTTTCATTTTATGTTTCCGAATTAGTTCCAATGTCTCACTTAACAAAGCAGGTTGCAGCCCGAGGCAATGTATAGTGTTAGTGTTTGAAAACATTACACACTAATTGCCTGATATTAAAAGTTTTACATGAAACTGACCTAATAGGGCTCTGGGTGTGTTATGAGATTATATGTCTGGAAACTTGTTTTATTAAACCCATAAAGTCAATGTACTAGGTATATGAGATCATAAAAACACACAAGAGCCATTGGTTGTATCTGGCAGGAATCATATAGAGAATACAATGTATGTACTTTAATATAGCTACCAGCTTTTGAAATGAAGTAAATAAGTTAATGTTTATTTCAAAGTACAATTTGATTGCAGCTATTTAGTTACTAATGTAATTATAATTATTATAATACAACTCAATTCTCAATTCACCTCTCCCTTTATTGCACTATAGCATCTATTTGTCAAGCCGGCCCCTTAGGTCATGTCCCAAGTACCTCAGGGCCTTCGCGTCTTACTAAAAATCTTAGAAATGCTTGTATAAATATGTACCCAAGTCTATCCGTGTTTTATTTATGCATTATAAATGTAAATGTTGTACAGCAGCATATTTAAGACCATGTGCCAGATGCTGTATACTCAGCCTCAAACACTCACTCTCTATCTACTACAAGCCTTCAACATACTTCCTAAGGGAATATCACAGAAGACTCAATTTCATGTCTAGGTAGGGGGATTCTACCACTGGTGTAGGCATTACTCTTATGATGAAATAGAGAATGTACTGTATATTTTGTTTACTGGGTTTATGGTTTCTTAGGAAACAAGAGCAACCATGATAGATAAACTATCAGGGGCGTAGGAAGTGTGTGTGTATATACATCTATGTATGTATATATATATATATATATATATATATATATATATATATATATATATATAAAAATATAGACACATATATATATATATATATATATATACACTAGCGACTTGCCCATCAAAGAATGACGGCAATAAAATTGTAAGACAGGTAATGCTGTTTGCCACAAAATGTAAGGCTTTTAGTCCTCTGAGTACCTTCGGTACACATTCCAAGCCCCGCGCTGAGCGCCATCAGTGCTCATGGCAAGGCTTGCAATGAGCACCTTTGGCGATCATTGCGAGCCTTTCCCCTTGTGTACTTTTGCTCCTCTGAACACCCTCGGTGCTCATTGTGAGCTCCGCGCTGAGAGCCTTTCCCCTGTTTTTTTTTATATAAATATATTTGTTTGTAATAATTAATTAATTATTAAATAATAAATTAATATACTTTACCCACAGTATTTGTAATTAATATATCCAGTAATCAATATCCTGAAGAACTAACAATCGCTTTTGTTTTTCCTGCAGCATACAATCTACATTTGGACTGTTGGTGATCTGAAGAGAAAGTGTCAGCAATGTGAAGTGTAAATAGGCTGCGTGCGCGAGGTCAAACCGTTTGTTTAGCCGTGTAAATCGGCATTTTAGAATGGTAATGTTATTAATTTTAAGTTAGTGTTGTAAAATGGCGGCGATTGTGTATGTGTTAAAAAGGTGTCAAGCATTTTCCGTCCTTCCTAATAATATATTTTGTACCTAGTATGTTCCTGGGTAAAAGTCGTATGTTCCTGTCGGTGTTTTGTGTGCTTAGGGGTCGGATAGCCTCGTTTTCGTTTTTTTCGGCGGCCATTTTTTCTCTCGCTTAGGCGATTTTTGAGAGGTGAAACTCTTGAAATTGGAGTTAAATTTGCGTGCAACCTCACTCCCAGATGTCCTGACTGTCCCCCCATGCTGTGTGTGATGTTTTTGGTATGGTTTTTTTTTGCAAGTCGTATTTAACTTCGTATTTTTTGCAGGTCGTATTTTTTTTTCTTTAAGTGGCGGTTTCCATTTCAAAGTATTACGGGCCATCATTTTTGCAGACGATTTTTTCAAAGTGCTTCGGTTCTCGCACTCTGAATTGTGTATTTTAGTTTTCTGTTGATCTATAGTCCCGAGGGTCGTAGGTATGATGCTTCAGTAGTGCGGGGTCGCAGGAATGAGCGCCTATGGCACTCATCTAAACCAGCGCAGTGAGCGCCTTCGGTGCTCCCTGCCAAAGTCGGGCATGGTTGTAGGGATGAGCGCCTACTGTGCTCATCTCCACCAGCGCAGTGAGCGCCTTCAGCGCTCCTTGCCTGGCAGCAACCGCGGCCCTTGCTCCGTGAGCCTGCAGTTTTAACGTTGCATTACCAACGTTTTTATTGTAAGCCTGCGCTGCTACGAACTATATATGTGATTTATATATATATATATATATATATATATATATATGTATATATTTATTCATGTATTTATATATATATATATATATATATATATATATATGTATATACTGTATATAATAAATAGTACATCTGTGTTCACATTTGAATGTCTAAAACAAGTTAAAAAACCTGCTTCCAGCTCAGAGCTCCGAGAAAAACAGTTATTACACTGCATTCTGGGAAGCTGAGCCGGGACATGCAAATGTGCCCACAAATGCCTCGCTCTTCAGTCCGTAGCCATTATCAAACATGTCTTCACATTATTTATTTTGAAGATGTTGTTAGAAAGTTTGGTATTCACACAAGCAATGCAGATATTATCATTACTGAGCAAGCAAAAGTCTTCGATCATGTACTTTCTAGAGCATAGATGGATGGTTCTGCAGATGTGTTTAACACATAAATCCTAGAAAGCTTCTCAAGGTCATTGTTTTCATTGTTGAGGAAAAGTATCCCAGTATCATACTATTTTTCACTGAGAGAAAGTAACAGTGGAATCCCCCATTTGCCAGTCATAGATGACATTAATTACACTAAATAAAAGATGAATACAAATATCAAATATCAAATATCAAATATCAAACGCCTCTTTTATTTAACGGTTTGAGTCATATGAGCTCTTGGTTCAAATTCATTGCTGAATTATTTAGATGAAATAAGTGACTTCTTTTTTATGCGGATTGCGTTTTCCTAAAAAACAAACAAATGTTAAAATAAGGTTAAAAGAAAATCACTAGATGTATTTTTAATCAAATGTTATTAACTATAAAATATATATTTTCCCTTTAAATGGATTCCAAATATTATTTGGTACTTTTATAAGTGAAACAGAGACAGATTTATTTGTATCTATTATATTTCAATGACAGGTGATACTTTGGACTGTGATTTGACCTCTCTGCTATCACCTGCCAACCTACACTGGCCCAACCTGGTATAGCTCACAGCTTCATTCAGGTACACAAGCCCCTTCACCACCACCAGTTAGCAATCTACGCTAATGTAAACTGATGAATAGCAGAACAGAATGGGTGGTCACAAAAGGAATGGCTAGACATATTGGCACATGGCCACCAGCAATGGTGTGAGACTTACCAGGATTGGCGTAGCAGAGATTACCTCTGATGGAGATGAGTTGGCTGTTCATCCACACCCCATTGCATAGCCTCCCTGTGTTCTTGCAGCCCCTCCTGATGGGTTAGAGTAGATTAGTGTATGTTCCCCTGGCCCCCTTCTGTAGTGCTAAGTGGTGGTGAAGGTGCTTGTGTACTGCAATGAAGCTGTGAGCTATACCATGTTGGGTCACCCTAGGAGGGCAGGTCATAACAGAGAGGTCAGACAAATCACATTCCACTAGAGAAGGAACTTGCAACCCACTCCAGTATCACCTGTCATATTCATTTTAGGCCCTCAGGGGAATGTTCATACTCCACAGTGTCATTAATTGGACTTGGCTTGTGCATTTACCCTTTATTATTATTATATTTGATATTTAGTATTATATGATATCTAATGCCATTAGGACTATTGTTCTTTTTATATGTATTGATCTATTTCATAGTAACTAGGGCTCAATACTTTACATATATAGGAATTTGACACTAATGTGATGCATGTGGATGTCCCATAACACCAACCATTGAAAACACACTGATATGGTTAGAACAGTATAGCAAAGCTGTATTTCATACACAGAGCACAATCAGAAATGGTTAAGACTATGCATTAATATCATGGGTGGGGTGTGGGCAGATCCTGGGAGAGCAAGAGGCTTGTGGTAAAAAGGGGATACCTACAGGAGATAATGTCATAGTCTATAATAAGCATGATGCATAGCATCTACCAGGGTCACTATACCACTGCAACCGGAACCTGATAAAAAAAAAAGGATTATCAGAAATCACTCACATTTAATTGAAGAATCCTTTAATGTGCATAGCACTTACAACTTGTCTAAATCTGCTCAATGAAATAGATGACTAAACCTCTGGACTGTGTAATCCAATCCAGTTTCACACATACAGTGTGGTGACAAAAACTAAAATCTGAAAAAAGTTGGTCAACTAAAAAAATGCGTAGAAGGATAAAAAAAACTAATCAACATGCATGTACAATGCAGTGTTAAATACTGTAACTGTAACAATATACCAACTCACATGATTCCCATCTGAAAGCATTACTATTAGCTAGGTCTCTGGATAGTCATCAATATGGGAAAATACCCATTTATACGGAGAGGACACAAAAGTCAGCAGCCAGATTCAATGTCACTTACATCAGACCCAAGGATCTGTTCTCAGTCTGATATTGAGGTCGGGATCACATGCTTCACTAGTGCATTAATGCTGGCTGTCATTAACATGCCATTGTGAGACTTTTGCAAGTCCACCACCATAGCAGTATTCATCTACATTGTGGCTAACAGCAATCATGTCTGAGATATCTGGCTGTATGATAACTTTAAGATTGTGAGAGCTGCATGTTAAGCCCCCCCCCCCCCCCCATCATTAAATGAATGTCTAACTGAGAGGCTTTGGGAAAACCTTACACCTCATACATTTCCCATACAATGCTTACAGATGCAGAATATGCCTTCATGGACCTAAATTGAACCTAAAACAAAAAAAGAGAGAAAAAAAAAACAAACCTATAAAATAAGACCTGAAAAAATCATAAAGATTGCAGCATCTCTTCTCAACAGCATTCCTCAGTCACCATCAATTGGTGACATGTTAATGAGAACCCTACTAGTGTCCACAGAGAGGAGGGTCATGGACCATGTGATGGGAGGTAGCCATCTGCATACAAAATATCACCATCACATAGTCCCAGATCCAAGACTCTGTAGCCTGGCAAGATTAGGTTCACATTGTGATCAATAGATTGTCACTGAGGTGTGCTGTTGAGAAGGCACAAACATGTTCTCTGCCCCTATGTCCTCCTTGGCCTAGTCACAGGGCCCCCATCATCCATGGCTGGCCGCCGTCTCCCTACTGGTGGGGGCGGTGGTGGGGAGGGTGGGGAAAGGCAACCCCTGGGAGGCAGCAGCACTTCAAATGGCGGTGGTGGAGGCATGGTGGGAAGAGAGGAGGGGCCGGGCTGTGGGTGTCACAGTGATGCCTCCGGGGGAGAGGAGGTGGGGCTGGGGACCAGTCCAATCCAGAGCAGTCCTGATGCCTCCTCTCCTCCCGTTTGAGCCTTGTGTGTTCTTTAAATTATGTGTTTTGCAAATATGTGGAATCTGTAAATATGTGTAAGCAAGTATTAAGAGTAAATTCATATGAAATAGAATATAAATGAATAAAATCACAAATTACCTCTCTCCAAACCTTCCTACTCGCTCTAGAACTTATACCAACCACCAACTTCAGGAACGCAAATGTATTTCTATTGGCTGAAAGGCCTGTGTCGCACTATGTTATTCCGCAATCGAATAGTTGCGGACGATCGCGGCTCGTCCGGACCCTTAACAGCTTGCGTGCGCAAAAATGTCCTATGATCTAATTTAATAGCTCTGTAACACGGCCAAATTTCAAGCCTGCAGCCATTGCGGGAGTCCCGTAGCGGTTAAGGGCTTCGAATTTAATGTGGCTAATAGTTTACTATCATTAGGGAAATTCAAACAGGTACAAATGAACTAAGATCCCAAGCAAAAAAATACATAGTTTCAGCAGAAAAATACATAGTTTCAGCAGAAAAATACAAAGTTTGAGCACAATGATAAATTGTAAGAATTTTAAACAATACCATTCCTATTGTGTTATATGAAATATTAGATACACAATGTGGGTTTTGTACAATAACTGTATTAATAATTATATTGGCAAACCATTATTTAAAGGTTAATCCTAGCCACTTATATAATCCCTTTTGATCCATTGTATACAATGATAACACCTACATTTTAAAAATAAATATATAATAAGAAAATGGATTGGGGGAATTTATGAAGCATCTCAAGTGGCTGAGATATGGTGAGAAGGGCTGTGAAAATAGTAAATACAGTGATGCACATTACAGCTACTTGATATGCTTTGTAAATTCCACAAATGTGCCATGTCAGTGCTTGTTCAATTTCTAATTGATTTGTTGTTGATTTACTATATTTGTCAGCTTTTAGTATGCACCTGCATATAATATGTGAAGAGTTTGAGTTAAATTATATATATATATATATATATATATATATATATATATATATATATTTATGAGCTGGGTGATCCCACCACTCTAATAAATGTAATCCTTAGAGACAAAAAAATTATCTAACAGTGAAACATTCAAAGCTCTAAAGCCAAAAGTTGATTAATAGAAAAAATACTGTTTGGTTATGAAAACTGGATAAGAAGAAGATTCATAATGATGTATGTTTCTCATAAAAGAGATTAGAAAATGCATAATTATTTACTGCACAGTAAACAATTCTATTATTTCAGTATAATAAGTCAGTATAAAAAGTAATGCCATTTTATATTACTCAAAATACAACTCACTGTATACGATCATTATTCCTGCATTATCAAAAGCAGTTTATCAGATGAAAACAACAAATTTTACTTCTTACAATGATCTACAATTTGTCTATTTCATGACAGCTTTATTTTATCCTTAATTAAAATGTTCTGTAATAAATATGTTGTAATTTAAAATAATTTGACATTTTTCTAAACTAAAAGAACTTCAACTTGGGAGCATCTAAATGTTTGGAAACCAATTATTTTTTTCAGATCAAAAAAAATGTTGCAGAGTACAGTATACGTACGATAGATAATAATATAGAGATATACAGTACTTTTAAATCTCAGAGTTATAGTACACAAGATTCTTATAAATATAAAGCATGAAAATGGTTATAGTTACCTCTGTGTCTCTAACCTACTTCCTTCCCCTCTCCAGACTTCTGCTTCCATATTGTTTCTCTGCTAAGCTTTTACCCTGGACCCTCAAACTTTGCAAAAAGGTATTCAAAGCCTCCTGAACAACCCAATGCTTATACCACTGTTTATTTATTACTAGCGAATTGCCCGTCAAAAAATGACTGCAATGAAATTGTAAGGTAGCTAATGGTGTTTTGTGTGTACTACTGAAATATATAATACAATTAATAAATGAATATACTTTACCTATTTTGAAGCATTGTGTTGAAGAGCTGGCAATGTGTTTTGTGCGTGCGCAAGACGAAACCGTTAGCGTTGTTGTGTACTTCCGCATTGGCGTAAAATGGCGGGTAATGTGTGGTATGCGTCTTAGCGGAATATCCGTAGGTCGTTTGTGGTATTTTGCGAGTTTCTTGTGGTGTTTTGCATGTTTAGAGTGCTGTAGCCTAGTTTTAGTTTTGTTCAGCGGCCATTTTTTCTCTCGCTTTGCAAATTTTTTAGTGTCTAAACTCTTTTATTTTTAGTTAAATGAAGGTGTAAGTTGTTTTCTTGAGGTCCTGGATGCTTCTCCTTGCTGTAGGTAAGCTTTTTATGTATGTGCTGTGTGTATTTATTGTGTTTTTAATTTTGTCATGTTCGCGAGTTGCGTCCGATTTTTGCGAGGTCGTAATGTGTGGTAACGTGTCTCGTATGTTTTTTGTGTTGCGACGTAAAGTTTGCCACCTCATGTCGTAGTTGGTGTGTCGTGTTGTTTGCGTTTCAACGTAAAGTTTGCGAGGGTCACAGTTGCTGGCAAGGAGCGCCTTCGGAAGCGTGAGCAACGGCTCTGGCTGGCTCGCCTGCTCACAACTATATATGTAATTTATATCCCTCTATTTTATTATATGATAGCACATTGTTACTTTTTTGGATCTATTTGTTCATTTCTGAGAATTGCACACTGTCATGCACTCCACCTCCCCCCCCCCTTGTTCACACCCCCATTGCATTCTCTTCCTACACAAATGTATTGTTCAGTCACTTACCTCTGTGTCTTTAACCTACACCCTTCTCCTCTCCAGACTCCTGCTTCCATATTGTATCTCTGCTAAACTGTTACCTCCCTCCCTCCCTGCCCCTCACCCACCAGCACCTGCTCTCTCTTAATTTATTAAAACACACATGACATGCACCTGCTCAGTCAGCACCCCATGTTAAGGAAATCAAGTATCGCCTACGTATCCATTATAGTCATTCTGATCAACCCTGCCTCAATCTTTTCCACGTACACTTAGAATGATACATTTATAATTATTATAAATTTAGATAAGTGATATTACCTTCTCCTTCACTTACTCTACTCTTTTGCTCTTACACTTGTGTCATAATTTTTTTCACACCTTCCTCTTCCTTAAAATTTCCTGCCTCATTCTTAAACTCTCTTACTCAACATCCCCACCTCATGTCCCCAACAAGATATACATTTCATTTTCATTTCAATAATTCCAAAATTCGAAAGAGGCTGTGAAAATAAGAACAGCAAAATATCTAAGGGCTTCATTCTATTAATGGCCGTAGGAGATGCATGGCCGCAAGGGATGGCCGCAAGCTACTTACCTATTCTATTCCCTTGCATCCGAGGGCTCCGGCCAGCTTGCAGCCGGTGCCCTGTTATCCCTTGCAGCCACCCCCACCACAGGGAAAGCCTTTGCTTTATTATGTGGCCACAAGAAAGCCTAGGTCGATCTTCAAATGCTACGCAAACCCTTCCGTCAAGGCCGTAATCCGAGCCGCAGCTTACTTACACCAAAAAGGTCCCGCAAGGCTCTTACTTACAAATTGTAGCACCAATTAAGTACATAAAAAAGCCATCCTGTACTTTGATGAGACGTGAAAGTGATTGTAGGTGTTAGAATTCATAGCACAACATTCCCCTACACTCAAATCTTAAACATTTTTTTTTGGTAATTCATGTTCAATTTCCGTGTTCGAGTCCCACGGGCTTGGAGCACATCAGACCCGCAACGGCTACGGGATTAGCCTCTGTCAAGTCCGTAAATGGGTAAAATGGACCCACAGGTTACTTGGGCCACGGAGGTGTCGCATAGGGCTTACTTACAAATCGTAGCACTAATTAAGCAAAAAAGCAAAAAAGAAAAGCCATCCTGTACTTTTATTAAAAGTGCGTTTTATTAAAAGTGAAAGTGATATTTGGTCTTAGAATTAATAGCTCAACATTCCCAATGCTGGATTGATTATATATTTGCACTTACAATGCTTTGAGTTTGTGGCCTTCAACCTCTGAACCCATACAGGTTTTAACAACGATTTACTAGCTTTGAGGTCATTGAAGCCCATGGGACTTGGGACGGAAAATAAACCTGAAATTAAATATGGGATTTGGGCTATGTACAAGCTTGAGAGGGTGTTGCTATTAATCCTCATGTCCCCCATTATGTTGCCTATCATTTACAGTGCTTTACAGTGCTGTCTTGAATTTATATTTGCATTTATAGTTTTCCGACTTTGCAGCCTGGAAACACGATTTACAGGTTCGTGGGAAATGCTAGCGGGTGATTACATAGTTTGCGATCGGCCATAAGGGGGACCTCCTTGTGGCACTTTCCATTTGAATAGCCGTAGCGCTACGTAGGGCCGTAAGCTGGCCGCAAGGAAACGCAGCTTTGCGGCCATTTTACGGCCCTTAATAGAATGAGGTCCTAAGTGTACTAAAAAGTATTTAACATTTAAAGGAAACGAAATCTATGAAGTTGGTACATATTATCATTTATGTCATTCTAGAATACTTACCATTTGTATAAACCCAAAATGGCAAAAAAGAACACATTGCAACTTTGAGTATATTTTGACACTATAACAAAGAAACTGTGTTAGATACAAGTGAATTCTGACTCAGAACAAACTGCTGACTTTGAAGAAATATCTAATTAAATGTTAAACTGTGACAGATTTAAAATACTGGGTAGCACGACTTTGGCGTGCGTGCTGGATTAGCGCCGACTTATGGGTGCAGACAATTGAGCTGTACAGAAATGAGCGCTATACTAGAAGCGCTCGTGCACAATAGCCCGCCCCACCAGCTTCCCTTCTCTCTGTCACTATTAGAGACATCCCTTAAACCCTATAATAAAACCCCTACACTGCCTATATTAAAACCCCTAAACTAAATAATACTAAACTACTACACTACCTATACTAAACCCTCTGTCCCTTGCATGTACCCCTGCCTGTTCTCTCTCCCTTCTTCTACCCGCTTGTTCTCTCCTCTCTGTCTCCCTCCTCCCATCCACATTTTTTACTTACCTGATCCCACAGGCCTGGTGAGGAGCAGTAACACGCAGATGTAACATACAGATGTCGGGGCGCAGTATTGCCCCTGGGATGGGGTAAGTAAAAAATGTGGATGGGAGGAAGGAGACCGAGAGGAGGGAACAAGTGGGTAGAAGACTAGAAAGAGAGCAGGCAGGGGTACAGGCAAGGGACAGAGGCTTTAGTATAGGCAGTGTAGTAGTTTAGTATAGTTAGTGTAGGGGTTTTATTATAGGGGTTTAAGGGATGTCTCTAATAAAAAAAAAAAAAGGTAAGTCAGAGGTGCTCATCAGAGAACAAACCAACCTTAATAGGTTAGTTCTATAGCCACGATAATCCACTCTGAGAGCAACCTCTTTTAGCTCACTTGTGCCCTTCACAGGGAGAAATATCCTGTAGTATATCAGTCTGGTCCCACTCAAAAGAGTGACCCAGCCCCGAAATACCAGGCAATTCTACCCTGAACAGGAGAATCAGCAAACCCTAGATGCATTTCGGCCTTTATGGGCCACGTCAGTGAGGTGCAGCTGAACTCCCTAAGGCACACTCTGTCTAATAGACAGAGAGAGGGGAAGCTGGTAAGGGGCACGCTATTGCTCGTGAGCGCTTCTAGTGCAGCCCAATTGTCTGCCCCCATAAGTCGGCGAGACTTAAGTACGCGCTCTGAAGACAGCATGCCAAAATACTATATAAGACCCATTATAAACTATAAGACTAAGGAAAGATACTAAAAAATTGAGCAACCAAATTGTTCATCAGATTGCTGTAACTAAGTGTTATTAATCGTCGTTAAAACTTTTTCTTTTTATTTTGCACGTAAAATTTTATTACAAGGGTATCTCTCTTCTCTTTTTTGACTGGTCTTTCAGTCAAATTTGATAAAAAAAATACCTATTATAGTTACTCAGGATTCAATTCCTATTTATGGCTGACAATTTTTGTTTAAGCTAAACTCTTGTAGCACAAGAACTTAATACCCTTCACCTGCCACCATTCTTCCACTCTGCCTTTTCATGCACCCTCTGGAATACAAGATCAGTTTGCAATAAACTCACATTACAACCTATTTACTTCCAACTCCCTCAATCTCATAGCTATCACTGCAACTTGCCTGACTCCATCTGATACTGACTCCCCTGCAGCTTTAACATTAGGTGGCCTCCATTTCAGTCACAAACCCAGTCCTAAGAATAAGCAAGGTGGAAGTGTAGGAGTGTTACTTTCTTCTTGCTGCACATTAAACTGCATTCCACCCAGTTCCCTCCCTCCAATTCTCATCCGTTGAAGTTCACACTATCACTCTACACGTTGGTGAGATATGCCCCCCACGGTTTCACTCTCTCTATTTCTTTCCTCCAATGTTCCTTCACTTGTCCTTGGCAACTTGTCAGCCTTCATGTTAACTGCCCATATAGTAGTGGAATGTCTTAATTATTTCCCTGTTAAGATGAGCATATTTGAGAATTATAGCTTTATATATATATATATATATATATATATATATATATATATACTAGCAGCTTTAAAAAAATGACGGCAATGAGATGTGTATGTTTGTAAAGTTGTTTAGTTATTAATATCCATATTTGACACTTGTAAGGTTTTAGTTATGATGAAATAAGTACTATTTTTGCGAATTTTTCTTTTGTTCAACAGTAAATGTTAAAGTGTTTTGTAGTAAAAGTATTAACATTTGAATGTAAGAACAGTTGAACTTTAAATTAATCAGTATTGTAAACTGGAGGTAATGTTTTTTTTAACATGCAAGTTCTATCTCAAGAATTTTTATATTGAATCCAGAGGAAGGCAAACAGTAAAAAACCTCTTTGAAACATAGCCAATTGTTCCAAAGCGGGAAAAAAATGAATTCCTTCCTGACCCCATTAACTGGTGATCAGATTACTCCCTGGATTAATCTTTAACATTAAAGACAACATTTACATTGTGCCTCAAAACGTGGTTGTGCTGTTAACATACATTTTGTAATATGTCTAAGTAAGGAACTTGAAAGTATATTTTTTGAAACTTGAGCTTTCTTATGCGTCTAAGTAAGGAACTTGAAAAAAAAATGTTTTAAACTTGTAACATTAGAAACAGTAATATAATTAATTAACATTTGAACAGAATTTGTCAAAATAATGCAAGGCAAGTGTTTTGTTAGGCTAATCATGCATAACAGTACTTCCATGAATTATGACTGAATTCTTTATTGATTTGTAGTTTTCAATGGTTGGCCTTTGTTTGTTGGTGTAGTAATTGTTTTAAATGGCACATAGAGTTTTGTCTGTGTAAAAGTGGTTCTCTAAAAAGAGAATGCGAGAATTTAAAGTTGTTCTGCGATGTGCAACCACTGTTCTCTATGTGTTTGACAATTTCATGTAGTTTAATAGGAAAATATTGTTGTTGTAAACTAATTTCTGTGGCGCAATAATGACCTTTTGAAGGAAATGCACAGTTGTGTGTACTTTTTGTAAAAATGTTGTGGTTATATTGTGTTTTTTTAGGTTTTTGCGTTTGCTTTTAAATTGGTTTTGCATGGCTTTTGTTTGTTTGATGGAAAGTTAGAGTACTTCATAGTAGACAATGTTTTTAGTAAAAATGCGTCCATCTTCTAATAAATCACCTTGACTTTCATTCTTTTCAATGTAAACTTTAATAGCCTGTGGATTCTTGCCCAGTGATAAGGCAACGTACAATTGGCCATGTGCAAATACTGGTTGTTCTAAGAAAACACCCACAGATTTAAAAGTTTGTCCTTGTGATTTATTAATGGTCATGGCAAATGCCATAATGATGGGAAATTGTCTTCTTTAAAGTATAAAAGGGAGACTACTTTCACTTGGTGCTAAATCTATTCTTGGTATGAAAACTCTCTCTCCTTTATGGGTACCAGTTAAAATTTCAGCATCTATGAAATGGTCCTTTAATTGTTAAACAATTAATCTTGTGCTATTGCATAGGCCTTTTTTGGGGTTCATATTTCGCAGTAACATATTCATTGCACCTTTCTTTAGCTGCAAAATATGTGGTGGCATTCCAGAAGGAGTTCATGAGTTTATGAATTCAGTGGAAAAGTTTGCCTGACTTTCTTTGTCATCAGCAAGTACAGAATCAGCACTGTGATAATTTCTTTGAGGTGCATTAATTTTTTTAAAGATTTCATTATTGAGGATTAATGCATCCTTATTTTTACAGGTTAGGATGACTTGGTTGGCAAGCTCTGAATATTCTTGGTTATTTATGGTACCTTCAAATATAGCCGATATAAGATCTTGGTGACAAATCATATGAGGTGGGATGTGCACAGTGTCGTCAGGTAAATTTGGTATTTTTTCTGTTCTGCCTTCTCCAATTTTAATAAGCCAATCATTGAAATCCTTTTGGCCTTCTGATCTCATATTTTGTTGCAGTTGAAGATGGGTAAAATGTTTCCATAGTGTGCTTGACTTTATACAGGTTTCGATAATGTCAGTTCGATTTCCATGTACAACAACACCTAACAATCGTCACCTAACAACATTACCTTTCCACCAAATGGAAAAGTATTATCCATGACTTCACAAAGCAAATGGTCAATACATTGGAGGGCATAGCATGACATCATTGTGGCCTCATCTATTATAATTAATTTACTTTTTTCAAATGTTTTGCTTGTAATGATGTCATGCGAATATCAGACAGAGAGGTTTCTAAAATAGGCACTGGCAGTTTAAACCCACTATGTACAGTTCTTCCACCATCTAACAAAAGTGCAGCAATTCCAGTAGTGGCAAACGGCAGTGATATTTGACCTTGTGCTTGTACAAAACTCATTAATAAATTATATAGCTCTGTTTTTCCTGATCCGCCAGGTCCATCAAGATAGAAAAAAACGCTCTTTGACCATGTCATCATCTAGTGCATTTTTAATGGCATTAAATGCTTGCATTTGTAACATATTTAAAGTTGCAAGTCTTTCTTCTGTTCTTTGTACTTGTAGTTGAATGTCATAGTCTTCAAAGTTTATGTCATCTATAAGACCTGGATCAGGCAAATTAAAACTTGCACACCTTAATCCATGAGTTAAAAAAACTTCTTGGATTTTCATTAATGCTTTTAAGTGTGCAATAGGTTCATTGTATCGTTGCATAAAGTCTTCAGCCATATTACTTTTAAATGTGTCCCACAAAGCTAATGCATTTTGAGCATTTGAGAAGATACAAATGAATGCAAATTGTTCCCCCATCTGCCGTGGCATTTGACATAGTGCTGCTTCTTCTAGACATCTTCCCATTCTGTATCATCAGCTAGTAAGTTTCTATGTCTTGCAGCTAAATGGAAGGATTCATATACTATGTCATTAACAGTTCATAAGTGTTCAAAACTTTGTGCTCCAGGAACATTTAAAAGTAATATTCGTAAGCAAAAACGTTCAACATCTCTTGGACTGACTGTTTAAATTCTTGGGATTATTTTATTTCCTCTGCTTTTTCTAGGTCTCCATAATCCATTCACAAAAACATAGTGATATGGAATTTCAATATATTGTGTTGCTTAACCATGCAGTTAGTGTAGTGTGACGATGCTCACTTTGGGCCAATGCATTACTTTAATTTCCAGCATGGAAATACACTAAAGTCTTTGTGGCAAATGTACTGCTAATCTACATACTGCATGTGATCTATCATGCATTTCAAATTTTAAAAGGTGCCACATAGCTTCTGGTGCTCTTACATAGCGAGCATCTACATGAGATGCAAGTTCATCATCTACTAACTCAGTGCTTTCGGGGTTGTCTGAACTTTTGACGACTACAGTAGCTGCATCATAGCCTTTGTAAATATATTTGTACACATATTTAATGCACTTGAGAGAAGTGCAGGCTTCTACATTAATGTGTGCATTATACTTCATGAGTAAATGTGGATTGTAGGGTACCACATATCTATTGTCAACCATTTTGCCACGAATAATGGCACTATCTCCTTCTCTTCTTCTATAAAGTGGATAGCCATCACAATTGGCATACGTTTTGTCTCTATAATCTTTTGGAAAATATTTGGAACATTTATTATTTTCCATACATGGTGATTGTGGATTAACCTCGCCACAGGGTCCATGAATCATGCGATGAGTTACAATCTCATATAGTCTACCATATAGTTCTGGATCTGGTAGTTCAGCAACAATGACTGAATCCACTTTCTCACCAGTATCTAATTTATCTTTTTCTTGAAGGATTATGAGAAGATGTGCATGTGGAAGGCCTCTTTTTTGAAATTCAATTGTATATACATAAGCAAGACATTTGCTAAATAAGTGACTTATAGTGATGTCACGTATTAATTAATTTAATTTTAAAAACTCTGGCTACTAAATCTGGTCTATTGGAAGGACTATGGGCAAGAAGTACATTTTGTGTAATTTCTGGCAAATGTAATAAATAAATTGGGTTTTCCAAATTTGGTGACAATAGCCATAGCATCATTGTATCTTTCACTCATATTTCAAGGAGATCCTTGAAAAGAAGATGGTAAAACGATGGCTTTGCCAGCTGTCATGTCTCTGCTTGTAGCCACCTCAGCAACATAGTCCATTAATCCACAATATTGTTCTACACGTAGTTTATCTTTTTGATATTTTATGAAGTTTAAATTATTTGCCTCAACTTGCAAATAGGAATCAATAATCCATTGTTATGTTAGTTTTCCACCACATAAAATTGGATTAAATGTATTTTGAATGGCAATTTGAGCTACTTTAATTTCAAGCATAGAAACATTATTTTGTATTCTGTCTTTAGCATTTGGGTAACTGGGAAGGGTTAATTTTGGTTGCCAACCTGCTTCTCTGTGTGGGAAAAAATGGGATATGTCATTAGATCTAAATTTGGACTTAAGATACTGTTATTAATGAATGGTTGCTCCTCATTTCTGGGATATATTCTAATGTCTCTTTAAAATGGTGGTTCTCCTTCATCATTTTGAAACACTGTTGCAACCTCATTTGATGTTGGCAAGTAATAATGGCGCTTATCAGTATGTCTATCTCTTTTAGGCACCATATTGACCTTTGGGATTGGTAACTGATGTCTTTCTGCATGAAGTTGTTCATTTTCTACTTCTGCCAATTTTTCATAAGCTTTAGTGTAGGGATTATTGTCAATAATGTTATCTAGCTCTATAAAAACAGTGGTTAAGCATTTTTTATTTTCTTGCAGCTGCATACGCTGGTCAACAGCTTACATTGTATCTAGGACATATAGTTGAGCAAATTGTCTTTGCTCTCCTTCCTCTTGATGTAAATGTGAAGTCCAATGGTAAATTTGGCCTTGGACTTTAAAACAGCAAGAACCATGTCCTGGTACATTAGCAGCTAATGTTGCCCCCATAGATGCAAAGGATATGGCACTACTGTAGGATCTTATGTTTGTCTTGAAATTTTTGTAGTTTGGAAAAGTAGGTTCAGTCCTAATGTTTTGCAAATAGATTGGGAATTGTTTTCGTTCTGGAGGTTTGACCTTGCCTTTTTGACAGCAACTAATAAATTGTCCATCTCTGGGTCTCTCCTGTTTAAAATGATAAGCCTCACAAAACTCACATTGAGTATTCATGTCCCCACAATTATGAACCTCTACTGCTAAAGACCTGAGTAAAGGACAATTTGCAAAGCATATATCAGTTTCAGTTTCAAATTTATCAGTTGAAATGTCATGTGATGTTTCAGGAACAGGTTGTAAATGCTTTGTTTTTTTAGTGGCTTTTTTTGGTGTATCTTTTATTTTTTCAGGTAAAATGTCATGTGATGTTTCAGGAACAGGTTCTAAATGCTTTGTTTTTTTAGTAGCTTTTTTTGGTGTATCTTTTATTTTTAATACTCAAAAAAATGATCTTTGTTTATTTTTTAGGCCTAGGTGTTATTACTTAAGTGCGTACCAAAATATTGTCCTGTGGATTCTATTTAGGAATCCTTGAACAACCAACCAAGGTTGTACAGAAACACCTTTTATGTAGCCTTTATTTTAATTATTATTGCCACATACTAATTTTAAAAAATTCAATCTTTATTTGTACATTTAAAATGTTGTTAAAAATGCAACGATTAAAAAAATCATGTTAAACCCAAGGTGTTTAATCCTTTGGGTTTTTTGACGTCCAGCAAATTATTAGAGTTTTATCAAAGTTTTATTTTTGTTATTATTATATTCTTTGCTTTGATCACAGCTTTTTTATTTAATTACTTTATTATGCTCAAGTCAATAAAAGATTTGGTTTTTAAATTCAATTGTATTTGTGTAATTTTGGTTATGTTTCCTTAGTCAAATCCTTATCAGGTACCCTGGATTTTAATTTACATAAGATTACATTATTTACATAAGATTTTAAGATAAGGTTTTATAATCCTTTTGTCTGTTGTATAGTTTTGTTTATTCATACAGCACTTCCCTGGAGTATATGTTTTAAGAGCCTTTGCATTTCTTTTGTGTTAATCTTTTATCCTGTTGATTTATGTTAATTCAGAATTCTATTACTTAAAGTGCATTGTAATTCAAGTTGTGTTATTCAAAAATTCTTATCTTAAAGTGCTTGTGCTATTTGACTTAGTGCTTATTTCCTCTTATATTACCCTTTTACCTCGTGACTGTTAGTCTATCACAGTCACTACTTTACCTTATTCATTTATAGTGCTAATGCTGTGCTATTTTTTAAAAATGTATACACTCCTGATTATGCTGTTTCTTAAACTATATATTACCTTAATGCTTCTGTCTATTGTTTTTTAGAAGGAGGTTATGTCCTCCTTTTTCTTCCGTTTTTTTGCTTTAATTATGCTTTTACTCCTTTTTCCTTTTTCTTTCTTTTCTATTTCCTTATTCTTGTATATTACTCTATTGTAACTATATTGAGACTTTGTGGTGAAGGAATTGGCTTTCTATCTTTCTTTTAAGTTAGTAGTGGACCTGGAGCTTTAGAGCTGTATCTATCATGCTCCACGCTATATTGGCGTGGTCTGCGCTGTGTAAATAATGTAATCTTATGTAAATTAAAATCCAGGGTACCTGATAAGGATTTGACTAAGGAAACATAACCAAAATTACACAAATACAATTGAATTTAAAAACCAAATCTTTTATTGACTTGAGCATAATAAAGTAATTAAATAAAAAAGCTGTGATCAAAGCAAAGAATATAATAATAACAAAAATAAAACTTTGATAAAACTCTAATAATTTGCTGGACGTCAAAAAACCCAAAGGATTAAACACCTTGGGTTTAACATGATTTTTTTAATCGTTGCATTTTTAACAACATTTTAAATGTACAAATAAAGATTGAATTTTTTAAAATTAGTATGTGGCAATAATAATTAAATAAAGGCTGCATAAAAGGTGTTTCTGTACAACCTTGGTTGGTTGTTCAAGGATTCCTAAATAGAATCCACAGGACAATATTTTGGTATCTTTTATTTTTGCAGGTGATAGTCTTTTGCTTGCAATTATTTTGCGTTCTTTTTCTAATCGATTTTCCTTCTGCTCCGGTGTCTGCTGGTTTGCCCATCTTTGTTGTCGTTCTCTAGCTTGACGTCTTATCTTTTCTTGTTTGGTGTCGTTTTTTTTATGTTGTAGTTTTGGCTTACAGGCATAGTAGAAAGCAAAAATGGGTCTTTCTAATGTGTCCTGCAGGGGATTGTTGTAATAGTATTCTTATATTTTACTTAAAGGCTTATATGTTGTGGCTGTGAAAAGGTTTGTATTGTTGTTTGTTCGGTGTTAGTAGTATTTGTTCTAGTATTCTATTTTATGTGTGTGGTTAGGTTTTATGCTTAATATTGTACATTAGGGCTGGGAATTGCGAATTAAAAATGTTATTTAGTATGTGTTTTAACTATTTTTTGGACTTGTTTGAAGTGTGATTTCAAGCAGAATATTTCTTGGTCCGCTGTTGTAACTTCAGTTTTCGAGGTCCTAGATGCCCCCCCCCCCCTGCTGTAGGTAAGATTTTTATGTATTTGTTGTGTTTATTTATTGTGTTTGTCATTTTTTCATGTGCGCTGGTTTCTGACATTTTTTGCATGTTAGTAATGGGTAGTTACGAGTCCCGTATTTTTGGCGAGGGCCGCAGTTGCTGGCATGGAGCGCCTTTGGCGTTAGCAACAGCTCGCATGCTCACAACTACATACGTGATATATATATATGCACACATACTGATAGGAATAGAATGTGCAGGAGCCAGAAATGCTAGTGTGTCAGTCCTAGAGACCGGGAAACTCTGTTCTTTCCTCCCTTCTGCCCAGAGTGGGCCCTTGACAAAATAATTATCTTGCCTAACAGACTATGGCCCCTATTCAATTGACCGGTAATGTAAACTAATTTGCTATTCAATTGGCATCTTTTAGAAACCTGCTAATTATTTGCAGGTTAAACCCATCTAAGCCTTTGATATTTCAAACCCGTAAAAGTTACAATCGCAAATCGCTAGGACTCGCAAGAGAGTCAAAGACCTGTTCATAGCATTGAGAATGCAAAAAAAAATAAAAAATCAATACCGCACATTAAAAAAACAGGAAAAACTATGAAAGACATTAGAATTCACAGTCCCAAGCTCGCAAATTTGCAACTACATATTTTTTTTTTTTAAATGTTTCACTTCAGTGTTATATTAATATAGGTAATTAATGAGTTAATACATATCAGGTCACCCACATGAACTAGAACAGTATCGTCATTCATTTTTATTTTTTTATACTTTACTGGATTGCGAGTCCGATCGCATATTGCACTTCTAAATGCTAATTAACTGACATTTAACCTCCATGTTTTACTGATGTCAAGATGACTGTCTCATTTACTAGTGGCTGTTTCTAAATCAGTAGTTACGGCCTTGCTTATTTGATCATGATCGGAAATGCTACTTACGGGTGCATGGTTTACATTTTAGGCTTTTGGCCAGGTAGCTGCGGGCTTGATCAATTGAATCGCTCTTTAGCTATTGCAAATTTCAAGGCTGCAGACTTACAGCCGGTATAAAGTCAACTGTGGGCTTGCAATTGAATAGAGGCCTCTATATATATGCTCTAAAAAGCTAAATATCTGTGATCATAGGTTAAAAAAAACGATTAGAAAATTATTATATAATATAGCATGTTGGAGCATCACATATTATAATTGTCCAACTACTACTCGTTGTCACGCTTTGCGAGCTCGCAAAGCGAGCTCGCAAGAACTGTGTCCCTCACGTAGCAAAAATATATGAACCGCGGGGCTTAGAATGGAAAATTTACGGACTAAGCATAAAAAAATACTAGACGCGAAACTTAGAAAAAAAAACATTACAACCTCGCAAAAATACGACCTTAACGGCCGAACCACGCGCTCCTGAAAACATTAAAAACACATTAAATACACACACAAACTACATAAAAAGCTTACCCACAGCAAGGGGGTGCACCCAGGACCTCTGCAAGTGAAGTTACACCTCAATTTAAGTCCAAATTCCCGAGTTTGGACATACGAAAATCCCCTAAGCGAGAGAAAAAATGTCCACTGAAAAAAACGAAAACGAAGCTACAGGACCCTAAAGACACAAAACACCACCAAGCACATATGGCTTTTCCAAAAAGCCATACAAGGTACACGATACAATCTTACCAAGGACACTACATCATCCACAGCAGCGTAACACACACATTCACCGCCATTTTACAACTAACTTACACAATGCGGAAGTACAGAGCTACCCTAACGGCTTTCACTCTCCCACGCAGCCTATTTACACTATACACTGCACACATACTTGACACTT
Organism: Discoglossus pictus; assembly: GCA_027410445.1. Lineage (NCBI taxonomy): Eukaryota > Metazoa > Chordata > Amphibia > Anura > Alytidae > Discoglossus > Discoglossus pictus. Next base: position 70,051,485 of record CM050173.1, read on the forward strand.
ACACCTCAGCTCCACAACAGTGCAAACCGACATTGTATGCTGCAGGAACATCAAAACAGATTGTCAGCTCTTCAGCACAATGCTTACATATATTACTTCCAAATAGGTAAAGTATATTCATTTATTAATTTATTATTATTTAATTAGCATGCAAAAAAATATACACAAAAAAATACACTCTCATAATAAACACAAAAGCCATTCACTGCGCCAGCCAACGCTGCTCATAGCACACAAAGCCTTGCAGTAAGCTCAAAAAGCAGATCACCGCCGACCAAACAATAACAGCAAAAGAAAAATACAACTAACAGTTTCGCAATGAGCGCCAAAGGCGCTCATTGCGAGCCATGCACTGAGCGCCGAGGGCGCTCAGCGCGAGGCTCTCAATGAGCGCCGAAGGATCTCGGACCACCAAAAAAATTAATGTCTGGACCAAACAGCATTACCTGCCTTACAATTTTATTTGCCGTCATTTGTGAAGGGCAAGTCGCTAGTTACACATATTTGTTAAGGATACATATATATTGTAAATGAGAGTGTTCTGAAATTCCAGTTGTACTATATATATATGCTTTTTATGTAGTGTGCAGAAGATTTTCCACTAATACTATATCATGCTGAGTCACTATGCGAATACAACATTTCTAATTTAGAAAATCGAAAACAGAAACTATTGGAAATTCAAATATTAACCAAAGTTGCCTAATATATAATTTGGACAAAACTTGAATTACTCTCATTATTTTATTTGACTGTACAGTTCTTCTATTGCCTCAACTAGGCAATAAGGTCAATAATATTTTGCACAGTTATTGATAGATTAACCTGATTTTGTTAAATCAACTCCTAAATGATATAGCAATTTCTGTGAAAAACGTAACAGAGTCACTGAATACTACCATGTTTTATTTATAAAGGGTTTTGTCATTTTACAGTGTTGCATGTAGATGTGGCAGAATCACAAAATTCAATAATATAATAATCACTTAATGTAATGAAGAAAAAAAAACAGAAAAGATAGTAAAGTCCATGTTGATTTAAAATAACAATATAGATGGTTAGGCTGCAAATGAAAACAAGGAGATTTATATAACTGTCAATGGGACATTGACAGGCAAGACAGGTAAGAGGCTGTTGGGTAGGATGTTGGGCAGCATTGGAACTGTTCCAATTAATGAAGAGATGTGGTAAGTCCAGCCAAGTAGCATAAAAACTAAAAGCAGGAAGAAGCCCCACTGCTACATTTCTACCTGTTCTTATCAATGTCACTGAAAAAATATACTTTTATACTTGAAGACCAATGTCACATAAAAGGGTATTGTCATTACCATTGACTGCATTTGACCTTAGTCACACTCAGAGCCAATAACTTCAGTGCACACCAGTAGTCAACACTTTTGTATTGAGAGTGAATTCATCTAATTGGAGTTTGGCAACAGTTGTTGAACATGTCAGGATGTTTGTGTTGATATTGTAGTCTGTTATATTATTTTATATATATATATATATATATTTATATATATATATTTATATATATATATATACAGTTGTGCTCAAAGGTTTACATACGCTTGGAGAGTTGGTAATATATGTACCATTTTTATAGATAACACAAGTGAGCTGGGAAAACAAATTTATTTTATTTCTTATGGGATTCATATTCAACTGTAGATTATAACAGAATGGCTCAATCATAAAACAAAACATGGCAACCAAGAAAAAAACTAAATGATGCTGTTCAAAAGTTTGCATAACCTTAGTTCTTAGTACTGTGTATTGCCTCTTTTAGCATCACTGACAGCGTGCAGTCTTTTGTAATAGATGTCTATGAGGCCCCTAATTCTTGCAGGTGGTATAGCTGCCCATTCGTCTTGGCAAAATGCCTCCAGGTAATGCAAAGTGTTTGGTTGTCTTGCATGAACCGTACGTTTGATATCTTCCCAGAGTGGCTTGATGATATTAAGGTCAGGAGACTGTGATGGCCACTCCACAACATTCAAATTTTTTTGCTGGAACCACTGTAGGGTCATCTTGGCCTTGTGCTTAGGGTCATTGTCATGCTGGAAAGTCCAAGAGCGTCCCATGCGCGCATTCATCTTGCCATATATTGTCACAGGATTCCCTGTGCCTTACAGCTCACAGCCCCCAAGTCATCAGAGAGCCACCACCATGCTTCACAGTGGGGATGGTATTCTTTTCACTATAGGCCTTGTTGACCCCTCTCCAAACATAGCGCTTCTGATTGTGACCATAAAGCTCTATTTTGGTCTTGTCACTCCAAATTACTGTGTGCCAGAAGCAGTGAGGTGTGTCAAGGTGTTATCAGGCATATTGTAACTGGGCTTTTTTATGACATTGCCGCAGTAAAGGCTTCTTTCTGGCAACTCGCCCATGCAGCTCATTTTTTTCAAGTATCATTGTATTGTGCTCTGTGAAACAACCACACCATTTTTTCCTATTAATTGTCATTTTAACCTGTGTCTGTCACCATGTGTCTGTAACAAGGCCAAACAGTCAAGGGCATGTAAACTTTTGGCTGATTTCTGTTATTATGATTTAGAAAGGAGCCAAACAACAATGTGATCGTAAATGGCCTCATATGATCACTATACTTCAATAAAATACATTTATTTTGCATGATTAGTCATATTTTCAAACTAAATGCCAAACTTTCAACATTTCTGCCAGGTATGCACACTTTTGAGCACAACTGTATATATATATATATATATATATATATATATATATATATACAGTATATTGTGATGGTGTTCCCCCCAGAGGCTGGGATAGAGAAATAATAGGAAGGATGGGGTTAATCTTTGCAGCAAATCTTACACTTGGAAGTGTGAGAGTTAAACCCTGGAAATAATTAAGCACAGGTGTGATCTGCCTTTTAAAGGACTGCTGAGCACCAAGCAGGTAGCTCAATCTGAGCTGGGATGGAGATCCTGAGACAGCTCTGTGTGTGGACACAGAGAGTGGCAGGCAGTAAGAGACAGCCTGGAGCATACAGACAGCAAAGTGTTCAGTATGATTTGAGAGGTGAAAGAGACACAGCTCCTCTGCAGACGCCTACAAGTGTGGCCTCATGAAACAGATGAGTTCCAGGCCTATCTTATGTTATTGAGCTGTATTTTGGATTAAATTATCTCTCTCTCTCTCTCTCTCTCTATCTATCTATCTATCTATCTATCTCTATATCTATATCTATATCTATACACATAAATATTATGGGAGCGACGCAAGTCTTTACATTCTTCGGAAAAACCTTTGTAAGAAACTGGAAAAATCACTCTTCACTAAATTGCTTTATTATTTCGTTTAGGGCACTATTTTACTGTTCCTTACTCTGCCCGTAGATTATATTATTTAATCAGTTCTAACTAGATGCTGTTTGTTTAATTAAGCCTGACAATAAACTGACAGGAGTTGCTTTAATTAAACATCATAACCATGAAGTCCATGTGTTATTATATACAGTAGTTTGAGGTCTAGATTAAATAGTTAAGCCAAATACAAATCTGATTGTAATAAAGTGATGTCTGGTATCAAAATGTAGATATATAGAGGCAAAATTAGAATGTCTGACCTGGATTTGATCTTGTGAACTACTGGCAAGCAAGTAGATGGTAGAATGCATAATCATCATGAAAGCATTTTTTTGGATGAAGTAAATCACACATTTTCTCTGTTGTGTGCTTGGAAACTATCATGGGTCCTTGGCGGCCTGGTGAGGACATTAGGTGATGTGAAGCTGGTGCTAGTGCCTGCTGAAACAAATATACAGGAATGCCTTGACTGGGGAGCTCACATTCTAGAGGCTGCTAATTGTTTTTTGGAATGTATGACAGTTGACTATGTGGATGAGAAACCACCAGGCAGGGGTGTAGGAGCCAGAATAATTCTGGGAGGGTACAGCTCATTGTATGCACAAGCTGTAAAATAGTTTATATATATATACTAATATACATACATATAAAATCTGGGGGGGGGGGGGGGGTTGTCCCCCTCATCCCCCCAGGGGGCACATAAGTAATAACACAGTGATGAAAACAACCCTTGAAAGATAATGCTTTTTTTATTTTATTTCTATAATTCTTCTTTTAAAGTTGGTTTTGCACTTCAGTGTTCTAATACATTATCGTATACTTAATTTATATCATGCAAGAGCCGATGCCTGAATTTACTTCACCATACATAGAGCTTAACAGCCTCAGGCTAAACAGTGAATTTCACTTGTATCTGATATATCTGTTGAAACACAAGACATATTCCTGCTGAAACTTCAATAAATCAGACAATCCCCATTATGTTCAAGTAGTGAAATGTGCTTGAAATTCGATATCACATAGTATTTTACAGCTTTTTTATGTACACTAATTGGAAATAATGGTTTACATAGTGTCCAGCATTAATAAAAAAATTGTGATTTTAAAACTCAACATAATATTCAGTATAAATACTACATTTTTGTTTTTAATAAATTATTCAGTAGTGATTAACATATTAAAGCTTTTTGTAGTTTTAATTAATGTTCAAGGATTAATAGTTCACATCATTCATAAATATAGTTTCCGTTTTTAATAATAGGACACTTGTGCATAAATACATTGAGGCAGCTAATTAGCTTGTATTCTACTACAATCTGTGTGGTAGATTGGCAAAGCCTTTGTAGGGTTCACCAAGGGCCAGTAGACTGTAAGCCATGCAATATTTGTGATAACTTAACATTTTTAATATAGTGTATTTATAATGGTAAATCATTGCTAAATTGGGTTGAATTGTGTTACAGTGACATGGAGGGTGCTCTGTTTTTAATATTAAAATAACCTACCTACAGTAAGTATTTATTTGTATACATAACGATCATTTTATGTACTAGTGTTTTGAAGCTTAGTTTTTACTCACTGAAATGTTCCAAATAATTCTTGCAAAGGTCTTCTCCCTGCAGCTCATTCATACAATGTTTCAAAAGTACAAGATGCACTGACCACTCACAGACTGAATATCAGCAGGGTTTCATCAACATGTTGATAAGACACAGTCTGTGATTGGCTAATATATCTAGTACTACAGGCACACTGTGTACATGAACTACAACCACAGACCTATGTAGGGAGTATTTGGAAGGTTTCTGTGAGTAAAAAATATACTTTCATGCAATTGTTAACAAAATTATGTTTATATGTGCAAAAAAATATGTAGATTATTTTAATATTAAAAACATGGAAACCTTCATGAAATTATTTTATACAATTATCTATGGTCTCTGCAGAGCATATACAATGAAGGCAAACTTATTATAATAGAAACTGTGATTTTTACTGTGATTGGCGACTAATGCCATGTATCATTACTTATCATTGGAAGTATAGAGGATTTATTATGTATGAGGTGGCAAAGCTGCTTAGTTATTAATATGTCAATAGTGCAAGATATGTCCTAGCACTTGCAGAGAAGCAAGGTGGTAGGGTTTGGCCATAGTGGTAATCGCTCAGTGCCATCCATGAATCAGGGAGAGGCACACATCAGGGATTCAAAGTAAACATATATTGCTTACCACCATATTGACCTAAAGTGTGTCTTGTCCAGGACTCTTATAAGCTTAGCATTCATCTGATTCATATTTGCTCAAACAAGTCCTGAATGGTTCACTCAAGACAAAGGCTCTGTATAACTCAGCTATATTTAATGTTATTGAATCTAGTCTATTGTAGAAATCTCCCAACTGGATACACAGGTCTTGAAGAATTAGGTTTTGAAGTAATAATAGTAGCATTTAATGTACTACTTTACATCAACACAGTTCTGTACATTTCACAAAGGAACACATTAAATGTTTTATTTATTACATTTAATTTTGAAACTATGGAATTGATTTTTTGTTACAGTTTGCTATATTACTCCATCTTTGCCAAGGCTTTACAAGTGAGTAATGATGAATGTCTGCAGCATTTCTGTAGCTAAATTCTCAAGACTTCTGATCTGGTTTAAGGAATTTGAGTCATGACATCCCTATACCAATGATTGGATTTAACATGTACCAGTTACAAAAATATTTGGTACCAGATGAATTTGTGTAGTTTATGCTTATGGACAAGATAGAGATAGCAGGAATGTCTGTAAAAGATGGAAATCTCTGATACTTGCTATTATATTGCAACGAACAAAACCAAAACAACATGTTTCTGATTTTCAACATCTTTCTTAACTATGCAGTAAATATATTAATTTCAGGAAATGTATATGATGGTTTACTATTAACAATACCTACAAATGTTGACCCCTTCTGAATCTCTACCTTGTCATGGCGAAGGGGCTTATGTACCTCATTGAAGCTGTGAGCCATGCCATGTAGGGTCACCAAGATTGGTAGAAAGGTCAAACAAATGACAGTTCACTGAAGAAAAAAATGGCAACCCACTTCAGTGTCTTTGCCAAGAAAATCTTATGGATAAGCACAACCAGAGACATAGCCTGGTGTGCTGTGATCCCAGAGATTTGGACACGACGGAACTATACATCTTGAACAAGCTGATTAATGTCCCTTTAAATTGTGTACCAATCAGACATGTACTGCTCAAGTATAAACAAAAACTGATAGACAATAACAACTAACAAAAAGCTGTCTATATATATACTTTTTTCTGTAAGAATTTATCTGGAAACTCAATGAAAGATCTGATATAGATTTTTATAAATGTTACTAAACATCAGAGAAAATTAAAACCTATCTAGGCATGGGAAGTGTACATGATGATCAACCTATTGGGGCATGATTGTTAAGCCTGGATATGCCATATCTTTGAGTCCTGTTGATTACATTGATGTGCTGTTCACAGACAACGTAATCCATTACCACTTAGTTTGCTCCTCTTCATTTAATATATCATCTAATTTAATCAAATGTAGTATCTTTTACATTTCAGTTTCCATTCAGTCAAGGACCTACCTCACTTCCATTGGTGCAGTCACATTATGAGGCAAACTGTGGTGCGGCAACAGTGATTTGTAATAGGGCAGACATAATGTGACTGTATTCAAATTACAGGTCTCCCTGTATGGAGCTGAAACAGTTACCTCATTATATGGGGGGTCATTGTTGCTGTAATAAGATCATGGGGCTTACTTCATTGTGCTACAGACTGTAATGTTGCAATGAGGTGACTGTAATGTTGCTGCAGCTAGATTATGGTGTCCTACAGCAGGTGATACAACGCAAAGTTACAAAGTGATGGGGACATACACAAAAAAGTAGCAGTCAAATAGTTATAGAGACAGAAGGAGAAAAAAGTATAAATTGAAATTCAACTTTGGTTAATTTAGCCATTTTGGTGATTTTATTTCTTGTGATATTTCAAAGTTACACTTGAGATGTTGAGAACGAGAACACATTAAAGACAGAAACAGACACATTGACTGCTACTATTAAATTGAAATTGATGTTCTCTTGTGAGATCCTTTTTCATTATGCATGATTCATGTGCAGTCAGAAGATATATGAATAAAAAGAACAATAAAGAAATGTCTTGACAATGTATTCAATTGAATATACTGACAGGGGAGCCCAAGAAAGCATAAATAAAAGAAGCAAATATAATTATTTGTTAAATGTGATAGTACCTGTGTTGCACATAGTGTGTGGTGGCAGTAAGAGTACATCATTTTATATATTTTTGACATTTATATGATTTTACAAACCAACATATACAGTAATACTTAGCCAAAATATATGCGGCCTATTATTTAAAGGGATATGAAAGATTACCTGTCTTTAATATTAAAATAAGCTACCTAAGTGTTTGCATATCTAAAGTTCAATGTATTAACAAGTGCTTAAAAGCTCTGTTTTTGCTCACTGAAACCTTACAAATTGTCCCAACAAAGCTCATGTACACAACATTTCTATTGGTACTAGATGTACTAGCCAATTACAGACTGTTTCTCAATAGCATATTTTGAAATCCTGCTGTCATTGGTTAGTACATCTACTATAGAGATACAGTGTGTATGAGTAACAGGAGGCTGTCGTTTATTGGGACTATTTAGAATAGGGGCGTAGGAACTGGGGGGGATGGGGGGGACAAATCTCCCCCAGATTATATGAACAGGGGACACACAAAGATACCAAAATTAAACTTAATCATGCATTACCAGATCTGGCCAGCACTATGGAGCCGTATTTCTTCCCCATGAAAGCTTTGACCGTTAATATACAGTATATATATTTATATATATAATTTTTTATTATATTGAGGGTGTTGGGGCCAAGACGTATTGAGACTTTAAACAAAGTAATTAAAAAAGTTTTTGAGGGGCAGTGCAGCCCTGGGGCCCCTTAGAGCAGGGTCCCGGTGCGTTGCACTGGGTGCACTAGCGGTAGATCCACGCCTGCTGCCTGTCATGGGAGTAGAGTTGAATTGCACTACTCAGGGCCACAGTTTTTTGTCTCTTTAAATTTTATCCACCCCAGATTTTTTGGGGCTCCTACACCCATGATTTGGATTTTGCAAACATATTTTCAACTAGAGGCAGCAAGTAAAGTTAAGTCCATAGCCAAAGTGTCAGGACTGGCAATTAACAAACTTATTACAGTTATAGTAAATAGGACTGGCTGATGAGAGACTGGTCTGGTTTTTGGCAAGATTGGACTCGAGGCAGATAGAGGGAAATTATGCATAAGTTACAAGACAAATACTGTACAGAACAAGAAACAGGGCCAACTGTTTTCAGTAAGAACAATTACAGGGTATGGCAAGACAGAAACCAAATAGGAATGACTAGTGGAGGCCCAAGGCACACGTCACAGGGGTATCAGAATATGCAGCAATAGTATGCACTAAGATTATTACAGAGCAAGGGTCTAACAGCAGGTGATTAGAGTCAAATTTTAAAAGGCTGCCAGCAGGAATCCAGTAAAGGTTGCGGCATTCTGGGAAGGAGGATTGGGAAAACCTGGGTGCTAATCCCAAACTCCTGTGGCATGTATGAGTGCTTCATCTGGAAAAGCTGCACAGTGCATTTTTAGCTTCAGCATCTCTTGTAGCAGAGGATAAAAATGCCTGTCACTAAAATCCCATTCTTGGGCTGATCCAAAATATTTCAGACAGTAGCCAATCATAGTCAGGAACCAAGAATGGAAACATACCTGACAGGTGATCATGCAAAACATGATGGTGAATAGAAAGCTTTAAGTGGCACATTTCAGAATTTATTGAGCAGACTAGAGGCTGAAGCATGGCTTGTAACACCTTCAGAGTGATATCAATTACTTAAAAGTCTTCAACAAAAAAAGCACTATTATTTTAGTACAATTGGTCTCGGAAAACAAGTTAAACCATCTCCTCAACAAGAAGACAGAAGATCTTTGAGGACCTGGAATTTGGTTCTACAGATAGAACTGTGTTTTTTTTTTCTATCTTGCTTTTTTTTCCAACAAGATAAGATAATTTTTATAGACTTCTAGCATATGTCTCTTTCTTGTTGTCTATTTGAAAGCACCAAACACCTCCTATTTAATGTGTAAAGGGGGTATATATATATATATATATATATATATATATATATAGATTTTCAGGTAAATTGGAACAGCTCTCTATCTTTTGCTTAGATGATATGAGTGTCAGCTGAGACTAGATATAGTATAGGACACTTTGCAATTAACAAATATAGAAATATAGAATTCTGTAAAGGTTTAAAACTGTATTAGCAAGATGAAGAAAGTAGGTACATCCTCAAAGTCTAAACTCAAAGGGAAAAAGAGAGAAATGGTAAGTTAAAAAGTGATTTTTTTCTTCCTAAATCGGGCCTTGAGAAATTAGGCCTTATGGAAGAAAACACAGATAGACCTTTAGAAATGTCTGCTTCCTCATCAGAATTTAGAGAAGTCCTTAGTGCAGATAATACCACAGCTTCTGATTCAATTGAGGAAGATAACCTACCGTTAAAACTATGAAAAAACTCTTAGCTGGTTTTAGAATTACTCTTATTTTAGACCTTATGACAGAAATAGCAAAGAATACAGCTGCTATTACTGAGCTTTTGGAAAAAAATGAAATTTTAGAAAATAAATTAACAACTTTTCATGCAAAGCAACAAAAAACACCATTTGAAATAAAAAGTCTGAAAGAGGAGCTCAGGCCAGCTAAACTTAAATTAAACAACCTCGAGGACGACTTGAGAAGGTGTAATGTAAGAATTAGGGGTATCCCAGAAAAAAATTGGCTTTAAAGATTTGTCTGAGTATATAACCTCCTTTTTCTCCTGCTTGGTTCCCTTTAAATTCTTAAATGAGCATATGATTGATAGAATTCACAGAGTATCGGTTATTTCAAGTACTGTGAGAGAATTACCAAGGGATGTAATTGTTAAAATCCATTACTTTTCTTATAAGGAAACATTGCAGAGAAAGTCCTTTGAGTTAAACGTTTTCAATCTTCCCAATGATAACTTAAAGATATTTGCAGATCTGTCTAGGGAAACCTTACTTAAAAGAAAAGAGTTTATAGAAACCATAAAAGAGCTAAGAGCAAGGAATCTTAGATACAGATGGGGATTTCCAACAAAATTGATAATTTTAAAAGATGGTAAAAAATGTCCAATTACCACATGTTTGGAAGGGGAAACATTTTTAAAAGATCTGGGTGTTCCATAGGGAGGATTGGATTAGACTTGTAAGGAGTAAAGCGGAAGGGAGAGAGAAAAGGGAAAAAAAGAGAGGAAAGATTTTGCAGACATTAAACCGATCTTAAGATTGGACCATGGTATAGTTTCAATCAGTTGGAAAGGAGACCTTAGAAGTAAGAAATATTCCCCATGGAGACTAGATTTTCACATTCTTAAAGTTGAATATTTAAGTAATAACATTTAAAAAGAAATTCATAATTTATTTGAAGAGAATAGAAACTCAGTCAACTCCAGTGTAACCCTGTGGCTGGCCCATAAGGCCTATATTAGGGGGATACTGATAAAAGCAAAATCACAACTGTTAAAAAATAGAGGGAGAATGTTGAGGGAGATGTATATAGATTTGGCTAAATTGGATAGAAAACATAAGTGTAATCTTGCTAAAAATATTCTTGAAGAAATGAAGGGCAGTCCTCAATTTAAAAAATAGAACAAAAAAAAGCGCATGATACAAGACTGAAATTCTTACAGACCTTACTTTTGGGGGAATAAAGCGGGCAAAGATTTAGCATATAAGACTAGGCTAGGAAATATAAATAAATGCCTCGATAAAATTAAATATGGGGATAAAATCATCTCAAACCCAGAGAAAATAGTAACATTTTTTAAAGAACATTATTCTGCATTATACAATCTAGAAGCGAATAAAGAAGATAGAGCGATCCGGGAGAAAAAAAACAGAATTTTATTAGCAAAAATGAACCTTCTTAAATTATCTACAGAAGATCTAGAATTGTTAAATGTGGAAATAACTGAAGAGGAAGTAGAGAGGGTAATTAGTAATTTGAAGACTGACTCTTCACCTGGTCCGGATGGTTTTAATAATCGCTATTAAAAAATGTTTCATAGAGAAATAGTGAGGGAATTGATGAATACGTTCAATGAGATAAAGAATGAAGGGAGAGCTCCTGGCGAAATGCTAGAGGCTGTCATAGTGTACATCCCAAAGACAAACTCTGAAATACCAGAATGTAAAAATTTTAGACCTATATCCTTACTGAATAATGACATAAAAATCTACTCAAAGATATTAGCTTTGAGACTGAATAAAATAATTAACTCATTAATTGACATAGACCAAAAGGGTTTTATAGTGGAGAGACAGGGAACTTCGGATATTAGAAGATTATTAAACTTGACCGCCTATCTTAATAAGAAGGGTACCCCGGCAGTGTTTGTTTCATTTGATGCAGAGAAAGCATGACTAGGAAGGTGATACATGGAAGTTTGGCTTGGCAGATTTTGGCCTTAAAGCCATCGGATCATTATATGGGTCTCCATCCGCCTCCACAAAATCATTGAAGATTTTAGTGTTATATCCAATTATAAAATCAATATCTTGAAATCCGAAGCTTTGCCTATTAATCTATCTTTGGCTGAAATAGAGGGTTTGAAGGGTAAATATTAATACAAGTGCCAGAATAAGATTCAGCATTTGGGTATTGATATACATGTTAATTTAAAACAAGTTGTTGTGCAGAATTTCAAACAACTTTATATAAAGATAAAAAAAAACACTTCAAGAGTGGTGAAACAATATTATGTCTTGGTCTGGGCGAATAGAGGCGATAAAGATGTGCATTCTCCCAAATATCACTTATTTGTTACGTAGCTTCCCGCTGTGGATCCCAGCACATATTATTAATAGATTTCAGGTCTATAAAATAAAAAATATATAAAATATTTAGGATAAATAAAGTCTATATGATATGTGACTTTTAACTGGGAGGGGGTTGGAAACCCGATGATTAAAAATGATCAACAAGCTATACAAATGTCTCAATTAATACTATGGACACAGCCATCTGATTTATTTAAATGGTTTTAAATTGAGAATTTCGATTTGGAATCTGGGAATTTAAACCTTTTACTCTTTCTAACAGAGGGGGAGTCTAAAGACAGAAGACTGCGAGCATGCCCTACATTAAAAAATCATAGGTGGTGGTATAAATTTAACGCTCGTTTCTCTCTTATGCCCCTTCCTAGCCCTATAATGCCTTTGGCCTCATTGGCCAAATTATTTGACTCAAGCTTGCTTAGGTTGTTAGTTAGAAAGGGAGTCCTCTGTCTGAAAGACATATTTGGGGACAAGAAATTATTGGAGTTTCAAGAACTAATTAATGTTTATTCAATTTCTATTAATAATTGGTTAGAATATATTAAACTACAAAAGTTATTGGTTTCATCACCATTTTATTTGGAGGAGACGAGGGGCTGACTGACTTTGAAATAATAATCTCTTCTAAAGATAAAAAGCACCTTGTGGCTAAGTGTTACAAAATTATCCAGAAACAATATCAATTTGAGAAACCTTTCAAGTGGAGGTTATGGGAAAATGATCTAGGTTACTCTTGGTCTGTTGAAAAATGGCATTCACCCTTTTCTCTAATGGCTAGATTTATTAAAAATGATACATATAGGGAAATTCAGTTTAAAATCATTAATAGATGGTACATAACCCCTCTGAAACTGGGGCAGCTGAATAAATCAGAAGAACAAAATAATTGTTGGAGAGGTTGTGGGCAGATTGGTACACACTTCCACATGTGGTAGAGTTGCCCGCTCATACCAAATTTTTGGTTTGAGAGTTTTAAACATCTATCTAAGATATGTGAAATTGTAATACCCCGGCACCAGAAATAGTGATTTTACATTTTATCCCAGAAGGCCTTTCAGCGTCAGTTAAAGGAATGGTTTTGCTTTTCCTTATGGAATCAAAAAAACTTGTAGCTTCCAGATGGAAAAATAAAGTATGCCCATCCTGGTTGGGAACTTATAGAAAGACTGGAATATGTTTATCTTCTAGAATGCAGACTTATAAATACAAGGATAGGTCCAAAGATAAGAGCTAAGCGGGCCCTATGGGGAAAAAAATCTCCATTAATAAGGAAAGCTCAAATTTAATAGGTTGTTTTTTTTTCTTCCCTTCCTCTTTCGTATTTGGACTATGACTCTCGGTGGATCTCTCCTCTCCTCTTTTTGCCAAGTCCTCATCTCATGCTGTAGGTATATGTTTTGTATATGTGGTGATTTTGTTTTAAACATGTGGGGGGTTTTTTGTCTTCAGGATAAATCTTTTATTGACACTTACTGACCTGTGTGTCAGATATTGTATTTGTGGAATATATGTCTTTTTTTCTTATTGTTTAACCTAATAAAATTTATAAATAATAAAAAAGAAAAAAAAAGAAAAGGAAAACAATTTAATTGTAGAGAACCAACGAAAATGTTAATACATGATAAAGAATGATTTGATAAAACCGCAATTTAAATTTAAATTATATTTGTTCTGATAATATATGAAAATCTGATTATACCATAAAAATATCATAACCTTGAAACCAACGCAATTAATATTTCACTAAATTATGATGAATGGAAAATCATGTATGTAGGGCAAAGTATTATAAGGGCAATTTATTAGCATACATTAACATAAATAGAAAAAAATCAGTAAAATGTAAAAAAAATTGTGAGATATTTTTGACCTTTCAATTACGACAGATTATGGAAATTGTAATGAATTGTCATGATTCAAAATAATTTTCTCTAATCATCTAAAAGGAGTTGCTGTAAAAATATATATTTTCCCAAATGTATACATTTAATTTACATGACCATATCATATTGTACAAAGAAATAAGCAAAATAGCAATGTTATATTATTAATAATAATAATGATTATAATAATAATAATAATAATATTAATAATATATTTGCATTAATCATTGCTTTTATTTGCAGATTGCAGAAATACCCAACAATTTACATTTGAATAAATCTTTGCCTTGCCATAAGTGAAAGGGCAAAAAACAAATTTGTGGTTACAACCTCCCCTATGTCAGGGTAAACAAAAAAGGCGTGTTTTTTTATATCATGTTATATCTTCTAAATGAAAAAAAGGGGAAAAAAAAAAGGGAAGGAGAAAAAGGAAAAAAAAAAAAGAGTAATGGGGAACTTCGGGATTAAGGAACGTATGAAAGATAGGATGCGGGAAGGGAGTGAGGGAGAGATGATTAATATTCTCTGCTAGATTCTTGCTGCCATGTCCATGTTGGAGCTTTTTTTTATTTCTCTTCCTTTTTCTTTTTTTCTAAGAAAATGGGAGAAGAATAGAGGGCTCGAACCCCTTTAGCTGGGCATGCTGTCTAACTTTTTGAAGTTGGAAAGGCCAGGCAAGGAGGGTGATTTTGTGTGTTTTCTGTTTTTTGTGTTTTTGTATATGAATATGTTTTGTGTAAAGGTTTTTATTGATTGTAACCAGCATGGGGAGAGGAGGGGAGAGTTGAGAGGAGAGCAACTATACAGGGAATTTGGACATTGGTTAGAAAATGGATAGGCTCAAACTGATTAGTTAAAATACCCAGGGCCTTAATGTACCAGGTAAAAGACACGCCTTTTTTAAGATGTTTAGAGCTGAAAAAGCAGACATTATATGTATACAAGAGACCCACTGGGCTAGGGGTAAGGCACCGCTATTTAATGATATGTACTATGTATGTGGTGGATCTTCTATGTTTAGAAGGAAAACTAGAGGAACAGCAATCTTTTTTAATAAAAAATTTAATTTAAAAGAAGAATTTTTGGATCTAGATAGTGAAGGTAGATACATATTATGGTCAGGATGGATTAACAGAGTAAAACATACCATATTGAACATATAGGCGCCCAATAAAGAACAAGTGACTTTCTTAAGAAGGACGCTAATGAAGCTGAGAACATTTTTTTATGGCTTACTCACTGTTTGTGGGGATTTTAATATGTGTTTGAACCCTGTAGAAGACAAGGGTTCTTGTATAGATCCTGCCCTTACCCGTAAAGGTAAACAATTTTATGAACTAATTAGCAAGTATAATCTTTTTGACACATGGAGGACTTTTCATCCGAGAGAAAGGGACTATACACATTATTCAAATAGATTTGCTTCTGATGCCAGGCTTGATTATTTTTTCTCTAATGATTCAAGCTTTAAATATCTAGACTTAGCAGATATTAAACCGACATTGAGATCAGACCATGGTATGGTATCGATCAGCTGGAAAGGAGATGTTATAAGCAAGAAACATTGCCTGTGGAGACTAGATCCCTACATCTTAAAAACTGAACATGTAAGTAATAACATTAAAAAAAGAAATCAATCAATTCTTTGAAGAGAATAGATATTCAGTTAACTCCAGTGTAACCCTGTGGTTGGCTCATAAGGCTTATATCAGAGGGATTTTGATAAAAGCAAAATCGTATTTGCTAAAAGATAGAGGGAGAATGTTGAGGGAGATGTATATAGATCTGGCTAAATTGGATAAAAAACATAAACAAAACCTTGATAAAAACATTCTGGAGGAAATGAAAGTGCTACAGTGCTCAATTAATAAAATTGAACAAAAAAAAGTGGATGACGCAAGATTTACATTTTTGCAGAGATACTATTTTTGGGGGAACAGAGCAGGCAAAGATTTAGCATATAGGATAAAGCCAAGTGGTATAAATAAACATCTGGATAAAATTAAACTTGGGAATAAAATTATTTCAAATCCAGAGAATATTGTACAAATCTTTAAAGATTATTACTCTGCATTATACAATTTGGAAGCGAATAATGAAGAAAGAGTGACTCAGGAGAACAAAATCTGAAATTTTTTAGCAAAAATTAATCTTCCTAAAGTATCAAAGGAAGATTTAGATTAGCTAAATAGGGAAATTACTGAAGAAGAAGTTGAATTGGCGATTTGAAGACTGACTCTTCACCTGGCCTGGATGGTTTTAATAATCACTACTATAAAATGTTTCATAGAGAAATAGTGAGGGAACTGGTGAATATGTTCAATGAGATAAAAAAGGAAGGTAGAACTCCGAGTGAAATGTTAGAAGCTGTTATAGTGAACATCCCAAAGATAGATTCTGAAATATTAGAATGTAAAAACTTTAGACCTATATCTTTATTGAATAATGATATAAAAATCTATTCAAAGCTATTAGCTTTGAGGTTGAATAAAATAATTAACTCTCTAATTGAAACAGACCAAACAGGTTTTATAGTTGAGAGACAGCGAACCTCAAATATTAGAATATTATTGAATTTGATTGAGTTTCTTAATAAAAATGGCACTCCGGCAGTGTTTGTCTCATTGGATGCAGAGAAAGCTTCTGACGGAGTCGGGTGGAGATACATGGAATTAACGCTGGAAAAGTTTGGCCTGGCTGATTTTTGCCTTAAAGCCATTTGTGCATTCTATGGGTCTCCATCCACCTCTATCAGGGGCTTAGGTTTTTTTTCAGATAAATTTGCCATATAAAATGGAACTCAGCAAGGATGCCCTCTCTCCCCAGTTTTATTCGCTTTATTAATTGAACCATTGGTTCAATCGTTTAGAAGCTCAAAAAAAAACAAGGGTATTAAGATAGGCTCAAGTATACATAAAACATCTCTCTTTGCAGACGATATGGTAATAGCAGTTGAGAATCCATCTAGTTCTTTGGATTTCCTTCACAAAATCATTGAAGAATTTAGTGCAATATCTAATTATAAAATTAATATCATGAAATCCGAAGCACTGCCTATTAATCTATCCTTGGCTGAAACAAAGGATTTGAAGGTTAAATACCAATATAAATGGCAGAATAAGATTCAGCATTTGGGTATTGATCTTTATATCAATTTAAAACAAGTTATCATGCAAAACTTTAAACAACTTTAATCAAAGATAAAAAAAACTCTACAAGATTGGGGAAATATTATTAGGTCTTGGTCTGGACGTTTAGAGGCGATAAAAATGGGCATTCTCCCAAAAATTACTTATTTGTTACGCAGTTTTCCGCTGTGGGTTCCAGCATACATTATCAATAAATTCCAAATCTTAATCGATAAATACATACATAATTATAAAATAATTAGGATAAAGAAAGTCTATATGATATGCTATTTTGAAAAGGGAGGAGTCGGATACCCGTTGATTAAAAACTACCAACAAGCCATACAAATGTCTCAACTAGTACTATGGACTCAGTCACCTGACCTATCTAATTGGTCTCTGATTGAGAACTTCGTCTTAGAATTGGGGTGATCTAAACCTTTTACTGTTTTTCATAGAGGGGGAGTTTAAGGATAGTAAAGTACGAGGAAGTCTTACATTAAAAAATCATAGGTGGTGGTTTATATTTAACGCTTGCTTCTCTCTGCCCCTACCCAGCCCGATTACTCCTCTGGCCTCATTGGCCAAATGATTTGATTCTAGCCTACTTAGGATGTTAGTGAGAAAAGGAGCCCTTTGTCTGAAAGATATATATGGGGATAAAAAAATAATGAAGTTCCAAGAACTTATTGACAGTTATTCAATCTCCTAAGAAAATTGGCTAGAATATATAATATTATGGAAACTGTTGGTTTCATCCCCTTTCTATGTGGAGGAGACGAGGAGGCTGACGGATTTTGAAATTTTAATCTCTTCTAAAGATAAAAAGCACCTTTTGTCTAAATGCTATAAAATCATTAAGAAACAATACCAAATTGAGAAACCCTTTAATTGGAGGTTATGGGAAAATGATATAGGGAATTCTTGGCCTATCGAAAAAATGGCACTCATCCTTTTCTCTAATGGCTAGATTTATTAAAAATGTAACATATAGGGAAATTCAGTTTAAAATTATCAACAGATGGTACATAACTCCAATTATATTGGGACAGTTAAATAACTCAGAGGAACAAAAGAACTGTTGGAGAGGTTGTGGGCAGAATGGTTCGCATTTTCATATGTGGTGGAGTTGTCCGCTAATACCAAATTTCTGGTGAGAGAGTTTTAAACATTTATCAAAGATTTGTGAAAAGGTAATAACTCCGGTACCAGAATTGGTGATCTTACATTTTTTCCCAGATGATTTTTCAACATCAGTTAAAAGTATGGTTTTGCTCTTCCTTATGTTTCTAGATGGAAAAATAAAGTATGCCCATCTTGGATGGAACTTCTAGAAAGATTGGAATATGTTCACCTTTTAGAATGTGGTTTAAGTAATATTAAGATAGGCCCAAAGATAGCAGCTAAATGGGCCCTATGGGAAAAAAATGATCTTCACAAGCGAAGGTTTGAGCTCAGCAAGATGTCTCTCCTCTCTTCTCTCTCCGGAGTGCTCTCCTCATGCTGGAGGTATATGATTTGTTTATGTGATGTTTGTTTTGTATTGTTTTTCATGTTTTATAGACTTTTGCTGACCTGTGTGTCAGAATTGGTATATTTGCAATATATGTTTTTTCTTTTCTTTTTTGTGTAATGTAACAAAATGTATAAATAAATATAAAAAAATAAATAAAAAAAAGGCGTGGGTGTGTGGACTTTTGTTAATGATTTCCCAGCCTTCTTATGAGAAGAAGGAATAAAAAAAGTAGAGTGGAGGGAAGGCAACACATAATGGTGTGTCCTGAACTGGGGGAGGGTCCTTCCAGGTCTGACCTGGTAAGTTGTGGTCATTAACATCCCTGTATTAGGCCAAATGTTTTGGATTGTCTAGCCTTCTAGCAATCATGTAGGGCAAATAAAATTCTTGGGAGGAAACTTCTAAAGATTTATGGATAAGCGAACTCCATCTGGAAAATGCTGTTTAGTGACATGTTGTGTAGACTTAGTGATATATCTACAGTGCCTTGCAAATGTATTCACCCCCTTGACTTTTTACCTATTTTGTTACATTACAGCCCAATGTTTTGTTAATCTGAATTTTATGTGATTGATCAGAACACAATAGTCTAAGTTGGTGACGTGAAATGAGAA
Source organism: Discoglossus pictus (assembly GCA_027410445.1). Taxonomy (NCBI): domain Eukaryota; kingdom Metazoa; phylum Chordata; class Amphibia; order Anura; family Alytidae; genus Discoglossus; species Discoglossus pictus. The sequence goes on from CM050173.1 coordinate 70,070,933, forward strand.
AAATATATACATAAAACTATTTTTAGAAATAGAAAACAGAAAAATGGCATGTGTGTATGTATTCACCCCCTTTGTTATGAAGCCTATAAAAAATTCTGGTGCAACCAATTACCTTCAAACCAAGTCAAATAATTAGTGAAATAATGTCCACCTGTGTGCAATCTAAGTGTCACAAGATATGTCATTACACATACAAACTTTTTTGAAAGGCCCCAGAGGCTGCAACACCTACGGAAAAGGCACCACTAACCAAACACTGCCATAAAGACCACCGAACTCTCCAAACAAGTAAGGGACAATGTTGTTGAGAAGTACAAGTCAGGGTTAGGTTATAAAAAAAAAAAAACAAAATCTTTGATGATCTCCAGGAGCACCATCAAATGTATCATAACTAAATGGAAAGAACATGGTACAACAGCAAAGCTGCCAAGAGATGGCAGCCCACTAAAACCCAGATCTTGCAAGGAGGGCATTAATCAGAGAGGTAGCACAGAGACCTAAGGTAACCCTGGAGGAGCTGCAGAGTTCCACAGCAGAGACTGGAGTATCTGTACATAGGACGACAATAAGCCGTACGCTCCCTAGAATTGGATATTCTTTAGCAAAACCTGTACCACTCTGTGCGTGATTTGAGGCTAGGAGGGAGGTTCACCTTCCAGCAGGACAATGACCCCAAACACACTGCTAAAGCAACACTTGAAACATGTAAATGTGTTGAAATGGCCTAGTCAAAGCCCAGACCTCAATCCAATAAAAAATCTGTGGTCAGACTTAAAGATTGCTGTTCACAAGAAAAAAGCATCCAACTTGAAGGAGCTGGAGCAGTTTTGCAAGGAGGAATGGGCAAAAATCCCAGTGCTAAGATGTGGCAAACTCATAGAGACTGATCCAAATCTACTTGGAGCTGTGATTGCCTCAAGAGGTGGCTCTACAAAGCATTGACTTTAGGGGGGTGAATAGTTATGCATACTATTATTTTTTATTTTGTCCAATTTGTTGTTTGCTTTACAATAAAAAAAAAACATGTTCAAAGTTGTGGGCATGTTCTGTAAATTACATGATGAACATCCTCAAACAATCCATGTTATTTCCAGTTTTGCAATGTTGGTCACGCAGCGCCGCCGTCACACATGCAAGCTTCGCAAAGATGCGAGACTCGCGAAGCGAGGCAAAGCACCCGCACAGCACTTAGGCTGCAATGAGCATCAAAGGCACTCATTGCAGCCAGCGGCGCCGTCACACATGAGATTATTATATAGTTACATAGTATTTGAGGTTGAATAAAGACTGTTAGTCCATCAAATTCAACCTTTTTAGATCTTTTCTGATCCTTTTAATTTGTGGACTATTTGTTAATAATTGTTAATTGATCCAGAGGAAGACAAACAGAAAGAAAAACCATTGAAACTTTGCCAATTGTAATAATATCCCCTCATAGACGCCTTTTTACTAGGGAAAATAATTTAAATTTGGTTAGTGTTTTTTTCATAACTTAGCCCCTCCATTCCGCTTATTAGTTTTGTTGAACTTCTCTGTACTTTTTCCTGCTCTAAAATGTCCTTTTTATTAAATTGTGCCCAAAATTGTACTCCATATTCCAAATTAGAACGTACTAGGGATTTGTAAAGTGGCAGAATTATATTTGCTTCTATAACCTTCTTAATACATGCTAATATTTTACTTGCCTTTGCAGCTGCTGGAGTATTTTCCATTTACAACAACTCTTTGCTTCCTGTCTTTTAGCCAGCTCTCGATCCATGAGCAGAAATTTACTGCTATTCCTGTATCCTTTAGTTTGTTCAAAAGTCTCCCATGTGGCACTGTATCAAAAGCCTTTGCAAAATCTAAAAATACCACATCCATGGAGTTGCCCTGATCCAAGTTCCTGCTAATCTCCTCATAGAAACTAATTAGACTGGTCTGACATGACCTATCCTTCAGAAATCTGTGTTGACTGCTACTTATGATCTTATTCAAATAGACATATTCTTGTATATTATCCCTTATTAACCCTTCTAAAAGCTTCCCATCTACAGATGTGAGGCTCACTGGTCTATAATTCCCTGGATTTTTTCCTTGCTCTTAAATATAGGTATAACATATGCTTTTCTCCAGTGACCTGGTAGTGACCCTGTGGGGAGTAAGTCTTGAAAATTTAGATATAATGGTTTGGCTATTACAGAATGTATACCAAAATATTGTCCTGTGGATCCTATTTAGGAATCCTTGAACAACGAACCAAGGTTGTACAGAAACACCTTTTAAGCAGCCTTTATTTTAATTATTATTGCCAGATACTAATTTTAAAATTCAATCTTTATTTGTACATTTAAAATGTTGTTAAAAATGCAACGATTAAAAAAATCATGTTAAACCCAAGGGGCCTCATTCTATTAACGGCCGTAGGAGATGCGGGGCCGCAAGGACCGGCCGCAAGCTATTCGGCTATTCTATTCCCCTCAGGCCGGGGATTCCGTCAGGCTTGCAGCCGGCGCCTTGCTATCCCTTGTGGCCGCTCGCGCCGGAGGAAAGCCTTTGATCTAAAACGGCCGCAAGAGTTTTGGCTGCAAGAAAAGCCTGGTTGCTATTCTATTACTCCGGGAATCCTCTCTGCAAGGCTAAAAGCGAGCCGCAGCTTACTTGCAGGAAAAAGGTCCCGCTAGCACCAATTAAGCACATTATAAAGCCAAAATAAAGCCATCCTGCACTCTGAGGAGACTATAAAGTGATTGTAGGTGTTAGCAAAAATAGCACAACATTCCCCTACAGTCAAATCCGTAAAAAAAATATTTTTTAATTTATGTCAAAAATCCATGTAAAAAGTCCAGAGGGCTTGGAGAACCTCAGACCCGCCCACGCTGCGGCCGGAAAATAAACAGTTAATGTAAACTCAGATTTGGGCTGATGTGCAAGCTTGAGAGGGGGGTGCTATTAATCCTCATGTCCCCCAATATGATCCCTAGCATTTACAGAGCTTTACAGTGCCGTCTTGAATTTATTATTGAGTTTTAAGTTTTCTGAGCTTACGGCCGGTTGCAAGATATACGGCCGGCCGTAAGGGGAGATCCTTGCGGGGCCGTATAATTGAATTGCAAGATAACGGAACCCCCGCAAGGAATCGCAGCCTTGCGGACGTTTTACGGACGATAATAGAATCAGGCCCAAGGTGTTTAATCCTTTGGGCTTTTTGACGTCCAGCAAATTATTAAAGGTTTATTTAAGTTTTATTTTTGTTGTTATTATATTCTTTGCTTTGATCACAGCTTTTTTATTTAATTACTTTATTATGCTCAAGTCAATAAAAGATTTGTTTTTTCAATTCAACTGTATTTGTGTATTTGTGGTTATCAAATCTTTATCAGGTACCCTGGATTTTAATTTACATAAGATTACAATTTTTACATAAGATTAAGATAAGGTTTTATAATCCTTTTGTCTATTGTATAGTTTTGTTTATTCATACAGCACTTCACTGGAGTATATGTTTTAAGTGCCTTTGCGTTTCTTTTGTGTTAATCTTTTATCCTGTTTATTTATGTTAATTCGTAATTCTATAACTTAAAGTGCATTATGATTCAAGTGGTGTTATTCAAAACTTCTTATCTTAAAGTGCTTGTGGTATTGTGACTTTGTGCTTATTTCTTCTTATATTACCCTTTTACCTCGTGAGTGTTAGTCTGTCACAGTCACTACTTTACCTTATTCATTTATAGTGCTAATACTGTGCTATATATTAGAAAATGTATACACTCCTGATTATGCTGTTTCTTAAACTATATATTTCCTTAATGCTTCTGTCTATTGTTTTTTAGAAGGAGGTTGTGTCTTCCTTTTTCTTCCGTTTTTTTGCTTTAATTATGCTTTTACTCCTTTTTCCCTTTTCTTGCTTTTCTATTTCCTTATTCTTGTATATTACTCTATTGTTACTATATTGTGACTTTGTGGTGAATGAATTGGCTTTCTATCTTTCTTTTAAGTTAGTAGTGGACCTGGAGCTTTAGAGCTGTATCTATCATGTTCCACGCTATGTTGGTGTGGTCTGCGCTGTGATCGCGCTTACTGATGACGTCACAATCTCCCGACGCGCGTTTCGTGAGGCTCTATCAGTCTTTCACTCATCAGGGGCACAGTGCTGCCTTCTCTGTGGAGCTATTTATAGTTTCTATGGCAATTAGTTAACTCTTTGTGTTCCATAGTTTCTATGGCAGTTAGTTAAATCTTTGTGTTCCTGAATGTTTTTGTTCATGCTTTATTTTCAAATGTTGCTTTTGACTTTCTTTTTTACTATATTATCTTTATATTAGTTAAATAAGTATAATGATTTTGAATAAGGAAATTACTTTCAAAGTAATACTTTTAACTTGCTAGCATTAGTATGCCTTTGTATTATTTTATTAAAACTTTGTTTGCTAAACATATTTTTTGATTTTAAATTATAATTATTTTGTATACCATGTTAATTTATTTTTTATCTAATCCGGATACTAATTTTTATTTTTTATTTTTCTATATTCTTTATTGTTTATTTATATTTCATTATTTGTTTGTATATATTTTGTATTTACTTATTTATTTATATATATTTATTTTATTTATGTTTTATATTTATTATTATATTAATGGCTTTTATAGATAAAGATGGTATTCTAATTACTTTTTTGAACTTTTCATATCTTTGATCAAAAGTTGTTGTTTTTTATTTTTTTTATTTTGTATTTTGTTTTATTAGTAATTCTTTTAAATGAATGCTATATATATATAGATTCTGCTGTTAAACTTTTGTATCCTATTCATATATTAAATCAGGGTATTTTTCATAAGAGTTTTTTTCAAATGAATGCTGTATATGTAAATTCTTCATTTAAACCCTGTGTTTTTTTTGTATCCAACTGAAATATCCATTTTGCCTCTTGACACAGTAGGTGTTTATCCCAATCTCCTCTTCTTGCTGTTTTTGGTATGTGAACAATACCTATGAATTTCAAACAGTATGGATTATTGTTGTGATGATGACGTACATGTTTTGCTATTGGGGTATCTTTTAAATTTAAAACATCATTTACATGTTCTAATACACGGCGTCTTAACTGTCTTTTGGTTTTGCCTGTGTATTTTTTATTACATGAGCAAATTATTTGGTAGATAACACCTTCAGTTAGACAATTTATATTATGTCTTATCTTATAATTCTTTAATCCTTTTGCATCTTGAAATTCTGTGGTTTTTAATAAAAATGGACATGCTTTACATTTGCCGCATGCTTTACATCCTTTTTGGCCTTCTATTAGCCAGTTCCTTTTATTTTTCTTTTCTTCATAGTGGCTATGTACCAGAAGATCTTGTAGGTTTTTTGCTCTTATGTATGTAATTGTACTTTGTTCTGTAAGTACTTCATCCAGATCTCTGTCTAATTTCAAGATGTTCCAGTGTTTTTGCAATATAGATCTTATTTGTTGGGATTGACTTGAGAAGTTTGTGATGAATCTTATAGGTTGTTGTTTTTTGTCTCTTTTATTTTCAACCGATAGTTGATTTCTATCCTGTGTTAAGGCCCTATGGTATGCTTTCTTCAACACTTTTTTTGTGTATCCTCTTTGAATGAATCTTTCCTGTAGTTCTTTAGCTTGTGTTTTGAATTCTTGTTGACTGCTACAGTTTCTTTTTATACATAAATACTGTCCTGTTGGTATGGCTTTCTTTGTTGAAATTGGATGGTGACTCTTCCAATGTAACAACAAGTTTGTTGCTGTTGTTTTTCTATAAGTTCTTGTTGCTAGTTCTTTTTTTGGAATTTACATATATGCTTAAATCAAGGAATGTCACTATTTCTTTATTGAACTCATATGCTAGTTTTACATTTTGTTCATTATTATTCAATTTTTTTATGAACTCTTTGAGTTCTTCTTCAGAGCCTGATCATATGACCAATATATCGTCAATGAATCTTATGCATAGTTCTATTTTTTGTGTATAAGATTCATTGTTTTCTGAGAATACTATATTATTTTCCCAGAATGTATTCCATCAGGACCTGGGGCTTTATTAACATTTATTTTCTCCAATCTCTTTTGAATTTCTTCCTGCATTAACAGGTGCTCAGAGTAGCAATAGCCTCACATTGTGTGGCAAACAGCATTGCCAGCCTTACAATTTTAATCCTGTCATTTTTGACAGGCAAGTTCCTAGTATCTACTATAACTATAACTATAACCAGGAGAGCCAGTAAGGCACTAAAACTCGCAAGTCTTGGGCGATTAATAAGGCTGTATATTATTACCAGCTAGACCCAAAGGTAATGGATTTGTGACCATTAGCATGTAACCCTTTCAGAGTTAATGACAAGTTGAGCTTCTTTTAATTTGCTGAAAACTGAAGAGTTTTAAAGCTCAAGTGTTAAAATATGTTTATCAATGAACTTATTTATGAACCTTTCACTGCTTAGATTGTATTTCAAGAAGATAAAATGGCTTATATTGCAAGATAAATTATGGAGGCTCTAATGTGTTTTATTGTACATTTAAAAGAGGTTTAGAAAACCAATGGATGCAGATGAAAATGTGTGCTCCTCCTAGTGTGTCCTTTTTAAATGAAACAAAGTTGGGAGAAAACCTTTGTAAGTCATCATTATAGCAAATATCTCTGACTGCTTAGCCAACTGAGCTTTGGAAAGGATGCCATAACTATGTAACTGATTGCGTTTAATTGTGCATAACAACAATGCAACTCACATTTTTGTGAAACTACAATGAAACATATCGCTTTTACATTTTTAATTTTAAAGTTGTCTTATTTAGCCAATTTGTTGGAGTTTAATCCAAGCTATCTTAATTTATATATTGATCAAATTTGACTGAAAGAAAAACAGTCAAAATAGAAATAACAATAAGGATAGCCTATGGAGGACTAACTTTTAAAATATAATCTTTATAATTAAAAGTGATAAAAATTGTGAAAATTACAAATGAGAAAATGCGGCAATTAATAACAATATATATAATTCTCTGATGACCGGTAATAACCACCAATTCTTAATATAATTTATCAATTTATTGTATTATTCTTAAAATGTTTTTGTTCAATACAAAGTTTTTTCTAACATAGTGTAATTCTTCCTATATGAAGTAAGGAAGAATTACACTAAGTTTGAGGAAACTTTATATTGAACAAAAAATAACACAATAAATGGATAAATTATATTAAGAATTGGTGGTTATTACTGGTCATCAGAGAATTGTATATATTGTTATTAATCCATTGGCTATCCTTAATGGTATTTTTATTTGACTGTACTATTTCAGTCAGATTTGACTAATTTAATTTTGACCGAGTTGGATGGAGATACATGGAATTAATGCTGGGGAAGTTTGGCTTGGCAGATTTTGGCCTTAAAGCCATCGGAGCATTATATGGGTCTCCATCCGCCTCTGTCAGGGGCTTAGGTTTTCTCTCAGAGAAATTCCCCATTTCAAATGGAACTCAGTAGGGATGCCCGCTTTCCCCAGTTTTATTCACTTTATTAATTGAACCATTGGTTCAATAAATTAGAAGTTCAGATAACATCAAAGGTATTAGGATAGGTTCAAGTATACACAAAAAAATTATCTTTGCAGATGAGATGGTAATATCAGTGGTGAACCCGCTTAGCTCTTTGAGTTTCTTTCACAAAATCATTGAAGATTTTAGTGTAATATCCAATTATAAAATCAGTATCTTGAAATCCGAAGCTTTGCCAATTAATCTATCTTTGGCTGAAATAGAGGGTTTGAAGGGTAAATATCAATACAAGTGGCAGAATAAGATTCAGTGTTTGGGTATTGATATATATGTTGATTTAAAACAAGTTATTGTGCAGAATTTCAAACAACTTTATATAAAGATAAAAAAATACTTAAAGAGTGGCGAAACAATATTATTTCATGGTCTGGGTGAATAGAGGTGGTAAAGATCACTTATTTGTTACGTTGCTTCCTGCTGTGGGTCCCAGCACATATTATTAATAGATTTCAGATCTTAATTGATAATTATATACACAACTATAAAAGAATTAGGATAAAGAAAGTCTATATGATATGTGACTTTGAACCGGGAGGGGTTGAATACCCGATGATTACAAATTATCAACAATCTATACAAATGTCTTAATAATATGGACACAGCCATCTTATTTATTTAATTGGTTTCAAATTGAGAATTTTGATTTGGAATCTGGGGATTTAAACCTTTTACTCTTTCTAACAGAGGGGGAGTCTAAGGATAGAAGACTGCGAGCATGCACTACATTAAAAAATCATAGGTGGTGGTGTAAATTGAATGCTTGTTTCTCTCTTATGCCCCTACCTAGCCCTATCACGCCTTTGGCCTCATTGGCCAATTATTTGACTCAAGCTTGCTTAGGTTGTTAGTTAGAAAGGGAGCCCTCTGTCTGAAAGATATATATATATATATATGGGGACAAGAAATTATTGGAGTTTCAAGAACTAATTAATGTTTATTTAATTTCTATTAATAATTGGTTAGAATATATTAAACTACAAAAGTTATTGATTTCATCACCCTTTTATATGGAGGAGACGAGGGGGCTGACTGACTTTGAAATATTAATCTCTTCTAAAGATAAAAAGCACCTTGTGGCTAAGTGTTAAAAAATTATCCAGAAACAATATCAATTTGAGAAACCTTTCAATTGGATTTTATGGGAAAATGATCTAGGTTACTCTTGGTCTATTGAAAAATGGCATTCACCCTTTTCTCTAGTGGCTAGATTTATTAAAAATGATACATATAGGGAAATTCAGTTTAAAATCATTAATAGATGGTACATAACCCCGCTGAAACTGGGGCAGCTGAATAAATCAGAAGAACAAAATAATTGTTGGAGAGGTTGTGGGCAGATTGGTACACACTTCCACATGTGGTAGAGATGCCTGTTCATACCAAATTTTTGGTTTGAGAGTTATAAACATCTATCTAAGATAAGTAAAATTGTAATACCCCCGGCACCAGAAATAGTGATTTTACATTTTATCCCAGAAGGCTTTTCAGCGTCATTTAAAGGAATGGCTTTGCTTTTTCTTATGGAATCAAAAAAACTTGTAGTTTCCAGATGGAAAAATAAAGTATGCCCATCCTGGTTGGGAACTTATAGAAAGACTGGAATATGTTTATCTTCTAGAATGCAGACTTAGAAATACAAGGATAGGTCCAAAGATAAGAGCTAAATGGGCCCTTTTTGTCTTCAGGATAAATCTTTTATTGACACTTACTGACCTGTGTGTCAGATATTGTATTTGTGGAATATATGTTTTTTTTCTTATTACTTAACGTAATACAATTTATAAATAATAAAAAAAAAAAAAAAAGGAAAAAAGTTAATTGTAGAGAAATCTTTTTATGAACCAACGAAAATGTTAATACATGAGAAAGAAAGATTTGATAAAACCGCAATTTAAAGTTAAATTATATTTCTTCTGATAATATATGAAAATCTGATTATAACATAAAAATATCATAACCTTGAAACCAACGCAATTAATATTCCACTAAATGATGATGAATGGAAAATCAAATATAATAGGATGTAGGGCAAAGTATTATAAGGGCAATTTATCAGCATACATTAACATAAATAGAACAAAATAATCAGTAAAATGTAAAAAAGATAGTGAGATATTTTTGACCTTTCAATTATGACAGATTATGGAAACTGTAATGAATTGTTATGATTCAGAATAATTGTCTCTAATCATCTAAAATAACTCACTGTAAATTATAACAAAGATTGAATCACTCATATATATTTTTATATTCAGAAATGTATATTTTCCCAAATGTATACATTTAATTTACATGGCCATAGAATATTGTACAAAGAAATAAGCAAAATAGCAATGTTACATTCATAATAACAATAATAATAATAATAATAATAATATATTTGCATTAATCATTGCTTTTATTTGCAGATTGCAGAAATCCCCAACAAGTTACATTTGAATACATTTTTGCCTTACCATAAGGGAAAGGTCAAACAACTAATTTGAGGTTACAACCTCCCCTATGTCAGGATAAATAAAAAAGGTGTGGGTGTGTGGACTATTGTTAATGATTTCCCAGCCTTCTTAGGACAAGAAGGAATACAAACAGTAGAGTGGAGGGAAGGCAACACATAATGGTGTGTCCTGAACTGGGGGAGGGCCCTTCCACGTCCAACCTGGTAAATTGTGGTCATTAACATCCCTGTATTAGACCAAATGTTTTGGATTGTCTAGCCTTCTAGCAATCATGTAGGGGAAATACAATTCTTGGGAGGAAAGTTCTAAAGAATTATGGATAAGAGAACTCCATCTGGGAAATGCTGTTTAGTGACATGTTGTGTAGACTTGCAAAAGTATTCACCCCCTTGACTTTTTACCTATTTTGTTACATTACAGCCTTAAGTTCAATGTTTTGTTAATCTGAAATTAATGTGATGGATCAGAACACAATAGTCTAAGTTGGTGAAGTGAAATGAGAAAAATATATACATAAAACTATTTTTTTAGAAATAGAAAACAGAAAATTGGCATGTGTGTATGTATTCACCCCCTTTGTTATAAAGTCTATAAAAACCTCTGGTGCAACCAATTACCTTCAGAAGTCACATAATTAGTGACATGATGTCCACCTGTGTGTAATCTAAGTTTCACATGATCTGTCATTACATATACACACCTTTTTTGAAAGGCCCCACAGGCTGCAAACACCAAAGCAAGAGGCACCACTAATCAAACACTGCCATGAAGACCAAGGAACTCTCCAAACAAGTAAGGGACAATGTTGTTGAGAAGTACAAGTCAGGGTTAGATTATAAAAAAATATCCAAATCTTTGATGATCCCCAGGAGCAACATCAAATATATCATAACCAAATGGAAAGAACATGGCACAACAGCAAAAATGAAAAGAGACGGCTGCCCACCAAAAATCACGGACCAAGCAAGGAGGGCATTAATCAGAGAGGCAGCACAGAGACCACCTAAGGTAACCGGGGAGGAGCTGCAGAGTTCCACAGCAGAGACTGGACTATCTGTACATAGGACGACAATAAGCCGTACGCTCCATAGAGTTGGATATTCTTGAGCAAAACCTGTACCACTTTGTGCGTGATTTGAGGCTGGGACAGAGGTTCACCTTCCATCAGGACAATTACCCCAAACACACTGCAAAAGCAACACTTGAGTGGTTTAAGGAGAAACATGTAAATGTGTTGGAATGTCCTAGTCAAAGCCCAGACCTCAATCCAATAGAAAATCTGTGATCAGACTTGCTGTTCACAAGCACTAACCAACCAACTTGAAGGAGCTGGAGCAGTTTTGCAAGGAGGAATGGGCAACAATCCCAGTGGTAAGATGTGGCAAGCTCATAGAGACTGATCCAAATCTACTTGGAGCTGTGATTGCCTTAAGAGGTGGCTCTACAAAGTATTGACTTTAGGGGGGTGAAAAGTTATGCACATTGACTTTTTCTGTTATTTTGTCCTATGTGTTGTTTGCTTTAAAATAAAAAATAAAAAACATGTTCAAAGTTGTGGGCATGTTCTGTAAATTAAATGATGGATATCCTCAAACAACCCATGTTATTTCCAGGTTTTGCAATGTTGGTCATGCAGCGCCGCCGTCACACATGCAACCATCGCAAAGCGAGGTGAAGTAGCCGCACAGCAATTAGGCTGCAATGAGCACCAAAGGCGCTCATTGCAGCCAGCGGAGCCGTCATAGATCCGAGACTCGCGAAGCGAGGTGAAGCAAGGCGAAGCAGCTGCACAGCACTTAGGCTGCAATGAGCATCAAAGGCACTCATTGCAGCCAGCGGCGCCGTCACACATGAGATTATTACATAGTTACATAGTATTTGAGGTTGAATAAAGACTGTTAGTCCATCAAGTTCAACTTTTTTAGATGTCTTCTGATCCTTTGAAAATGTGGACAATTTGTTAATAATTGTTAATTGATCCAGAGGAAGGCAAACAGAAAAAAAAAACATTGAAACTTTGCCAATTGTCTCAAAAGGGGGAAAACAAAGGAAAATTCCTTCCTGACCCCAGAGGCTGGCTCCCTGGATCAATATTCCATCGCTAGTTATCTAGGATAACCTTGAATGCCCTATTTATTCAAAAACATATCTAACCCCTTTTTAAAGTTAACAATCGAATTTGCTTTCACCACCGCCTTTGGGAGTGAATTCCACAGTTTAACCACCCTAACTGTGAAGAACTCTTTGCTTTCTTTAAAGTGAAATCTTGATTCCTCTAACCTCAAGGGATGTCCTCTTGTCAGTTGAAAATCTCTTGGTACAAAAAGTTCACTTGACAAAGCCTTATATTGACCCTGGAAGTATTTAAATAAGGCAATCATATCCCCTCATAGACGCCTTTTTACTAGGAAAAATAAGTTTAATTCGGTTAGTCTTTCTTCGTAACTTAGCCCACTTTTTCCTGCTCTAAAAAGTCCTTTTTATTAAATGGTGCCCAAGATTGTACTCCATATTCCAAATGAGGGCATACTAGGGATTTGTATAGTGGCAGAATTATATTTGCTTCTATACCCTTCTTTATACATGCTAATATTTTACTTGCCTTTGCAGCTGCTGGAATATGTTCCATTTACAACAACTCTTAGCTTCCTGTCTTTTAGCCAGCTCTCGATCCATGAACAGATATTTACTGCTATTCCTGTATCCCTTAGTTTGTTCAAAAGTCTCCCATGTGGCACTGTATCAAAAGCCTTTGCAAAATCTAAAAAGACTACATCCACTGAGTTGCCCTGATTCAAGTTCCTGCTAACCTCCTCATAGAAAAAGATAATATCTTAGGGAAATAAACCCATTAGTGCTTAACACTACAAATTGGAGTATAAGGGCAACAGTGGGTAAGTCACATACACATAATAGTAGACATTTTTAATGAAAAAACAACGTAGATTAAAAGAGTTTAAAGGAAAGGTTAAAAACACTATGAACAATAGTTCCTTCGAGCTACTGTAACCTATTATTGTCACTCTTTCGTTTATCATTCGTGTAGTGTGGTTACATAGCAAATAGTTTTTCAGAGTATGATAAGGGCACTTGCTCAATCACTTCTGAGCTATAAAGTAAAGTCCCAAATATACTTATATATGTAATGCTGTTAAATTCATAACAAGTTATATAGATCACCTATTAGCAGTATTATGTAGGTGGTCAGGGACAAAGGGTATGGGAGATGGTCAGTCTCAGAAGGGGAGGCTTTTGTGGAATCAGGTATAGGGTCAGTATATAAAACAAACCTGCCTTTCTATATGTGTATATATACACAGGTCTGGAGCTCTTAACTTTTATTATATATCTCTATCCCCTCTTAAATCAATCCCCATAGATCCTTGGCTGCTTGTAATATATGCAGTAGTAGTTAAAAATCCATTTAAGCCCTCAGAATGCCTCTGAACTTTCCTATTCAATATTTTCACGCCTCCATTAACTCGGAGGTTAGCGCTTCCTGGTTACAGCGTGCGTGATGACGTCACGCTACGCTTGCCTGCTTACTGACTTGTTTCTACGTGTAAAATGTCTTTCTCAAAGGATTAAGGCGTGTACTGGAGCTGTGAGCTATTTAAAGAAAATGGTAGTCATGGTTACCAATACAACCGTGTATGCTACACATCAAAACATCTCTTTTTTGCAAAATTACTTTTAAATATAAATAGAAGGAAAGCATAAGGTGAAGTGGGGATATCATGATATCTCCATATGTAACTATATAGACAGTAAAAAGTCTGACTCTATGTAACGGGCCTTTATAGCATAAGGTGTTATCAACAGATTTACAATGGGGAAATAGACCATATCTCATAAGTATATAAGTACAAGATTATAAAAAGAAATACAAGGTGTAATATATTGTACCCAAATGGTAGAGAAAAATTGCCTATGATATATGTGAAGAAAAAACAAAGGAATATATTTGTTAAAAAGGATAAAAGTGAAAAGCCATAAGAGTGATGATAGTAATATCTGGTCACTAAATAAAATGCAATAAATGCAGTGCTCAATATGTAAGTAAGGGACATAAAGGTCCTATATCAATGGACCCATAGGCCCAAGTCTAGTCTTTAATTGCATAATAGATGTGTGAAGAAAGATATATATATAATAATGGTAGAGTGATAGCCATAGTAATGGTATAAAATGTGAAGGTCTGTAAATCCAAATCTGGTCACAAGATAAAGTGTCATAAGTGCAGTGCTCAATATATTTAATCTTGACTTATATCTATGACAGTTTTTTATACTTATAAATATTCATAAAGAGATCAACAAGCATTGACTGTAAAGAAAAGAACAGGCTAGAGAAATCAGAGAAGTAGACCTATTTACAAATAAATAGGATATACTTGAAATCTAATGTCTATTGTATTTAAATGAAGAGTGTATAGGAGAAACCTTCGTTTAGACCATTAGGTACTTGTGCTTTAAGTATGTAAATCCATTTAGATTCACATTGTAATAATTTCCTTTGGAAATTGCCCCTCCTGGGTCCTGGAGTTAGTGAATCTATAATGCAAAATTTAAGTACATTAGGGTTATTGTTATGGCAGTATTTAACATGTCTTGCTATGGGAGTATCATATTCATTAAGAATAGAATATATATGTTCCCCCACTCTGTGACAAAGCTCTCTGCAGGTTTTACCTACATAAATATTATTACACAGGCATGTGGCTATATATACCACTCCTGATGATTTGCAGTTGAAAAAACTGTTGATATCAAAGCTAGACCCACTAACAGGGTGTATGTAGCTTTTACAAGGTTTAACAAATTTACAGAATTTACATCTGCCACATTTGTACATTCCTTTCAATGGTTTTAGCCATGTTTTAACTTCGATTTTATACATACTATGTACAAGCATATCTTTAATATTGGTGCCTCTCCTAAATGTTATGCTTGCCTTTGGAGTTAGTACATCTTTCAGATCTTTGTCACTGGTGAGAAGGTGCCAGTGTTTACCAAGGATGTCTTTTATAATTTTAGAATCATGACCAAATGTCATTATGCATCTGGTAAAATTTTGGTTTGATGTATCATTTTTTGTGGTAGTACTATCTCCATGCTGTTTTTTGACATGTGCATTTAACAGGTCAGTTCTGTTACAGGTCAGAGCATGCTTGTAAGCCAGTTTGAGACTTCTGTTTGGATAACCTCTTGATCTAAAACGTTCTCTTAATTTATCTGCTTCAATCTTAAATTCTTGTTCTGAACTGCAGTTCCTCCGAATTCTTAAGTATTGGCCTTTAGGGATTCCTCTTTTTGGGGCCCAAAATGCTGGCTTTCCCATTTTAATAGAGTGTTGGAAGCTGTTTCCTTTCTAAAAGTAGAGGTACAGATTTTTCCTTCTATATCTTTTTTTATTTTTAAGTCTTGGAAAGAAACTTCACTTTGGCTTGCCTCGAAAGTAAATTTCAGGCCTAACTCGTTGCTGTTTAGATATAGTATGAAGGCTGTTAAATCTTGCCTGTTACCCGTCCAGACAAGGATAACATCATCTATGTATCTTCTCCAGATAAGTATATTATCTCCAAAAGAATGTGCATTATCATCATATATGTATTTATCCTCCCACCAGCCAAGAAAAAGATTTGCATAGCTGGGGGCGCATGGTGTTCCCATGGCAGTTCCTTGTTGTTGATGGTACCATTGTTGGTTAAAGAGAAAGAAATTATGTTTCAGGACATATTCAAGCAATGATATCAACAGTTTATTCAGTTCCTCAAAAGTTGAGCCTTTCATTTGTAAAAAATATTTCACTGCATCAATCCCAAATTGATGAGGGATACTGCTATATAGAGCTTTGACGTCAATGCATACTAACCAAGATTCAGTAGGTATAGTGAGATCTTCTAATTGCCTAAGAATATCTGGAGTATCCTTTACATATGATGGTAACCCCATCACAAATTCTCTGAGATAATAATCCAAGAATACACTACAATTGTGTGAAAGATTGTCAGTGCCAGAAACTATTGGTCTTCCAGGGATAGGCCGAGTTTTTTTATGCACTTTTGGAAGAGAATAAAAGACTGAGACCGTAGGGAATTTGGGAAACAAGAACTGATAGGTCTGGTCATCAATGATTCCTAGGTTTTTTACATCATCCAAGATACTCTTAAGTTTTAGTTTGAATTCAAAAGTAGGGTCCTTAGGAATGGTTTTATAAGTAATTTTGTCCTTTCAGATCCTATCACATATGTCCTTATAGTCCATGTTGTTCATTAGAACTATATTGCCACCCTTGTCGGCTGGTTTATTATGAATAGTTGTATCGTCTCTAAGTTCTTTAAGAGCTGAATATTCAGATTTAGTAAGATTATAAATTGTTTTATAGCTCTTATAATCAATGTTCTCTATGTCATTTGAGACTTGTTGTAGAAATACCCAAATATTGGCATTGTCTTTCAGTTGGGGTGTAAATGTACTTTTATTTTTCCATCTCTTAGGTTCAATTGTTGGAGTGCAATTCTCTTCCAATAGTTCTATAAGGCCTTGTACTGTCCTAATGTCCTCTTGGGGTACACCCAAGTTCAAGATCTCTCTCTCTTGTTTTATTTTGTAGAATTTGTGTAGAGCTAGTTTCCTAGAAAACAGACTTAGGTCTTTTATATGGGTAAAGGTATCTGCCTTAGATGTAGGTACAAATGTTAGGCCTTTACTTAACACTGAAATGTGTTCTTCTTGTAATTTAAAATGAGATAAGTTTATGATTCTTAATTCGTCTTCTCTTTTATTATAATTCAAAGAAATTGATTTGGTCTTGTTTGTATTGATCTCCTTCCTTGAGATCGTCCTATTCCTAAAAAAGGAGGAGGAGGGGGTCATTCTCATACCTAAAGTGTGGTCTGACTTGTCTGTCAGAGTCATATTGGTTCCTTCTAGAACATAGTTCATATTGGTCTCGTCTCCAGTTGGAGTTTCTAGCCCTACTGTTGATTTTGTGTTGATATATACTAGGACCTATAAGGTCTTTTCTAGTAGTGTAATCCTCTATGTCTGAGGTGTCATAATCGGATGAACTGATTTCGGACCCAATTTGAGTTTGTGAATTAGATGGTAATTTCTTATATATTCTGCCTGTCTTAAAGTCAGTTTGATCTCTTAAGAATTTTCTCTGTTTGCGGTCTTTAATATCCTTTTTGAATTTATCAATGTTAAGATTCAGTTTGTTGCATAGATTCTCAAAGTCAGGGAGATCTTTAAATGTATCAACTTCTGTTTGATTCAGCATTACTCTTTGTTTGATACTGTCCAATTTTTTTTGTTCAGTTTCAATAATTAAAGACATAAGGTATAACACCTTATACTATAAGGCCCGTTACCTAGAGTTAGACTTTTTACTGTCTATATAGTTACATATGGAGATATCATGATATCCCCACTTCACCTTATGCTTTCCTTCTATTTATATTTAAAAGTAATTTTGAAAAAAGTGATGTTTTGATGTGTAGCATACACGGTAGCATACACGGTAGTATTGGTAACCATGACTACCATTTCCTTTAAATAGCTCACAGCTCCAGTACACGCCTTAATCCTTTGAGAAATACGTTTTACACGTAGAAACATGTCAGGAAGCAGGCAAGCGTAGCGTGACGTCATCACCCACGCTGTAACCAGGAAGCGCGAACCTCCGAGTTAATGGAGGCGCGAAAATATTGAATAGGAAAGTTCAGAGGCATTCTGAGGGCTTAAATGGATTTTTTAACTACTACTGCATATATTACAAGCAGCCAAGGATATATGGGGATTGATTTAAGAGGGGATAGAGATATATACTAAGCGTTAAGAGCGCCAGACCTGTGTATATATACACATATAGAAAGGCAGGTTTGCTCTATATACTGACCCTATACCTGATTCCACAAAAGCCTCCCCTTCTGAGACTGACCATCTCCCATATCCTTTGTCCCTGACCACCTACATAATACTGCTAATAGGTGATCTATATAACTTGTTATGAATTTAACAGCATTACATATAATAGTATATTTGGGACTTTATAGCTCAGAAGTGATTGAGCAAGTGCCCTTATCATACTCTGAAAAACTATTTGCTAACCAACCTCCTCGTAGAAACTAATTAGATTGGTCTGAAATGACCTACTGTAAATCCTTCATAAATCTTTGTTGACTGCTACTTATGATCTTGTTCAAATAGACATATTCTTGTATATTATCCCTTATTAACCCTTCTAAAAGCTTCCCAACTACAGATGTGAGGCTCACTGGTCTATAATTCCCTGGATTTGCTCTTGCTCTTAAATATAGGTATAACATATGCTTTTCTCCAGTCATCTGGTAGTGACCCTGTGGGGAGTGGGTCTTGAAAAATTAGATATAATTGTTTAGCTATTACAGAACTCGGTTCCCTTAGTACCCTTGGATGTATTCCATCAGGACCTGGGGCTTTATTAACATTTATTTTCTCCAATCTCTTTTGAATTTCTTCCTGCATTAACAGGTGCTCAGAGAAGCAATAGGCAAACAGAATTGCCAGCCTTACAATTTTAATCCTGTCATTTTTGACGGGCAAGTTCCTAGTATCTACTATAACTATAACCAGGCGAGCCATTAAGGCACTAAAACTCGCAGCTCTTGGGCGATGAATGCCGAAAGGCGCTCATTGCCTGCGAGACTCGCAAAGCGAAGTGAGCAGTGAAGGCAATGAAACACGCAGGACTTAGCCTCCAAACACTTAGGAAACACGGGATTGCCTTGACGAAAGCGGGACTTAAAAAAAAAAAAAAAAGATTACGAGACGCAGGACTTAGAAAAAAAAAAAAAAAGAGATAGGAAAAATAGGAAGTTAACAGCTGAACAGCTCTAAGCAAAAAACACGAAACACACAAGAATGAAAAAAAAAATACAACAAAACATCACATACAGCACAGGGGAACAGACAAGATATGTGGAAGTGAGGTGTTACGCGAATTTAAGTCGATTTTGCCGCGTTTCCCCACTCGAAAATCGGCTAAGCAAGTAAAAAATTGGAGACCAAAAGAAATGAAAACTAGGCTACACGACCCTGGACCAGGCAAAATAACACCAACCACATACCCCTTTCACCCAGGAACGTAAGAGGCACAAAATGCACTATTACAAAGGACGGCAAATGCTCGCGAACAGCATAGCACATAGACAATACACGCTAGTTTACAATCCTAACTTGCCACTAACTACGCATCTACAGTAGCGCTTTACACAAATAAACCAACGGTTTGCCCTCGCGCACGCAGCCTATTTCTAATGCACAGTTGGCACATTCATAAAACTATCTCCTCAGGCCTGCAACATTCCAACTGGTCATTGTATGCTGCAGGACAATAAAAAGAGGCGCTCAGCGCAAGGCTCACAATTTGCGCGGAAGGTACTTAGAGTATAAAAAGATTAACATTGTGTGCCAAACAGCATTACCATGGCTTTACATTTATTGACCGTCATTTTTTGATGGGCAAGTCGCTAGTATATTATAATTAATTTGCACTTTTTAAATTCAACATTTTTTTCAACATCAAATACTACAATATCAAAGATTAGATTAGATTGTCATCCAAGGATTCACTTTGGCTGTGATTAAACATGATTTGTCAGCTTCAATATTATTATGAATACTTAAAATTAATGAATAATGAATGAATGAATTTTAAAATTATGCTTTACTATCGTAGTATTCATTGGATAACTGAAACTTGGTTTTTGAAATTAAATTTATTATAGCATCAAAGTGCCATCAGTTTATATATGACTAACCACACTGAAACTAAACTTCTATCAGTAGAGTTCAACTGCCGACGTTGTCAGATTTAGACTATATTATTAGCATAAGTACCATCATTTAAAATGTTGTTTTCCTAAACTCTGTAGGTAAGCAGTAAAATAAGAGGAATTCTACAATGGGACTGTTTGATCTGAAAGAATTTATAAACTGAGCTTAAACATGGACTCAACTGAGCACTGACCTATTTTCAAATCATAAAAATTCCATTGAAGTCATATAATATTATTAATAATAAATGCAGTAAAAAGTAATGTTTTGTATACATCAGATGCAATTTTAATACTGCAAGGGGCATAATGGAGCAGGAGGTCTTATAAGGTAAACATAAATCAGTTGTAAAAATGGTACTAAAGGGATCATGGTAGTAATACTGAATTTGTTATCCATGAACCATCACTATCATTACTCTTCATTACTTGTTTACAAGCAACAGTCTTAACAGCTAACAGAGAATACAGATTCTTCCATCATAAACATTCAAGCTTTCAATTAGATTTTGGTCCTAAATATTATCAGCCTTATTAAATTGTGATTTGGCCAATTGAATAGGGCTCTATATAAGCACAGAGCATATTTTTTTTACTGAAGTTTTTAGTGAGTGAAGACCTTGCTTTTGGATAGAAGTTCACTCACTAAAAACATTTGTAAAAAAAAATGCTTTGTGCTTATATAGAGCCCTATTCAATTGGCCAAATCACAATTTAATAAGTATGTATATTATTACCAGCTAGACCAAAAGGTAATGGATTTGTGACCATTTATGTATAGCATGTAACCCTCTCAGAGTTAATGACAAGTTGAGCTTCTTTTCATTTGCTGAAAACTGAAGAGTTTTAAAGCTCAAATGTTAAAATATGTTTATCAATGAACTTATTTATGAACCTTTCACTGCTTAGATTGTATTTCAAGAAGATAAAATGGCTTATATTGCAAGATAAATTATGGAGGCTCTAATGTGTTTTATTGTACATTTAAAAGAGGTTTAGAAAACCAATGGATGCAGATGAAAATGTGTGCTCCTCCTAGTGTGTCCTTTTAAAATGAAACAAAGTTGGGAGAAAACCTTTGTAAGTCATCATTATAGCAAATATCTCTGACTGCTTAGCCAACTGAGCTTTGGAAAGGATGCCATAACTATGTAACTGATTGCGTTTAATTGTGCATAACAACAATGCAACTCACATTTTTGTGTAACTACAATGAAACATATCGCTTTTACCTTTTTTAATTTTTAATTTTAAAGTTGTCTTATTTAGCCATTTTTTGGGAGTTTAATCCAAGCTATCTTAATTTATATATTGATCAAATTTGACTGAAAAAAAACTGTCAAAATAGAAATACTATTAAGGATAGCCTATGGAGGACTAACTTTGAAAAAATAATCTATAATTAAAAGTGATAAAAATTGTGAAAATTACAAATGAGAAAATGCAGCGATTAATATATATACAATTCTCTGATGACCGGTAATAACCACCAATTCTTAATATAATTTATCAATTTATTTTATTATTCTTAAAGTGTTTTTGTTCAATACAAAGTTTTTTCAAACTTAGTGTAATTCTTCCTATATAAAGTAAGGAAGAATTATACTAAGTTTGAGGAAACTTTATATTGAATAAAAAATAACACAATAAATGGATAAATTATATTAAGCATTGGTGGTTATTACTGGCCATCACAGAATTGTATATATTGTTATTAATCCATTGGCTATCCTTAATCAAAATACAAAGCAAAAGTCATATTGATTTTCATAACTGGTTATTAAGTTATTATTTAATTAATTAACTAAAGCTATAATATACATAGAACTTGGAATAATGTAGCTTTTGTGTGGCTATTTTTCCTAAGAAAATGTTACATTTCCAATACAGAGTTAATCTTGATGTGAAAATGTCTCACAAGCAGCTATTATGAATTGACATATGTTGGATCTGGAGCTCTCATAATGTATTTGTCTACAAGGGATAGCACTTTTTACTGATGTTATAGTATATTGTGGACTTATAGAGCAGTGATATAGAGGCAACATCAACATTGCTACATCTTTCATCATGACTTTGAAATGTCTTTTTCAGATTAAAGTACCAGCAAAAAGGAAGATAAAATAAGTGGCATTACAAAAATGCAGGGAAATAAAACTTTTTACAATTGGCGAGCCAGCATGGAAGAATACCGTCATAGTCATGTTAACAGTTGATAAAAATATTTTTATTGGCAGGCACTGTTATACTTTTTTTCGTGTTATACAGATAACATTTTAACAAAAAATATTATTAGTCATAATAAAATATATCTTGGATGAAATAGGTTATTACTTTCCCTATTCACTATATTTGCATATATAGAGTTGGAATTACAGTTATTTGACCATGTTCTTATATATATTTTCGTGTATTTGTATATACGTGTTTGTATTTGTGTCTTTGTGTGTGCATAATACTAATGTGAAGGTTAAAGGGAATATAAAATTTGTTTTGGAAGGTTGACAGCCCCAGTTTATCTCTAATATTTATAGCAATAATACATGACAGTACAGTGTGTCTTATGTTGAAGACAAACTTCATGATAGCTGGACACTATATAATGTGTTTTAATGTCCCCTATTAGTATTTTGATGTTGGAAGGAATCCATTTATATACTTGCAATTACATCAACTATAATAATTCTGGTAAGTGTGTAACGCTCCATGGAAGTGTACACACCTACCACTACTTCCTAAGTTTGTACAAAGCTGCAAGTGCATTGTGTGGCAGAGCCGCGTATGCGCAGCTCACGGCAACAGCTGCGAGCTGCAGAGGATGACAAAGGGGAGGGTGGAGGAAGACACACAGGAGAGGGGGAGGGGGGAGGAAGACACAGCGGAGAGGGGGAGGAAGACACAGGGGAGTAGGGAGGAAGACACATTGGAGAGAGAGTGGGGAGAGGAAGACACAGGGGATGGGGGAGAAAGACACAGGGGAGAGAGGGGAGGAAGACACAAGGGGGAGGGGGGAAGAAGACACAGGGGAGAGGGGGAGTCGGGAAGACTCAGGGGTGGAGGGAGGAAGACACATGGGAGAGGGGGAGGGGTGGAAGACACAGGGGGGAGGAAGACACAGGGGAGGGGGAGGAAGACACAGGGGAGAGGGGGAGGGGGCGGAAGACACAGGGGAGAGGGGTGGAAGACACAGGGGAAGGAAGACATGGGGAGAAGACACAGGGGAGAAGGGGAGGAAGACACAGGGGAGAGGGGGAGGAGGACACGGGGAGAGGGGGAGGAAGACACAGAGGAGAGGCGGAGGAAGACACAGGGGAAAGGGAGGGGAAGCCACACGGGAGGGGAGAGGGGGAGGAAGACACAGTGAAGGGTTGAGGGGGAGGAACACACAGGGGAGGGGGAAGACACAGGGGAGGGGATGGGGGGAAGACACACGGGAGGGGGGAGAAGACACATGTGGAGAGGGGGAGGGGGAGGAAGACCCAGGGGAGGGGAGAGGAAGTCAAAAGGGAGATGGAGGAAGACAAAAGGGAGAGGGAGGAAGACACATGGGAGTGGGGGAGGAAGACACAGGGGAGAGGGGGAAGGGGGAGGAAGACCCAGGGGAGAGGGAGAAAGACACTGGGGAGAGGAAGGAAGACACAGGGGACAGGGAGGAAAACACAGGAGAGAGGGTGGGAAAACACAGGGGAGCAGTGGGGAGAAGTCACAAGGGAAGGGTGAGGTGGGGAGAAGACACAGGGGAGAGGGGAAGGAAGACACAGGGGAGAGGGGGAGGAAGACACAGGGGAGAGGGGGAGGAAGACACAGGGGAGAGGGGGAGGAAGACACAGGGGAAAGGGGGAGGAAGATACGGGAGAGGGGGAGGAAGACACAGGGGAGGGGAGAGGAGGAGGAAGACACAAGGGGGGAGACAGCGATAGGAAGACACAGGGGACGGGGGAAGGGGAGAAGACACTGGAGAGAGGGTGAGGAAGACACAGTCTAGAGGGGGAGGAAGACACAGTGGAGAGGGGGAGAGGGGAGGAAGACACAAGGGATGGGAGAGGAAGACACAGGGTAAAGTGGGAGGAAGACACAGAGGAGAGGGGGAGGAGGGAGGAAGTCACAGGGGAGAGGGGAGGAAGACAAAGGGGAGAGGGGTGGGGAAGAAACAGGGGCAAGGGGGCAGGAAGACACCTTGGAAGAGAGAGGGGGAAGACACATGGGGAGAGGGGGAGTGGACAGAGGGGGAGCAAGGCACAGGGGAGGGGAGAGGGAGGAGGAAATAAACAGGGGAGTGGGGGGAAAGACACAAGGGAGGGGAGAGGTGCGGGGAAGAGACACAGGTAAGGGGAGAGGTGGGGGAAGAGACACAGGGAAGGGGATAGGGGGGAAGAGACACAGCGGAGGGGAGAGGAAGACACAGGGGAGACGGGAGGAAGGCACAGGGGAGAGGAGGAGGAAGACAAAGGGGAGAGGGGGAGGAAGGCACAAGGGAGAAGGAGAAGATATGGGAGAGGGGGAGCAAGACACAGGGGAGAGGGGGAGGGGAGGTAGACACCGGGGAATCGTTTCTGTGTCCATTTTGCAAATACATGATTTTGCTAGAGTAAGTCATATTTTTATTTTTTGATAGGTAAGTTTGTAGGATAGTGACTGGATATCTTGTGTGGTAGATTTTTAAAATACATAATCTGTAATGCAATTATGATTTGTCCATTTGATATTAGGTGAAAAGTTGTATGCCAATACAGAGAAAAAAGAGCTGTTAGGAACTTTTTAATAAAATGAAGTACATAAAAGTAAATAGGTACACAAGTATACTATATACCGAATGAAATCCAGAAATCTTCCATGCCCCTTTAATTGTTTACCTATTTCAAAAGGTTTTAGTGTTCAGTTGTGGACTATATGGACCGCAGCATGCCAGGCACAATTGTTATATGTCTAGTCGTGCTAATCCATAAGGTTTTCTAGGCAAAGATACTGGAGTAGATTGCCAGTTCCTTCTCCAGTGGACTGTGATTTGTCTGACTTCTCTGCTATGACCTGCCCATTTTGGGTGACCATGATATAGCTCACAGCTTCACTGAGGTACACAAGTGCCTTCACCACGACAAGTTATCGATCCAGAAGGGGATTTCTACTTTTAACCTTAACTATTTATTTATTTTAATGTATTTATTTTCTAGCTCCTCCTGGTGTCAAATCCCCCTCCACTATATCTGTGGGATATCTTTTTCACTAATTCTTACACCTGCTGCAATATTCGGTGATGCATATTTCCTATGGGCAATTATTTGTATCCTCAGAGTAAGTCCTGAAAAGCTTAGTAAATTTAGCAGAATGTGTGAAAATAAATATGGGAATAAAACACACTGCATTCACCCTCTTCTAGAGTCATTAGTACAGTGATAATGCAATCCTAATACTAAAAACACTTCCGTGGTTGAATAAAGGAGACACATTGATTTACCACTTGTAGCAATGGTGCCTTAAATATATTTAATAATAACAAATGCTGTGTTATAATTTATTGTGCATCCGCAGCAGTACTATCTCCAGATGGCAGGTGCATTTTATGCTTCATTTGAGCAAATCATTTCCAAACCTCTCTCCTAAATGTCTGACTTCTCTTTCTTGGCAAGCACATCCTTTGGAATTTATTTGCAAAGCAGGCAGTTAATTTGAAGGATTTCTCATAATGAGTGAAAAATTATTCTTATCATTTTTTTCATATTAAGAATTGCTGGCTTTCCTCTGAATTCACTAATATTCACATGAGCTGTAAAATGCTTCACTGAAGGCGGTGAAGACTTATTTCTATGGAAAATTACTAAATAAAACAGGCAATGCAAAAAAAGTTTTTATGCTGCAGCTTTCCTTAAAAATAAAGGTTAAACGTAAGATTGATTTCTTTCTTGCAGCTGCAAGAGTATTTTTTTAGTATGTCAAAGTTTGCTTTCTTTTTTCAAATGAAGGTCTCTAAAACGTAAAAACGTACAAAAAAAATCCAAATAATTATCCATTATTTGTAAATCTATTCCATAGCGCTATACATGGGTCCCTGTTATTGAGCTTAAAATAAAGCATACAAAGTGTTTTCCCTAGAGTACCTTATAAGGCTGAAAACTCACAAATTTATAGTCTAAAGGGCTAGGGCATAGGAACTGGGTGGGGGAGGGGGGTATATATATATATACAGTGGATATAAATGTCTACACACCCCTGTTAAAATGTCATGTTTCTGTGCTATAAAAAAATGAGACAAAGATAAATCATTTCAGAACTTTTTCCACCTTTAATGTGACCCATAAACTGTACAACTCAATTGAAAAACAAACTGAACTCTTTGAGGTAGAGGGAAGAAAAAAAAGAAAAGAAAAATAATGTGGTGGCATAAGTCTGCACACCCTCTTATAACTGGGGATGTAGCTGTGTTCAGAATTAAGCAATCACATTCCAAATCATGTTAAATAGGAGTCAGCATACACCTGCCATCATTTAAAGTGCCTCTGAGTAACCCCAAATAAAGTTCAGCTGCTCTAGTTGGTCTTTCCTGAAATGTTCTTAGTCGCATCCCACAGCAAAAGCCATGGTCCACAGAGAGCTTTCAAAGCATCAGAGGGATCTCATTGTTAAAAGGTATCAGTCAGGAGAAGGGTACAAAAGAATTTCCAAGGCATTAGATATACCATGGAACACAGTGAAGACAGTCATCATCAAGTGGAGAAAATATGGCACAACAGTGACATTACCAAGAACTGGAGCTCCCTCCAAAATTGATGAAAAGATGAGAAGAAAACTGGTCTGGGAGGCTACCAAGAGGCCTACAGCAACATTAAAGGAGCTGCAGGAATATCTGGCAAGTACTGGCTGTGTGGCACATGTGACAACAATCTCCCATATTCTTAATATGTCTGGGCTATGGGGTAGAGTGTATTTTGTAGTGTTGGGAAATAATAATTATTATTTCTCTCGGTGCATAACACCTATTCATATGTATTAATAAAGAACCAGAGAAATCAAAACAATAAATCTTTATTTATATAATTGGAGACAACGTCGATTAAAAACTTCTTTAAAATCAAGGGAATAGGAAATAATTCCTTAAAAACATTTAATATTGACTCCCTTTATATTGCACACTAGACCAGTTATTGAGAGATAAATTCAGTGTTATAATCTCTTCTATTTTGTCTTAAAAGGTGCTTTATACAAATGTTAAGCTTGGCTTCCTTTGTATATATATATATATATATATATATATATATATATATATATATATATATATATATCTCAAAGAGATTTTATTTAATATATATATCCGAAGTTGTAAGTCCTACAAATTACCAGTCCATACATCAATGTGGTGCCTTATCATACCCTTCTATATGTTTATAGTATGCTACAATATTTATATCTAATCTCATTCACAGGTCTATATACAAAGCGAATACCACCTCTTTATATTGATGTGAGGTATACTGATCGTTATAGAATTGTGAACAGGGTTTATTTACAATTTGGCCAACAAGTTTATTAAATCATAATTGAATAGTAACAACGACGAAAAATAAAAAAGGAAGATTAAAAACACTCTAAAAACAATGGAAAAAGAAAGGCCTCCTCTGAGAAATAGTGATTAATTTCACTTTTGGACAAATATATAGAGACTGGAACTTTCTCTAAAATATTAGAGGAGAAATGTAATGTTCCACTACAGGTAACTCTGTACCAATATATCACCCAGTCTATTGTATATAGTTTACCCCAAAGGGCATTTAGTGCAGACTGGCTTTTGTGAAAGATATTGGAGATAGTATGGTAGATGGAAGCAGGCACTGCCTTTGATGTAAGTAAGAAGCCAGATAATTGAGATATCTCTATATAAGAGCTATAGGAGACTTATTCATTGAGATATCTCCTATATATAATTCATGGGATTGTAACATGCCAATCCTAATTTGCTATAACTTCTTTTATCCACATACTGGTCTATAACTAGTATTTGGCAAAATTAATACCTTCATTGAAGGGATAGACTCTTGTTATGGGCTAGTATATCCTTATTAGTTCCCTTTTTTGGGGTAAACGTATCTCATGGTATCTAATATTGGCTTCTTTGACATCAAGTGGCCTATACATTGGTCCTGGATACTTCTAAGTACACCATACTAAATTGTGAACGAGTTACCTAACTAGTGCCATGTTTCTTAATAGAGACGCTAATGCTGCACGGCTTCACTTCCTAGTATAGCGTGGACAGCGTCGTGCGTGATGACGCACGTATGCGTGTAAACACCTACGCCTGACGCGTTTCAACGTGCTGTGACGTCTTTTTCAAAGGGGGAGGTGATAGTGTCGTCGCTGATCTTATATAGTAGCTTGGTTGCCTTGGAAACCAGTCCTGGAATCGTGGTTACATAGAGGCCATGTTTTAATAAAGAAACAGGCCTCCTATAGATATATGTATAATATACATCAAATTGAGTGATAAAAACTGTACAATCTGAGGCAATAATTAGATAATACAACGATCTGGGATAGTACAATGATCTGGGAATATAATGTCATATGATAATTTGTAAAGAGACATAATAGTAATAACTCTGATCATATATATTATACAGTATAAAGGATAGACCTTATGTGGTGAATTATTTGAAATGGAAGATCAGAGTGCTAGAAGGAATAGCATGGCAATTATCTCTGTGACTCTGTCAATATTCAATGAATTTCTTGACAAAATAAGATAAGTTGGCAAGAAGTAC
Source organism: Discoglossus pictus (assembly GCA_027410445.1). Taxonomy (NCBI): domain Eukaryota; kingdom Metazoa; phylum Chordata; class Amphibia; order Anura; family Alytidae; genus Discoglossus; species Discoglossus pictus. Next base: position 70,099,516 of record CM050173.1, read on the forward strand.
TAGAGATCTGAAATCTAGTGTACTAGGGCTATATATAATAAGATAGTATACAACTTATAGAATATATAAGTGGGTAAATATATAAATAAGCCTCCTATTGTTAGGAGGTAATAATGAGTAGAAGTTGTATATATTATTATTGACCCACAGTAGTGGAATAAATTCACTACATTATTGTAGATGCTGGATAACTGGTGGTGAAAAGAACAAAAAAAGTGATAAAAAAAGTGTACTACCATGTACAGAAGGGATAAATCTATAATAGAAGTGTACACAAATTGTGAATGATTGAGTGGTTAGTGATAGGTAACATATGTTAACCAGTGCCTGGATGTGCAATATTGAATGTATACACAAAAATGAATATGGCCTTCAGCCATCAATATACAAGTGATGCGTGTGTCACAGGGCATATAGCCTATAATTGTGGAGAGGTCCTAGCAAGAAAATCTATAACTCTCGTCTGAATGTGCAAGATTAACCTCTATGTGGATATAATAAAGAAGCAAAAATAGTGTTAAGAAAGTGAGTAAATGGGTCAATTTGTGTACACTTCTATTATAGATTTATCCCTTCTGTACATGGTAGTACACTTTTTTTTATCACTTTCTTAGTTCTTTTCACCACCAGTTATCCAGCATCTACAATAATGTAGTGAATTTATTCCACTACTGTGGGTCAATAATAATATATACAACTTCTACTCATTATTACCTCCTAACAATAGGAGGCTTATTTATATATTTACCCACTTATATATTCTATAAGTTGTATACTATCTTATTATATATAGCCCTAGTACACTAGATTTCAGATCTCTAGTACTTCTAGCCAACTTATCTTATTTTGTCAAGAAATTCATCTAATATTGATAGTCACAGAGATAATTGCCATGCTATTCCTTCTAGCACTCTGATCTTCCATTTCAAATAATTCACCACATAAGGTCTACCCTTTATACTGTATAATATATATGACCAGAGTTATTACTATTATGTCTCTTTTCAAATTATCATATGACATTATATTCCCAGATCGTTGTACTATCTCAGACCATTGTATTATCTAATTATTGCCTCAGATTGTACAGTTTTTATCACTCAATTTGATGTATATTATACATATATCTATAGGAGGCCTGTTTCTTTATTAAAACATGGCCTCTATGTAACCACGATTCCAGGACTGGTTTCCAAGGCAACCAAGCTACTATATAAGATCAGCGACGACGCTATCGCCTCCCCCTTTGAAAAAGACGTCACAGCACGTTGAAACGCGTCAGGCGTAGGTGTTTACACGCATACGTGCGTCATCACGCACGACGCTGTCCACGCTATACTAGGAAGTGAAGCCGTGCAGCAATAGCGTCTCTATTAAGAAACATGGCACTAGTTAGGTAACTCGTTCACAATTTAGTGTGGTGTACTTAGAAGTATCCAGGACCAATGTATAGGCCACTTGATGTCAAAGAAGCCAATATTAGATACCATGAGATACGTTTACCCCAAAAAAGGGAACTAATAAGGATATACTAGCCCATAACAAGAGTCTATCCCTTCAATGAAGGTATTAATTTTGCCAAATACTAGTTATAGACCAGTATGTGGATAAAAGAAGTTATAGCAAATTAGGATTGGCATGTTACAATCCCATGAATTATATATAGGAGATATCTCAATGAATAAGTCTCCTATAGCTCTTATATAGAGATATCTCAATTATCTGGCTTCTTACTTACATCAAAGGCAGTGCCTGCTTCCATCTACCATACTATCTCCAATATCTTTCACAAAAGCCAGTCTGCACTAAATGCCCTTTGGGGTAAACTATATACAATAGACTGGGTGATATATTGGTACAGAGTTACCTGTAGTGGAACATTACATTTCTCCTCTAATATTTTAGAGAAAGTTCCAGTCTCTATATATTTGTCCAAAAGTGAAATTAATCACTATTTCTCAGAGGAGGCCTTTCTTTTTCCATTGTTTTTAGAGTGTTTTTAATCTTCCTTTTTTATTTTTCGTCGTTGTTACTATTCAATTATGATTTAATAAACTTGTTGGCCAAATTGTAAATAAACCCTGTTCACAATTCTATTTAATTCAGTGGAAAACACTACAAGGGAATTCACTCCCTAGGATTATAAATACTGATCGTTATGCCAAATGTGTATATATATCTCCTTACAATGGCGTTTTAATCTCTTTATATTAGTCACTTGGATTAAATGTACCACTTATTAATATATATATTGTTGGTCAGTATATCACCATGATTAAGATATAAATTCCAGTGTATTAAAGATTCAAATGTAGCATATATGTTAAATATTGATGTTGATAGCACTATACTAGGGAGATCAATATTTGTATATATCTCCGTGTATAGGTTCCTTAATATTAGTTCAGCATTTATATTCAAGATGGCATTTATATTTATATCCACATTTCTATCTACATTGATCTAATTTGCAGCATTCTGTGGTTTAAATCAATCTATGCTACTTGTTAGGGCTCGGCACCGGGCTCTCCCGTGTGCTACACCTAAAGCACCAAATATATTGCTGATAAGGACTTAGAAATCTAGTTGCAACGTCCTGTGGTATAAATCAATCTATGCTACTTGTTAGGACTCGGCACCGGGCTCTTCCGTGTGCTGGGGCTGAAGCACCAAATGTATGACTGAAAAGGACTCGGAGATCAAGGAGCTGCATTCAGCTACATGGAAAGCACTTGCTTATTTACAAAATTAGCGTCTGACGTCAGACGCTACCCTGACGCACGTTTCGTCACATGGGTGTGACTTTCTCAAAGGGGGAAGGCGATATCCTCAACGGTGCCTCCTATTTATAGTCAGATCAGTAGTCATGGTTACCCTTTACCTTCATTAGCAAGTGAAGGGGCAATATGTATAAGTCTGGTCTGACAAATCTAACAAAATTACATCCAAAGTCAAATTCCGATTACTTTTGTCATATTTATGTCTGGATTTCATATTAATATGTATATGCTGGTATACCAGTCTGATCTGAGATAATAATATATCTTTTAATATATAAATGTTTTTAATGAATTATTTCCTATTCCCTTGATTTTAAAGAAGTTTTTAATCAATGTTGTCTCCAATTATATAAATAAAGATTTATTGTTTTGATTTCTATGGGGTAGAGTGGCAAGACGAAAGCCTTTTCTTACGAAGAAAAACATCCAAGCCAGGCTACATTTTGCAAAAACACATCTGAAGTCTCCCAAAAGCATGTGGGAAAAGGTGTTATGGTCTGATGAAACCAAGGTTGAACTTTTTGGCCATAATTTCAAAAGATATGTTTTGCGCAAAAACAACACTGCACATCACCAAAAGAACACCATACCCACAGTGAAGCATGGCGGTGGCAGCATCATGCTTTGGGCTATTTTTCTTCAGCTGGAACTGGGGCCTTATTTAAGATAGAGGGAATTATGAACAGTTCCAAATACCAGTCAATATTGGCACAAAACCTTCAGGCTTCTGCTAGAAAGCTGAACATGAAGAGGAACTTCATCCTTCAGCATGACAACGACCCAAAGCATACATCGAAATCAACAAAATAATGGCTTCACCAGAAGAAGATTAAAGTTTTGGAATGGCTCAGCCAGAGCCCAGACCTGAATCCGATTGAAAATCTGTGGGGTGATCTGAAGAGGGCTGTGCACAGGGGATGCCCTCGCAATCTGACAGATTTGGAGTGTTTTTGCAAAGAAGAGTGGGCAAATCTTGCCAAGTCAAAATGTGCCATGCTGATAGACTCATACCCAAAAAGACTGAGTGCTGTAATAAAATCAAAAGGTGCTTCAACAAAGTATTAGTTTAAGGGTGTGCATACTTATGCAACCATATTATTTTATTTTTATATTTTTTCTTCCCTCTACCTAAAAGATTTCAGTTTGCTTTTCAATTGAGTTGTACAGTTTATAGGTCACATTAAAGGTGGAAATAGTTCTGAAATGATTTATCTTTGTCTCATTTTGTTACAGCACAGAAACCTGACATTTTAACAGGGGTGTGTAGACTTTTTATATCCACTGTATATACACACACATAATACGTTGGCATATAAACATACATTATATATGATATATTTATATTGGGGGCAGGGACATTGAGAATTTAAGCAAACAAAAAAATGTGTTTTGAGAGGTAGTGCAGCAATGCCCCTCTCCCCCAGTGCATTGCATTGGGCGTTAGATCCTCCCCTTCTTCCTGTCCTGGGAGTAGAGTTCAATTATCCCCCCAGACTTTTGGGGGCTCCTGTGCCCATGCTAAAGGATATACTGTAGATGAGTTATAGAAGGGTATAGCATTCTACATATTCATGCTGGAGGTCATGAGCTTCTTTAAATAGATGTGTATTTTAGGTAAGAGTAGTCTAATGGAACGAGGTAAGGAGTTCCACAGAATAGGAGCAACATGAGAAAAGTCCTGAAGGTGAAAGGAGGTGACAAGAGAGGATGAAACAGAGGGTAATACAGCTGTATCAGTCATAGTATGCTCTGTGAATTTCATATTGATTGCAATATATTTTAAACAGGCTTATTTAATATTTTAATAATAAAATAAAAAAAATGTTTGGCTAATGGCCAACATGTAACAAGATTGAACTCAGCTGTAACTGAAGATATCCCATAACTACACCAAGTAGTTAATAGAACTTTACTGCAGTGGTGTTGATAGTGAACCAAGGGTTCAATGCAAGATCATTTGGGGTTCCCCTTGTTCAAAATGATATTATAAGCAAGCATCGGCATGCAGTTCATCTCAGAAAAATAATTAAATGAACCTATATCACTTCCTGGGGACATTTGTAAATTATATATTTTAATGTCTGTATAAAAAAAATAACTTTTATAGTGTACCTATAGGTCTCATGCATACACTGGATACATGTACAAAATGTTGGATATCATAACAGAAAGAAAGAAAAAACATGGCCCACTAGACTTATAATAATTAGCTAATCCTGGTCTCAGCAGCAAAACTCAATCTACAAGTGACAAAACAAGAAGGTCTTTTTTTTTAACTGTCACTTAGCCTTTTGTTCTACATAGATCTTCAAGTCATGTCTGATACTTTATAGCAACCAGCAGTATCTTATTAGACGACACAATTCTCAATGCATTTACAAAACATTGATTTATCTCTGCGTTTGTTAATTTTCTGGAATTGGAAATGGAAATCCAATACCCCCTCAGTAAAATAACCCCAGCCACGATTTCCTCTCTACTTCCATAGGATACTCAGTTTTATACAGTTGAGTACTCACATTTGCTACCTTTAATGTCTCCTCCTTACAATATATTCTTGTCATATATTCCCTCATTTACAATGGCGGTGTATGTGAATGTTATCGCACAGACGTTTCCTACATTCTAAAATTGATTTGCTAGGATCTGCATAGATAAAATAAGTATTACTTTGTCCCACTATATTCTACATACAATGAAGTAGCTCTTGCTGGCTCCCATATAATTGAACTGTCATTGTATAAAAAGTACTCTTAAAACCTTTTCTCTCCTTTTGGGTCTCTTAATACTTAACAACTTACCACCAAAAGGCAGCACGTTAATATTAAGACCTCTATCACAAAAGTATAAAACATTAAGAAATACAAAAAACTTATTTCATATTTAGGATATTTTTTATATAAAAATATTTGTTTATTTTAACGTAATATTTCATCTAAAATGTACCAGATATACCTTTATGTTTGTTTTATTGTGTGTTAGAGGTTTATATGACACTCTAATCGTTATTTATAACTTTTGAATGTGCCTTTAAAGAGAATAAAGTATGACTTTAGAGATAACTAAATACCCTAAAGTTAACTTGCAATACCAAAGTGCAGATTGTCATATGGGTCTTGGGAAAACCCAGTTAGTTGTGGTAGATTATATATTTCCTTGGATTAAGTACAGAGTTTAAAAAACACCAAACATTTTGTCTTCAAGTGTCTTGCAGATGGAACCACAAATACAGTGTATATATCCTTGAGTAAAATATTTATCTTTGAATTTGAAGTGAGAATTGATGTAGAAAATTGTGATGAATCCTCTTGCGCAGAACTTCATGAGGACAAAATACAAAATAAACTTATATATGTGCACTATTGTAAATAGTTTTAGGCAAAAAGACCTCAAGAAATCTTGAAAATACTTGAAACTAAAGCCAAGTGGTGTTATCAGATTAGTACTAATCAAGGATTGATATGAGCGGGGAATTGCTTAACAGTATTTACGATAATAAAGTCATTTTATATGTACTTTCTGTTTTCCCATACTACTCCACGGTTTCTGTTTGTGGTTTAAATACAGTTGTGCTCAAAAGTTTGCATACCCTTGCAGAAATTGTAACATTTTGGCATTTACAGTATTTTGAAAATATGACTGAAATTTTTTTGTGTTATTGAAAGATAGTGAGAATGTGAAGCCATTTCTTATCACATATTTATTTGGTTCATTGTAAAATCCTAATGATAACAGAAATCACTCAAATGACCCTGATCAAAAGCTTACATACCCTTAGTTCTTAATACTGTGTATTCCCCCCTTTAGCATTAATTACAGCATGCAGTCTTTTGACCCTTAATTCTTGCAGGTGCTATAGCTGCCCATTCATCTTGGCAAAATGCCTTCAGGTCATGCAAAGTCTTTGGTCGTCTTGCATGAACCGCACATTTGACATCTCCCCAGAGTGGCTTGATGGTATTAAGGTCAGGAGACTGTGATTGCCGCTCCACAACCGTCACCTTTTTCTCCTGAGGTTACCTGTGGGTATTTCTTTGTATTCCGAATAATTCTTCTGGCAGTTATGGCTGAAATCTTTCTTGGTCTACCTGACCTTAGCTTTGTATCAAGTTAATAAGTGATTGAACAGTACTGACTGGCATTTTCAAGGTTTTGGATATCTTTTTGTATACTTTTCCATCTTTCTGAAGATCCATTACCTTGTTGCACAGGTCTTTTGGTAGTTCTTTTCTGTTCCCCATTTCTCAGTATCTTGCCTGCTTTGTGCATCCACGTGAGAGCTAACAAACACATTGACTATACACAGACACTAATTGCAATTCAAAAAGCAACAGGTGTGGGAAATTAACCTTTAATTGCCATTTTAACCTTTGTGTGTCAAATTGTGTGTCTGTAACAAGGCCAATCATTCAAGAGTATGTAAACTTTTGATCAGGGCCATTTGGGTATTTTTTGTTATCATTGTGGTTTAAAAAGGAGCCACACAACTATGTGATAATAAATTACTTCATATAATCACTATCCTTCAATAAAAGACATTTTTTTTTTTGCATAATCAGTCACAAATGTCACAATTTCTGCCAGGGTATGCACACTTTTGAGCACAACTGTATCTTTCATGGAGAAACCTGCTGTCCATACATTATTAAAGTATCATGGGCACTGAGACAAAATGTGGTTCTATCAGTATCCGTAGGTAAATCAGAAAATCATTTTCCTGCATAAATATAGTTTAAGTATTATTATTCAAATATTTAACTTTTTGCATCTTCTGTATACTAGTAGACATTAATGCACCACCTATATGATAATATCTGTTACTCTATTCTACTAAAGTTTATTAGATCTACTTAATAATACTGTGTTTATTTCCCAAAAATGTTTCTATGCTGGATAATAATTAACCCAAACGGTTAATATGACATCTCATGGCTTCTTGAGTCAAATATTTACCTTTTTACATTGGCAGCTTGTGGACATAAACCTCCATTCTATGGCTCTCGTAGGCAAAAATCATAGTAGAGTTTACTCATAATTCAGCTCTGAGCTATTTCTTCACACACCGTAATCCAACCTCTGAGAGATGGAGTCTGAGTTCTTGTAATATACCTAATATAATAACCCTTGAGTACTTGTCCCATTTATATTTTGAGAATCTCTATCAAATGGCTCCAGCAGTGAGATCCAAGCACTCTGAGGGTTACATGGAAGATCTTGAGAGAGCTCAGACTTTGCAAAAAGGCTGTGTTTACTTTCAAACACACATAACGTCAGAGAAAAGGCCTCAGAGAAGCCTGGATTGCTATTTAAAGAGCCACCACTGTCAGAAATCTGCTTTTAAAAATGAATAAAGTAAATCATGGATAACATAGAGAAAACTATCATTTTCAGAAATTGTGAATTCTAAACAAATAATGGGCTAATATGATGTGTTAATCTTTCTACATATGTATACATCATCTATTGTAAATACAATATGTCATCATCAAAATTATAAGCTGCAATGGTAATAGACTGCACAAGAGGTTAATACAAATCATTAAAGCAGCATGGGAATGGCATGGCCTATGAAAGCACATCCACACTCATCACTGCAATCATGGCTTATCTGAGTGCTGTGAGAGTTACTGCAAGAGGTATGTAAGGCACTGAGAATCCTCCTAAAACGTGGGACCATATATCACTAAACCCAGCCCTTCTGTGTACTCAAAAGCTATTTGTCCTAAGAGTGAAAAAGCAATGTAACCAAAATATTTGCAAGTAAAACATTCTGGGACAGAAACCTACATTTCAGAAAAAGTTACAGAAAAAACATCTCACAGTTTTCTCTTATGATACTGCACTAATGGATTTAAAGTTGCTCCTCAATAGGTTCATTGAGTAAAATTTGCACCACATCACACTAAAGATCTCCTAAAATCGTGCACGTGTTTCTTAATATAAGAAAATATGGTCTAAAGTAGAATATGGACATTTTTTTTCAGTATTTCTTTAAAGATAATAAGCATCTCCGCATACTGATAAGCAATTTTATCACAATCTGCTGCCAACAATAAGGATATTAAAACAAATGGGAGAAGTTTTCAAGATTAATGTGCTTTTCTCACTATAGTTTTTTTTTATTTTAAAATTACATAGTTGATGCAGAGTCTGGTTTTAAGCCATATAGGGCATAAATCACCTAACATTCCTAAATTGTTTGGAATAACATGCTTTAAAACATCGGAAGCTGTAGAAGATTGGGTGTCCTGTGTTAGCCAGTCAACCATGTCCTCAGAACTGTTCAAGTTCAGGGTACGTTGCCCATGTGTGTAATGCTGCCTGACTGGGACATATCCCTGTTATCTACATCCTCTGGCACTAATGTTTGTGCATCACTCATTTCTTCCAACGGATCTGTAAATAACTCTGCTGACGGATCAAGTAAAGCGGCTGTGGTGCTAGTGTTGGTGGTGGCGGCAGGCGGGCGAGTGGTAACTGAAGAGGTGCCCGAAGCTAAGCTGGAGGTGGATTGTGCGTCTAAGTTCCGAGCGGAAGCTGTAGAAGATTGGGTGTCCTGTGTTAGCCAGTCAACCATGTCCTCAGAACTGTTCAAGTTCAGGGTACGTTGCCTCTGAAAACTGGGCATTATTCTAGGGCCAAAGGGAATCATAGCACCACGACGGCCCCTGCGGGATGGCCTGCCTCTGCCTGTCATTTTTTTTAAGATTAGTGGTACTATGCGTGCAAGCTACTGTGACGCCACATATGTGTCACTGTGCACTGGCAAAAGTTGGCAGAGTAGGCGCTGAAGGCCTAACACACACGCCTGTAGGCAGGCAACTGATATTCAATCGATTACAGTAAAAAAAAGGGTTCTTTTATTTCACTGTACACTAGGTTGCACCAGATTTGAGTGTCACTGTGCACTGGGAAAAGTTGGCAGAGTAGGCGCTGTAGGCCTCACACACACTCCTGTAGGCAGGCAACTGATATTCAATCGATTACAGAAAAAAAAGGGTTCTTTTATTTCACTGTACACTAGGTTGCACCAGATATGAGTGTCACTGTGCACTGGCAAAAGTTGGCAGAGTAGATGCAATAGGCCTCACACACACGCCTGTAGGCAGGCAATTGCTATTCAATCTATTACAGTCAAAAAAGTGTTGTTTTATTTAACTGAGCACAATATAAGCTTTGAGCCTGACACAGGCAGGCAAATGAAATTAGATTAAAGGAAAAAAGGGTTGTTTTTTTTCAATGTATGGTACACCAACTATGACTGGTGAAACAGGGCAGAATATTAGCTGTGAGCCTGACACAGGCAGGCAACTGAAATTAGATTACAGGAAAAAAATGGTTGTTTTCAATGTATGGTACACCACCAGGTATGAGTAGTGAAAATAAGCACAATATAAGCTGTTAGGTGTTAGCCTGTCACACACACACACGCTGGCAGACAGGCATATGCAATTAGATTACACAGAAAAAAAATATAAAATAAAATAAATGATGTTCCAGCACTAAAAAAAGGCTTTTTGGGTTGCTGTCCTTGCAGCAGATATCAGATGAGTCCTTCAGGTCTGTAGTGGAAGCTAAATACACAGCCTAGCTATCTATTTCCCTATTAAATCTCCAGCAGCTAGTGATGTCCCGAACAGTTCAGATATATTCTACCTGCTCTTGATTTAAAAAGGAAATAGATAGCCAGGCTGTGTATTTAGCTTTAACTACACACCTGAAGGACTCCTTTGATATCTGCTGCAAGGACAGTGACACAAAAAGCCCTTTTTAGGGCTAGAACATCTTTATTTTATTTTATTATTTTTTTCTGCTGATTTAATAGGGAAATAGATAGCCAGGCTGTGTATTTAGCTTTAACTACACACCTAAAGGACTCCTTTGATATCTGCTACAAGGACAGCAACCCAAAAAGCCCTTTTTATTTTATTTTATTATTTTTTTCTGTGTAATCTAATTGCATATGCCTGCCTGCTAGAGTGTGTGTAAGGCCTATTGCATCTAGTCTGCCAACTTTTGCCAGTGCACAGTGACACTCATATCTGGTGTCACCGTAGTGTGCAGTGAAATAAAACAACCCTTTTTTTACTGTAATCGATTGAATATCAGTAGCCTGCCTACAGGCGTGTGTGTGAGGCCTATTGCATCTAGTCTGCCAACTTTTGACAGGGCGCAGTGACACTCATATCTAGTGAAACCGTAGTGTGCAGTGAAATAAAACAACCCTTTTTTTACTGTAATCGATTGAATATCAGTAGCCTGCCTAAAAGCGTGTGTGTGAGGTCTATTGCATCTAGTCTGCCAACTTTTGCCAGTGCGCAGTGACACTCATATCTAGTGCCACCGTAGTGTGCAGTGAAATAAAACAACCCTTTTTTTTCTGTAATCGATTAAATATCAGTAGCCTGCCTACAGGCGTATGTGTGAGGCCTATTGCATCTAGTCTGCCAACTTTTGCCAGTGCACAGTGACACTCATATCTAGTGCAACCGTAGTGTGCAGTGAAATAAAAAAAACCTTTTTTTACTGTAATCGATTGAATATCAGTAGCCTGCCTAAAGGCATGTGTGTGAGGCCTATTGCATCTAGTCTGCCAACTTTTGCCAGTGCACAGTGACACTCATATCTAGTGCAACCGTAGTGTGCAGTGAAATAAAACAACCCTCTTTTTACTGTAATCGATTGAATATCAGTAGCCTGCCTAAAGGCATGTGTGTGAGGCCTATTGCATCTAGTCTGCCAACTTTTGCCAGTGCACAGTGACACTCATATCTAGTGCAACCGTAGTGTGCAGTGAAATAAAACAACCCTTTTTTTACTGTAATCGATTGAATATCAGTAGCCTGCCTAAAGGCGTGTGTGTGAGGCCTATTGCATCTAGTCTGCCACCTTTTGCCAGTGCACAGTGACACTCATATCTAGTGCAACCGTAGTGTGCAGTGAAATAAAACAACCCTTTTTTTACTGTAATCGATTGCATATCAGTAGCCTGCCTAAAGGCGTGTGTGTGAGGCCTATTACATCTAGTCTGCCAACTTTTGCCAGTGCACAGTGACACTCATATCTAGTGCAACCGTATTGTGCAGTGAAATAAAAGAACCCTTTTTTTACTGTAATCGATTGAATATCAGTAGCCTGCCTAAAGGTGTGTGTGTGAGGCCTATTGCATCTAGTCTGCCAACTTTTGCCAGTGCACAGTGACACTCATATCTAGTGCAACCGTAGTGTGCAGTGAAATAAAACAACCCTTTTTTTACTGTAATCGATTGAATATCAGTAGCCTGCCTAAAGGCGTGTGTGTGAGACCTATTGCATCTAGTCTGCCAACTTTTGCCAGTGCGCATTGACACTCATATCTAGTGCCACCGTAGTGTGCAGTGAAATAAAACTACCTTTTTTTACTGTAATCGATTGAATATCAGTAGCCTGCCTAAAGGCGTGTGTGTGAGGCCTATTGCATCTAGTCTGCCAACTTTTGCCAGTGCGCAGTGACACTCATATCTGGTGTCACAGTAGCTTGCACGCATAGTACCACTAATCTTAAAAAAAATTACAGGCAGAGGCAGGCCACCCCGCAGGGGCCGTCGTGGTCGTGGTGCTGTGATTCCCTTTGGCCCTAGAATAATGCCCAGTTTTCAGAGGCAACGTACCCTGAACTTGAACAGTTCTGAGGACATGGTTGACTGGCTAACACAGGACACCCAATCTTCTACAGCTTCCGCTCGGAACCTAGACGCACCATCCTCCTCCAGCTTAGCTTCGGGCACCTCTCCAGTTACCACTCGCCCGCCTGTCGCCACCACCAACACTAGCACCACAGCCGCTTCACTTGATCCGTCAGCAGAGTTATTTATAGATCTGTTGGAAGAAATGAGTGATGCACAAACATTAGTGCCAGAGGATGTAGATAACAGGGATATGTCCCAGCCAGGCAGCATTACACACATGGACGTACGGTCTGATGATGATGATGATGTTGTACCCGGTGCTGCTTCCTTTGTTGAGTTGTCAGATACAAGTGAAGCGGTTGATGATGACGATGCGCCCGTGGATGTCACGTGGGTGCCTGCTATAAGAGAAGAAGAACAGGAGGAAAGTTCAGATGGGGAGACAGAGAGGAGGAGGAGACGAGTTGGAAGCAGCGGGAGGTCGTCGAAAGTAGCTAGTGGCACAGTCAGACAGCATGCATCGGCACCCGGGGTTAGCCAGACAGCACGCCAGTCAACGCATGCTTTTGCCACCACCAGAATGCTGTCATTGCAAAGCTCAGCAGTGTGGCAATTTTTTCGTGTGTCTGCCTGTGACAACAGCGATGCCATTTGCAACCTGTGCGAAAAGAAACTGAGTCGTGGGAAGTCCAACACCCACCTAGGTACAACTTCTTTGCAAAGGCACATGATGTCACATCACAAAAACCTATGGGATCAACACATCAGTACAAGCAGCACACAAAATAGAACCTGCCATCTTCCTCCTGGTCCAGCATCTTCAGCCACGTCAACCACTGCTGCAATGCTTGCCCCCTCTCAATCATCCGCCACTCCGTGTCTCGCCCTTAACAGTCTCTGCTCATCTGCCCACAGTCAGGTGTCTGTCAAGGACATGTTTGAGCGTAAGGCGTTCAAAAAATTTGTAGCTATTGGGACACCGCAGTGGAAGGTACCCGGCCGAAATTTCTTTGCACAAAAGGCAATCCCCAGCCTGTACTCGATTGTGCAAAAGGAAGTAATGGCATCTCTGGCACACAGTGTTGCGGCAAGGGTCCATCTGACCACGGATACCTGGTCTGCAAAGCATGGTCAGGGCAGGTATATCACCTACACTGCGCATTGGGTAAACCTGGTGACGCCTGCCAAGCATGGAATACGTGGCTCTGCAGAGGAGTTGGTGACACCGCCACGACTTGCAGGCAGGCCTGCTGCCACCTCCTCTACTCCTCCTACTCCATCCACTTCCATAACCTCCTCGGCTGAGTCCTCTTCTGCTGCTGCTATGTCTTGCTCCACATCAACGGCACCCCCCCCCCCCCAGCTGCATAGGTACTATTCCACATACCGGATATGGCAGTGTCACGCCGTCTTGGGGTTGACTTCCCTGAAAGCAGAGAGTCACACCGGACCAGCACTCCTGTCCGCCCTGAATGCACAGGTGGATCAGTGGCTGACTCCGCACCAACTGGAGATCGGCAAAGTGGTTTGTGACAACGGAAGCAATTTGTTGGGGGCATTGAATTTGGGCAAGTTGGCACATGTGCCGTGCATGGCACATGTGTGTAATCTGATTGTACAACACTTTGTGCATAAGCACCCAGGCTTACAGGACGTCCTGAAGCAGGCCAGGAAGGTGTGTGCCCATTTCAGGAGTTCCTACACGGCCATGGCGCACTTTACAGATATCAAGCGGCGAAATAACATGCCAGCGAGGCGCTTGATTTTAGACAGCCCGACACGTTGGAATACAACACTCCTAATGTTCGACCGCCTGCTCCAACAAGAAAAGGCCGTTAACGAGTATTTGTATGACTGGGGTGCTAGGACAGCCTCTGTGGAGCTGGAGATTTTTTTGCCACGTTACTGGACGCTCATGCGCAATGCCTGTAGGCTTATCTGTCCTTTTGAGGAGGTGACAAACCTTGTCAGTCGCACCCAGGGCACCATCAGCGACATCATACAATTTGTTTTCTTCCTGGAGTGTGCCCTGCGAAGAGTGCTGGATCAGGCAATAGATGAGCTTGAAGAGGAAGAGGAAGAGTTGTGGTCACCATCACCACCAGAAACAGCCTTATTAGCATCGCTTGCTGGACCTGCGGCAACGCTGGAAGAGGATTATGAGGAAGAGGAGTCAGAGGAGGAATGTGGCTTTGAGGAGGAGGAGGAAGACCAACCATAACAGGAATCCCAAGGTGCTCGTTGTCACCTATATGGTAACTGTGGTGTTGTACATGGCTGAGGATCACTGAGGACGAGGAACTGGACATGACTAGCTCGGCATCCAACCTTGTGCAAATGGGGTCTTTCATGCTGTCGTGCCTGTTGAGGGACCCTCGTATAAAAAGGATGAAGGAGAACGACCTGTACTGGGTGTCCACGCTACTAGATCCCCGGTATAAGCAGAAAGTGCCTGAAATGTTACTGAATTACCACAAGACGGAAAGGATGCAGCACTACCAAAATAAATTAAAAAGTATGCTTTACACAGCGTTTAAGGGTGATGTCAAAGCACAAAGGCAATCTAACAGCGGAAGAGGTGAACATAATCCTCCTCCTCCCACGACCACGCCGGCAAGGAGAGGACGCTTTACAGACGTGTTGTTGATGGAGGACATGCAGAGCTTTTTAAGTCCTATGCATCGCCACAGCCCTTCGGGGTCCACCCTCAGAGAACGACTCGACCGTCAGGTAACAGACTACCTCGCCATAACTACAGATATCGACACTATGAGGAGCGATGAAACCCTTGACTAATGGGTTTGCACGCTTGCCCTGTGGCCTGAGCTATCCCAATTTGCCATAGAACTTCTGTCCTGCCCCGCTTCAAGTGTCCTGTCAGAAAGGACCTTCAGTGCAGCAGGAGGTTTTGTCACTGATAAGAGAAGTCGCCTAGGTCAAAAAAGTCTAGATTACCTCACCTTTATTAAGATGAATGAGGGATGGATCCCTAAGGGACTGACAGTGGGCGATACATTCGATTAAAAAAGGCCTGATAGATGAGCTGCCTTGAGCTAATAATGGTCCACACGCTGCTGTATTTTATCCCTGAATGCCGGATGACTTGCTTGACTTATCCGCCACCAACTAGGATTCAAGACGCAATGTTTTAGGGCACTTTCTGCCTGGCAAACCAACATCAATTTTTCTGGTCGCTGCAACAATACCTAATTTTTGCATTTAAATTATTTTATTTTAGAAGGCGTACAGCATGTAATGAAAAATAAAGCATTTTTGATCAGTCTTACATAACAGTTGTGCAAAAAAACATATTTACAATAGAGACATTTTGTGAAAGTTAGCTGGCTATTCCTTCTTATTTTTACTTTTTAGGTTAATAATTGTTCTTATTTTTTACTGTGATTGCAATTTAAGAGATACCTAAAACATGGTAAAACAGACAATAGTAAAGAGTATATCTGCTGGAAACACCAAAGTCCTATTAGCGATCATCCCTCAAGCAGTATTAGCTTATTATTTACAATATCTAACCTGGACAATCCCCCTTGGGTTACCCTAGGGCAGGCTTCAGTAAGCGACCTCTCCTTTCCTGGGATGATTTTGCCACCGCTTGCTTCTGAAGGGTCTCCAGGGCTCCCCCACTCCGGTCCTTCCCCCAGTGTCGCTTCAACCAGTGACAAATGTTTTATATTTGTAAAGCAACCCAATGATCCCCCTTGATAGAGGTTTATCTTTACAAATTTTGGAGAACCAATTTAAGACCAGTGTCCCCTGTTTCTGGGTCAGGGAGTGTGTGAAATGCCTCAGCCTACAGTAATTGTAATGTTCTGACAGCGGTAGCTCATGCTTGTCCCTCAGTTCCTCATAGGTGCGCAACTGGCCCTTTACTAACCAGTCTCCCAGTCTATCTAGTTTCCTTGACCTCCACCAGTGTTGTGATGTTGTGCTCATGTGTTTCGGGGCCTGAGGGTGGTCAAGAATTGGGGTCATTTGGGTGGATCCAGGGAACAAACCCGTGTGTTTCTTGGCCCATTTCCAGTATGATAGTGAGTGTCTGATTAGTGGGTTTGGCGAGTTTTTAAGGCTCTGAGGCAATTCTGATAGCCAAGCCACCTTGATCCCAGGTTAAGGACCTTAAAGTGTGGTTCTCTAAATACACACAGGCCGGTTGATGACATATAGAATGTGCTATTGGGAGGAAAGATAGGTGACGGAACAGGTATTAAACTGATAGGAATGAATAGTACAACTTAATACACCACTCCTATCTGGTGGCACCTTAGATTGCACGTGCAGTTCCCCAAATTCGAAATAGGAGGTCTGACCAAGCATCTTTTTCCATCTCCCTGTTCCAAAAATCCATGCCATATACACGTCCCCTGATAGGTAACGTAACAGGTATTAAACTGATAGGAATGAGTAGTACAACTTAATACACCTCTCCTATCTGTTGGCACCATAGATTGCAAGTGCAGTGCCCCAAATTCGAAGTAGGAGGTCCTACCAAGCATCTTTTTCCATCTACCTGTTCCAAAAATCCATGCCATATACACGTCCCCTGATAGGTAACGTAAAAGGTATTAAACTGATAGGAATGAGTAGTACAACTTAATACACCTCTCCTATCTGGTGGCACCTTAGATTGCACGTGCAGTGCCCCAAATTCGAAGTAGGAGGTCCGACCAAGCATCTTTTTCCATCTCCCTGTTCCAAAAATCCATGCCATATACACGTCCCCTGATAGGTAACGTAACAGGTATTAAACTGATAGGAATGAGTAGTACAACTTAATACACCTCTCCTATCTGGTGGCACCTTAGATTGCATGTGCAGTGCCCCAAATTCGAAGTAGGAGGTCTGACCAAGCATCTTTTTCCATCTCCCTGTTCCAAAAATCCATGCCATATACACGTCCCCTAATAGTGGATGTAACAGGGATTAAACCGATAGGAATAGTACTACTTAACAGTACACACCTTATAATAACGCAGACAGAGGCAACGCGTATAATCTTTCATCCTGTGCAGTGGAAGCCCCCAGATTTTGACCTGTGTATAATATTCCATGCTGGGCAGTGGAAGCCCCCAGACTCTGACCTGTGTATAATATTCCATGCTGGGCAGTGGAAGACCCAAGAATCTGACCTGTGTATAATATTCCATGCTGGGCAGTGGAAGCCCCCAGACTCTGACCTGTGTATAATATTCCATGCTGGGCAGTGGAAGCCTCCAGACTCTGACCTGTGTATAATATTCCATGCTGGGCAGTGGAAGCCCCCAGACTCTGACCTGTGTATAATCTTCCATGCTGGGCAGTGGAAGCCCCCAGACTCTGGGAGTCTGAAGAAGAGGAGTCAGAGGAGGACGATTGCTTTGAGGAGGTGGAAGACCAAACACAGCAGGCGTCCCAGGGGGCTTGTTGTCACCTTTCGTGGACCCTTGGTGGCTGGGTGGAGGAAGATACCTTCAATGACATCAGTGAGGACAAGGAACGGGACATGGCTAGCTTGGTATCCAACCTTGTGCAAATGGGGAGTTTGCGGTTTTGCAAAGGGACTGTTTGCGGTTGTTTGCGGTGCATTAAACAGGGAGATTGGTCTGTTACTGTGAAGCGGGTGTAACCCTTACACTACCTGATCGATACAACATCATACCTGATGTTTTAAAGCATGTTATTCCACACAATTTAGGAATGTTAGGTGATTTATGCCCTTTATGGCTTAAAACCAGACTCTGCATCAACTATGTAATTTTCCGTGGGAGTTTTGCCATGGATCCCCCTCCGGCATGCCACAGTCCATGTGTTAGTCCCGTTGAAACAACTTTCACATCACTATTGTGGCCAGAAAGAGTCCCTGTGGGTTTTGAAATTCGCCTGCCCATTGAAGTCTATGGCGGTTTGCCGATGTTCGTCCGTTCACGAACATTTGATGGAATTCGCGTCAGCGGTTCGCGAACCGAAAATTTGATGTTCGCGACATCACTACCAGCAGCTACACTATCTGTCCTCTCACAACGAATGCAGCTTCAGAATGATTCTAAAATGTATGCTGTCCTTCAGATGGAAGGCTCTGGAAGGGAGTGTATGCTGCTGATTGGCTGAAATGTGGCTGCTGACTGTGAGGTGCAGGGTCAAAGTTTCCTCAATGATAAAGAATTGGGGATGGACCGAAAAGCCTGTGTGTCCGCCGTCCGATGCGAGCGCGAAAGAGCCAAAATCGCTGCGAATAGTCCGCGGGCGAACTGTCCGCGACATCTCTAGAATACATTTAAGTTTGTCTTATATTTAGTTGGAGGAGTACATGAACCTAGATTGTTATAGTTAATTTATGGGCCATTCCACATCAAATCAACCCAAAAAACAAGGATTTTGTCACCCTCCGACTCAGATTTTGATTAAACTTGGTGTACACCCATCCCTTATGGTTGAAAGAAACCCCCTTAATTTGTTTCCCCTATCTCAAATAGTTTTATTTTATAGCACTTCAAAGTTTCATTAAATCTGCGTTGTCTGTTCCTCTTGAGACTCTTGACACAAGATACCCTTGCATACATTATATTTTTTTCTCCATAACCAATGATCAGATCTCTTTTTTTAATAAATGCTTAAATAAATGTATAAACTTACTTTTAGCTTAGTTTTTTTGGTGGAAAAACTAGGTTTCGAAAACCTGAATTTTCAGCGTGTGGGCACGATGGAACCAAAATGTTTTGATATTGAAAATTATTGCAAAGACATGCTCTTTCTTGACAAAGAATGAAATTTAAGTTTTTTTTTTATTCCTTGTAACAAAAGTTTTAAGTTTTTTGGACATCATAGGAAAAAAATGGCTACTGGGCGTTACTGGGTGGCCATTTTGTAGAACTTTCCTACAATCCATAGCTGTAATAGAAAAAAATGGTATTGCCCTGTTGGCATGATGAGTTTAATATTGGCTACAAAATGATGGGACTTGTTTTGCTGTCAGCCATCTTGTGTGTGAGCCATGTTATACATGTCAATATGTGAAGTATGGATGGTACCCAGCTATGTTTAGTATCTAAATGCTGAATATTCACTAAAGCATGCTACTATGCTACTAGGTTTTCCTGGGGATGTGGAGCACAGGGTAAAAGATGCCTGGTTGAGAAGGGTTCTACACTTCCCAGGAGGGGGCTGTTAGATGCCAGGAGATCAGTGGAGCTAAGAAGGTTGGGGGCAAATTGAGCTGTCATTGAGTTGCATGACCATTGCCAGAATATAACACTAAGGTGTTTATCTCAGCAAGTTAAAATCAAGGAGAGGTAGTGCGTGACATAGTCCTGCTTTGATTTCTGTTTGATGGATCGACAGCTCCCAGGGGGGTCAGGATAGGAGCTGGTGAAGATGGGTGGAAATGTGAGGTAGATAAATACATTGTACCTAATCAATAAAGTTGTTTGTGCAGTTTAAACATACAGTACATCCGCATTGTGTATATTTTATTCTGGGTATGTAGTAATTCAACACAAGGGAATTACGGCAATGGAATCTGTCTGATATTTTCCTCCTAATCACTGAGAGTATTGCTGCTGACCTGTTTCCTGCACTTCCTGGGTACTGGCAGAGAAGGTATGCTGTGCTCGGTTAATTACAGCTAAACAGGGATATTCCAAAGAACCCTATATCCTACAGGAGTAGTAGCATTGTGTATATTTTATTCTGGGTATGTAGTAATTCAACACAAGGGAATTACGGCAATGGAATCTGTCTGATATTTTCCTCCTAATCACTGGGAGTATTGCTGATGACCTGTTTCCTGCACTTCCTGGGTACTGGCAGAGAAGGTATGCTGTGCTGGGTTAATTACAGCTAAACAGGGATATTCCAAAGAACCCTATATCCTACAGGAGTAGTAGGATCAAAACAACTGGTGGCAGTGGTGGTGATCCGTGTAAGGACAAAAGCAGTAATCAGCGGCAGCCTGGGCAGGTAAACCCTATCCCAGAGGAGGCAGGAGAACATTTACAGGCATTGCAGAGGCAAGGAGACAGCAATCCACATGACAAGGGGCTGACCAACTAGAGAGAATGCAGTGGAATTCCAGCAAGATGACCACCAAACACTGCATAAAAGTGACCCATATAGCTCAATGGGATGGGGAAGGAGTTCATTGGATTGTGGCCAGGGCATGAGCTGATGGGCTAGCTGGAGGACCTGGTGTGGCAGCAGATTGACCTGGAGCAGCAGTATGAAGCCTGACTTAGAGCAGTTGGGGTCCTCAGTAAGGAGTCTTGTGTTCCCTTGGAGATGGAAAACCAGAAGCAGAGCCACCTGGCTCCTGGGTCCATAATTGAACCATTTACTGACTGTGCCCTCTAAATGGACTGTGAACCACTGAAGGAACTCCAGCTGATAAAAATAGCCAGGGAGCAAGCCCCAGACCAGAGGGCAGGGGAGGGGATGAGCGATGAGATCATGCAGGATACAGATCCAGTCAATAATCTAAACTGGGACTGCACTCAATATTGTATGTATAAACAAGGAGAGCTGAGGCACAGTGCCCTGACCATGGTCCAGGGAGATGGAGATTCCATGCCCACCAACCATTGGCAGAAACAATGGATTGGGAACCTAGCATGGGGCCCCCAGGGATAACTAATGTCCAGGGGGCAGCCATAAATCAAGAGGCAGTAGGACAGACCTGTAAGATCGTGCCAGTGGACCCAGTGACCAAGGATCCCGATGGAGGCGAGCGTTATGCCCAGAGGGTGGGAGCCAAGAAAGGAGGATGTGAGACGCTGATCCCGATGTCATTCCAGGAAGTGGAGCTTCCAGTCAGGCCACCATAATGGATGCAGATCGGTAGTGCATGGAGTTATTATTTTAGCTCTCAAGGGCAGTGTGTTCGCTAAGACATAGGAGAGAAGAGGGCACTGTCCCTGGATTATTTTTTTGAGGGGGGGCTAGCCATGTCACTTTGGGAACTGTCACCTGGACTGGGTACCACCCTGTGACTTTTTGGACTAGGTAAACTAGAAGGCCCAAAGGACACACCTGGACTCAAACATTGGTCAGGGGAAGTATTGCCCACTGTTGGTCCCATAGGCCCATGGACTATCTTAGATGCAAACAGTCAGCTGCTTGTACTGGCTTGGTTGGGGAGAGTGGTGTGGGCCCAGCACTACCCCAGGTTGTTACACACATGGGAGTGCCAGTTGTAATGGATTTCAAAAGAATGTACCCAAAGTTTGGCTTATCATCTACCCCCACTACGTTGTCTCTCCTGCAGCTGCACAAGGAAGTTATTTTGCCTATTGGATAGGGTGGTAGGGGGCATTTGCCATGGCCAGGGGGATGCAGGTAGCAATTGAGCTGTGGTGTCTATTCCCAAAATGGTGTGCCTACTGGAATTTGCTGAGGCTATATGGCATGTTGGGTACTTGCAACCCCCAGCACCCACACACATGGGATCAGTGTACCTAGGAAGTAATCTTAAGAGGATTACTTTCTAGGCTACACTAGAAAATTGTCATGTTCAGAAGGGCCCACTGGACTCTTGGGGACTGTTGGACTCTTAGGGAGGACCTGGATTAACATGGACTGGTATTTCCCTGTTGGCATGTATTGTTTAATATCAATATCACGGGACTTGTTTTGCTGTCAGCCATCCTGTGTGTGAGACATGTTATACTGGTCAATATGTGAAGTATGGATGGTAACAAGTTATGTTTAGTATCTAAATGCTGCATTTTCACTAAAGCATGCTACTATGCTACTAGGTTTTCCTGGGGATGTGGGGCAGAGGGTAAAATATGCCTGGTTGAGAAGGGGTTCTAAACTTGCCAGGAGATCAGGGGAGCTAAGAAGGTGGGCGGTGAATAGTGCTGTCAGTGAACTGCATGACCATTGCCAGAACATAAAACTAAGGTGTTTATCTCAGCAAGTGGAGATCAAGGGAGAGGAAGTGTGCCCTTCTTTGCCTTCTGTTTCATGAATGAACTGCTCCTGGGGGGTTCAGGTTGGGAGCTGGAGAAGATGGGTTGAACTGTGTGGTGGATAAATACACTGTACCTAATCAATAGGTGTTCGTGCAGTTTAAACATACATCAGTTTTGTGTATGTTTTTTCCTGGATATGAAGTAATTCTACACAAGGGAATTACTGCAATGGACTCTGTTTGGTACCTTATTCCTAATAACTGAGAGTATTGCTGCTGACCTGTGTTCCTGCATTTCCTAGGTACTGGAAGAGGAGGTATGCCTTGCTGGGTTCATTGCTGCTAAACCGGGATATTCCAAAGAACCCTATGTCCTACAGGAGCCATAGGATCATAACATCTACAATTTGGCGAAGCAGTGAAACTGCTTCTTTGAAAATCTGTAACATTACGAGTTACACGTCATACGCATGCGAGAGCTCAGTAACGTTCCAGCTAAATAGTGACTTAGTTCCAGCTAAATAGTGACTTAATAGTGAAAATCTTTGAAAAACTACCTTGTAATATTAGAGATGTCTGAAAATCAGTGGGAAAGCAACTGTAACATGTGAGTGTGGCTTATTCTACAGCATTACAAGTAGTTCACTCGCAATAATAAAAAAACGGGTCAATTGAAAAGCTAAGTAAAGTTACTGAAACCTTTTTAGTGGTGTAACTTGACAAAATAGGGAATTGAATAGGAACCCTAGTTGTGTTTGTCTGCAGGTTCTAAAAAACCTGAAAATCACTTTCAAAATTATCATAACTCTGTAATCATGTATTTACCCACTCATAATAGTTACAAATATGAGAATATTATACTTTATTAAGCATGAAACATAATTAGTTGCTGGTAATTTACATTAGGTTGCAATTATTTGTGTTTACCGTCCCTCAGCACCTGCAGCAGAAATTTCCTGTCCTACTAGTGGGTCAAGGAAATGCCATTTCTCACACACAAAATCACTCAACCAATGATAATGAGCTCTTCTTAGTTTACATTTTTCAATTTCAATTTGCTAGATAGTTTTGCTTTAATAGGCAATGCCTAATTAAATTGCTTAAATTGCAAATTAGATTTGTACATGCAAAGATTTATATATAGATGGTCATCTGTTTATAGTCTATAATTGCTAATGGTCAGTGCACATTTACATAATTCATAGGCCATAAAAATAATACAGAATAGGTCCACTTGCCTTGCTGTTCATATTGATTGAGGTTTTTATAGGTTAACAATAGCCTTTGAGAATTTCAAACTACATGTAATGTCTTTTATTCTATTACATGTATTATTATGTATTTAATTTTTTTAGATTTGATCTTAATTTAATCTTGAATCAAAACTTCTGAAAGTATGATCATCTGATGGGCAGAGATAATGTTCTGAAAACAGGAATTCCACATATAATGGAAATGAAAATGTGTAGGCATGGGAGAGAGGAAGTGAAGAGGAGAAACAAGAGGGAAGAGACTAAATAACACAAATATTTAAAGGGAAGAGAGTAGGGAGCAGCTAAATTAGACCACTATGATTTTGATGGATGAAAAGACAAGACAAAAAAGTATCACCATTGCTCCAACCAAGACAAAGCATACAAATTATATTTATTTAAACATTTTATTTGAATACAATTGCATAGGCATAAAAATGAGAAGGGGAGGGTATGAAAGACATGGGGGTGGGTAGCAAGATGAACAATATGATGTTGGACTCATGGGTGTAGGAACTGGGGGGGGGGGGGCGATTTTTCATTGTGTGCAGAGAAGTGTCCAGATTTCCTTTGGAACCTACACCCATGTGTTGGAGGAACCTTGACAGGCAGGAATGACCTGGATCATGATTCCACATTTCAACAAATAGAAAAGGGAAAAAGTGGTGCTGCAAAAGACACGTCCAGAAACAAGGGAAATGCTTTTCTTAGAACCTATTGTTATCCCATTTAATCCAAGATACGAATAAAGAGGTGTTGCTTCTGACAAGCCTGCTGTTTTTCAGGATATCTAGACTAGTGGTTCTCATTTTTTTTGTCTGGGGACAAGCTGGTCACCGTCCAATGCTCATGAGGGGTTACTGGTCACCTTGAAGTGCTCATGAGGACCGTCTGTGAAATCCAGAATATGTACAACAGGATGATACTTCATGTAATTTACTGAATTTTTATCTCACTTGCACAATTTTGTTGGGGTACATTTTAACTGCTTATAATTTCCTCTATGATATATCTATAACTTTAAATAATGATAATGACATGTGTAAATTATTAAGCTCACCTCGTCCATGAGGACAGGCAGATAACATCTCAGGGACCAGCACTGGCTGTAGAATCTTCTTTTGAGAACCACTGATCTAAACCATTCTTTTGGAACAGCTACCCAAAATGGTATATGCAATAGCCACAGTTCATTTATTATGAGCAACTGGTGGAATTCAGGTCCAATGTCAAGCAAACCAGGGAAATATGGATGTAGGTGCTCGAGATTTCACATCTTTCTCCTCTCACTCTGTCTCTGGATTGTGTATACCTTCTTTGACAGAGTAGTAGGTTAAAAACCACTAGAGAGTGCATCAGATGTGGGAGATACAGTAGCTGTTTATATACTTTGCAGTGTGTTATTTATCCCAGCAATTGTAGGAGATCAGAGTAGAATTGTGTTCACAGGAGGTAATTGGTGGACCTCACCAGCCATCACATGTATGGAGGGATTTGGCTTATTACAGTTTAGAGTCAATTTTTCCCATGAGGGAGTAAGTGATGGGCTCCACAAGCCAGCAAACAGTCTCTGTAGGGACTTAAGGTTCCCCTTTATTGCACATTTTATGTATGATTCATTCTGATTATTTTTTACTAGGAAATTGCCCATCAAAAATGGCAGGAGTAAAAATGTAAGCCTGGCAATGCTATTTGTCACACAATGTGAGGCTATGGGCCCTCTGCTCACCTTTGGCTCTCATTGCGAGCCACAACTTTCCATCTCTAGCCCCACGATGAGCGCCTTCGACGTTCATTGCGTGGCTCGCAATGAGCTACTTTGGTGCTCATTGCAAGCTTCTCCCCCAGGGTAGTTTATAGGCCTCGCGCTTAAGTGTTACTGTGTTTGGTTGTGATAGTGCCTTGGGTTTCTGGGCTGGGTTAAGTGTTACTACCTTGTGTTAAATGTTAGTGACTTGGATGAAGTGTTACTGGCTTTCAATAAATGTTACTGCTTAGGGCTTGTTTTAATGTCCTTCGGGTTAGTTTTACGTTTTGCGGGCTATCTTTACGTCCTTCGTTTTTGTGGTGTTGGGCTCTTCGCCAGCCATTTTTTTCCTCGCTTAAGCAATTTTCGATTGTGAAAAAACGACAAATGTGCCTCAAATGAACTTGCAACCTCACTCACAGGCTTCCTGGCTCTCCCACTGTGCTGTATGTGAGTGTGTAGATGAATTTGAGCCATATTTTTAGTTTTTTAGGTCTTTCCAGTTCTTGGGTCGGCCGTCAAAGTTGGATTTTTGCGAGACGCACAGTGTATGTATGAGTTTCGATCCTAAGTCCTACATGTCGTAAGTCCTGCGTGCCTCAACTGCTCATTGCAGCCTGTCCCGGTTGCTGCAGGCATCAGCGGCTTGCCTTGTATATCCACAAATATTAAACAGTATGTGATACTTTGCAGAGTGTGTATTTTCTAACTTATGGTTACACTTGCACTTTCACGTTATATGTTTATATGTTTCCTGCACCTTATTTGTTCATCACTTTTTTTCATTTTTAGATATATAATTTGTTTGTATGTTTCATGATTCTATTTTTACTCATATAAACTGCTGATGTAATGTATATTGACAATGCACATGTGATGTTAAAACCTGTTATGGTGCTATCCATTGAGACACATGGGCCCTCATTCAATTGCGATTCGGCCAATTAAATAGGGTTCTAAATAAGCACATAGCATATTTTTTTTAAATATGTTTTTAGTTAGTGAAAACCTTGCTTTTGGATAGATGCTTACTAACTAAAAACTTCTTTAAAAAAATATGTTATGTACTTATTTAGAGCCCTATTCAATTGGCCAAATTGCAATTGAATAAGGGCCATGATGTTTTTAATTTGTTTTATTTTTATGAATATTAAAATATTGCCTTTTATTTTTTGTCTGATTTTGGTCTAATTTCCTATGTGCTGTTGATTCTCTACGTAGGGACCAGATGGTGGTTTGAAATTGGTGTCTTTTTCTTTAAATATAATGTATTAAACAATTGAGGAATAAAACAAATGTATATTATTCCTGTAAAAAGAGATGAGAATACCGATAGCACCTGAAGAGTCCCTATTGAGTTTATCTTTATTTCTGGTGGTACATTTCCATGATATCAGCTGCCACAGAACACTTTATACAGTAGCCTTTGAGGTATTGAACACTGTATACTTCATGTATAAGAATCTTTTATGTTGCTTTGTTAAAAGTCATCACAGACTACAAGCTACATGTATTGATGATATGAAGACCCAGGGGCACATGCTTGAGGCATTATGCTTGACGCATTTATTTGAGGCATTATGTTGTACGCAGGGTGTATTGATGTTCTCCATGCAGCAGGATATTATTTTATATGCATTATTATCAGTATAAGGAAATTTGCTGCTGAAGATTACACAAAACAAATCCTGGCTCCCTGCTGCTTTATCTTTCCAGGTTACTACTCTCTGGATACACATCCTGCCAGGACCAGTTATGCTTCTATTGGTCTCTGGGTTATCCATATACATCTGAGACATCTTTACATGGCTCTTCTCGGTTCTTCTTGACCCTGAGAGCATAGATTTGCACATATGCTTGATCAAGCCTTCTAGTTTTTTAAGGTATGTTTGTTGGACTTCCAGCTGGTACCAAGCTCTGCTCTAGTAATTTCCTCTTGTATAGTTCTACTTACCAGTGAGATTCTAACTTTGAATATAAATAATGCACGTAATAAATAAATAGAGAGAATAATATTATAGTTTTGCATGTACTTTTTCATATCTAAAAATAAATGAATAAACATATTTCCTGTTTATAATCTCAAGAACTATTATTTGCACTGTACTCTGGGAAACTAGAGAGGGACATGCAAATGAGCCCACAATGCATTTTTACTCTTTAATCCAAAACCATTTGGACATGCATGGCCCCACCTAGTTTCCCACGACACATGAGATTCATGAGATTCTGAGCAGGAAATAAGTTTATTAATAGGCAGACAAATATATACACAAATGTACTATTTTTTCATACTGTTCAGTGGAGGGCTTCTCTCATTATTCTGCCAAATATAAACTAATTTGCGGCTGATATTTTAACATTGAATACCGTAAAAATAAAAACAAACCACTATATCACTGAAGCTGAAATATTAGATTGATAGAGGAGATAATGGCAGAACTTTTTAAAATGTAATATAGATATAGTGTGTTATTATTCTCTCTAATTAAGTAAAAAATGTAAAATGCACAAACTTTTAGATTTTATATTTTTCTTTAGTGTGCCGAGAGAGAATGAGAAATATTTCTGCTGAATTCTCACAATCACAGAGCTTTACATGTCACTTGGCAAATGGGCAGTGTAGAGTTTAGGACAACAAACATTTTAAATGTATGTTGGGAAGATGCTTCCATATAGTAGAAGAGAGTAGAAGGTATCCATACTTTAGTGATGCAGTGATGTGTAAGTGAGGTAGAGTGGGACTGCATGGAGTTTGAGAGTGAAGTTAAAAAGAGCAAGGAAAGATGGGGTATGTTAGAAGATTAAAGGGTTAATTAAAGATAAAGATGTGGCTGAAGCAGATGTGGTAGATACAGATGACAGTGCAGAGACCTTCACTAAAAAACGAGCAAGAATCATAAGTGGGTACATGTGGACAGGCTAGGTGGGAGAGGAATTCGTTCTAGTTCAGAAGCAGGGAGGAGTGAAGGTGTGTGTCTGTCTCCTAGGTCTGAAGAAAAACAGAAATTGTTAAACAAAACTAATTTATTATTAAATGAAGGCATCAGGAAAGGAAATATGGGGGGTGCGGGTGGGTAACAAAACAAAGAGAGAAAATGTGGATTTTGCTTAGACAAACAGGATGTCTACTAAACGTAATAAACAGGTAAAAAGAATACAAAGATTGAGCTAATTTAGCCATCAAAATGTAGCATTAAAACCACTGTAGCATTAGAAATGGTTACCTTAGTGAAGAGCAGGAGACAGGTCCAGTTCAGAAGCAGATAGAGTTAAGGTCTGTTATTGTGTTCTAGGTCTGATGGGAAAAGGATTCAGTATTATTAAACTATCCAATATATGATCCACATAAGCAATATAACAAATGGGTCTCTTTATACAGTACAAACAATATGTTAATGCTATTGTAATCAATGTATATTAATGCATGGGAATCTACAATAATATTGTTAACAAGACAAGGATCATACATAAGAGTTTACCTCTCACAGAATTCCAGACATGTATTCATATACCACATACTGTATAAACACTTATCAAGTAGACTTACCTTATGTCCTTTTGTCAATGCTATAATTTTTTTCTTTTGTACAGTTCACTCACTCGAAGTCCAGTGGAGGGAGACATATTTTTATCATTAGACTATATATTTAAATTATCACTAATAAAGTTTCCCTTCCATTATTTTGTGTATGTGTTTATATATACACACAACACACTTATATATATATATATATATATATATATATATATATATATATATATATATATAAAAATATTTATGTGTGTATATTGTTTTAAATAAGTAGTTCACATAATTATTAATTGTAAAAATACGCAAAAAACAAGACAGTTACCTCACATTGAAATATGCGGCTTTCTTATACTAAAGAACATATTTCTTATTTTTTGAAACAGTACGGAAATGAATGAAACTTGGTTCAAATTGGTGCTGGAAAACAAGGCACGGATCCTGAGCGTGACAGTGAATCTGTCACAATATATATATCTATATATATATATCTTATACATACATATATGTATATGTATAAATATATATACACATACATCACACATACATGAACATACAGTTATACAGTATATAAATTACACATACACAGACACACACCCACACACATGTGTATAATCCAACCCTAACTTTGCTCAAAGCTGTTTTATACAGTGGGCATACGCTTAAGGGAAGCGATGTTTATTATAGTTATGGATTGCAAGAGAGAAGTCTTTGTGGGCACATTTGCATGTCCCTGCCAAGGTTCCCAGAATGCAATGTAATAACTGTGTTTCTGGGAATTCTGGGCATGAAACAAGTTTTTTAACTTGTTTTAGACATTCAAATGTGATCACAAATGTACTATTTATTTACTATATATGTACTTATTTGTACAGTTATGCTCAAATGTTTGCATACCCTTGGCAAATTTGTAATATATGTACCATTTTTAAAGAAAACATGAGTGAGCAGGCAAAACACATTTCTTTTATTTCTCATGGGTGAACCCCACATTTGAGATCTCCCCAGAGTGGCTCAATGATAGTAAGATCAGGAGACTGTGATGGCCACTCCACAACCTTCACATTTTTCTAATGTAACCACTTGAGGATCACCTTGGCCTTGTGCTTATGATCATTGTCATGCTGGAAAGTCCAAGAGTGTCCCATGCGCAATCTTTGTGCAGAAGAATGCAAATTGTCTGCCAGTATTTTTTGATAAGCTGCATTCATCTTGCCATAAATGCTCACAATATTCCCTGTGCATTTAGAGCCACCCCCCCAAACATCAGCGAGCCACCACCAAGCTTCATAGTGGGGATGGTATTCTTTTCAATTTAGGCCTTGTTGACCCCTCTCCAAACATAGTGCTTATCAGCCTTATTAAATTGTGATTCGGCCAATTGAATAGGGCTCTGTATAACCACATAGCATATTCTTTTTACAGAAGTTTTTAGCTAGTGAACGTTTATACAAAAGCATGGTCTTTATTAACTAAAGACTTCTGTAAAAAAATATGCTATGTGCTTATATAGAGCCCTATTCAATTGGCCGTGTCAAGGTGTGAGGCGTGTCAAGGTGTTGTGGGGCATATTGTAACTGGGCTTTTTTGTGGCGCAGTAAAGGCTTCTTTCTGGCAATTCGACCATGCAGCTCATTTTTTATTCAATTATTGTTGTATTTTGCTCCTTGAAACAACCACACTGTCTTTTTCCAGAGCAGCCTGTATTTCTCTTGAATTTACCTGTGGGTTTTTCTTTGTATTGCGTACAATTCTTCTGGCAGTTGTGGCTGAAATCTTTCTTGGTCTACCTGACCTTTGCTTGGTATCAACAGATCCCCAAATGTTCCACTTCTTAATAAGTGATTGAACAGTTCTCACTGGCATTTTCAAGGCTTTGGATATCATTTTATATTCTTTTTCATCTTTATGAACTTCCATTATCTTTTGACAGCTCTTTTCTGCCATGGCTCAGTATCTAGCCTGCTCAGTGCATCCACATGAGAGCTAACAAACTCATTGACTATTTATACACAGACAATAATTGCAATTTAAAAAGCCACAGGCGTGGGAAATTAACCTTTAATTGCCATTTTAACCTGTGTGTGTCACCTTGTGTGTCTGTAACAAGGCCAAAAATTCATGTAAACTTTTGATCAGGGCCATTTGGGTGATTTCTGTTATCATTATGATTTAAAAGGGAGCCAACAACGATGAGATAATAAATGGCTTCATATGATCACTATCCGTAAATAAAATACATTTTTTTGCATGATCCGTCATATTTTCAAAATAAATGCCAAAATTTCCCAATTTCTGCCAGGGTATGCAAACTTTTGAGCACAACTGTATTCACATACACACACACACATATGTAAAATATATCTTGTCATGACTGATTTTGGGGCCATAATGGGATTGCCCTGCTATATTTCTGCCATGTATGTTAGTGTGACAGGAAATAATTAACTCTGTAGGAATTTGAATGAGTATATGGCTGCCTGGAATGTTTGTTTGGTCACAAGGGGCACTGGAGAGAGATTTGGGGTAATACATTAAGCAAAAAATTGTGGTGCTGAAGTGGAATTCCCAGATGTTTCTCTACTCCCTAGTATAGTCATAAAGTGATACACCTAGAATCACCTAGCATCAAAACATAGTTCTGAGATCTGAAGTGACCTGGCCAGATAACC